>JAHHFQ010000243.1:0-325577 GCA_018831715.1 Matsumurasca onukii | reverse complement strand
AACGAAAGCACAAGAAGCGACACACAGCGATGCACAAAACTTGTACCAACGAGTTAAGAGTGTGTTGACAAAAGTTGAGCGTAGAAAATTTCTGCTCAGGCCAACGCGAGCAAAACGAAAGCACAAGAAGCGACACACAGCGATGCACAGAACTGTACATATGATTCCCGATTGAGTGCAGGCTGCACGTTGTTCACATATCGCTAGCTCACACATCGCTAGCTCAAGCTGACCAAAAAGTTTTCTGTCCCGTCCGCCACGGTGTGTCGTGTGTGCTGTGCGTTACTCACACATCACTCGCTCAAGCTGAGCAAATGTTTTGCCAACCACGATGTGTCGCGTGTGTAGCGCGTTGCTCAGACATCACTCGCTCAACCTGAGCAAATGTTTTGCGGGTGTGCCCTGCGCTTCTGCTCTGGTTTTCACCGTTCTTATTTTCCTGGTTCATCCAATATATTATTATTATTATATTTATAATAATAATAATATATACCCTCCCCGTCAATACAGTCCCATAGTTACAGGGACACTGAACTATATACCATATATATGGTACTATATATGGGATAAAAGTGGGCGGATCCAATTACCCCCACCACTTTAATATTAATATCTTAGCGCGAATTGTATCGTGGCTAGGGCAAGTTGAACCAACTTTAACTCAAGCTAGCGCGAGTTAAAGTCAACGTACCACAAGCCACACATGGTGGTTCGCAAAGCTTTGGTTCAAGCTAGAGCAAGCTGCAGCTGCAGTCCACAAAAAAAAGAAAGTGCTCAAGCCGAACGAAATGCGAATGCTATGATCGCATGTCGCTCGACTATCTCTCGCAAAATTGCAAACTCAGATTAGCTCGTGATTGCGACAAAGCTCAGTCAGGATTTTCGCATTCACATTACACTAAAAGAATATGTAACTCTACTGAATGCTCTTAAAATAAAAGTACCTCGTAACAGAATATGGGGTATGGGGTGTACGGATTGGACATTAAATTGTTACACCAACTTTTATTCAACATAAATTACAGATAGTCTTCAGGCCAACCGTAAGGTCTGTAGGATGAACATTTAACATTAAAGTTTGATAACCGTACGTGGTTTAGCGGAAATATTGAATTGACAATACATTTGAGTAAACCCACTCTGCTTCTAGCACCATACTTGTGAACGCCTTTTGCGTAATGTTCGCTGATGCACTTGAGATTGATGACGTTACCAGTAGCCCACATCAGGGAATTTGCCGTTTCCGATGAAATCTGAATTCTGGTGGATTGCTTGATTCCAAACAGAGGACACCATTTGATATTGGTAGCGAGCGGTGAATCTTCGGCTGCGTTGTCCACTCGTATTCTGCATCTGGTTACATCGTGGATTCGAAAAACCGACATGCCGACGTTCTTTCTGGTAGACGTGAAGGCGATCACAATAGGTTTGTAGAATTTCAAATGGTTAGCGTTGTCGCGTTTGCGAGCGTGCAATGTGC
Organism: Matsumurasca onukii; assembly: GCA_018831715.1. Classification (NCBI taxonomy): domain Eukaryota; kingdom Metazoa; phylum Arthropoda; class Insecta; order Hemiptera; family Cicadellidae; genus Matsumurasca; species Matsumurasca onukii. Next base: position 324,097 of record JAHHFQ010000243.1, on the reverse strand, counting down.
ACATGAGATGTTCGTGCTGATCGATGTAGACTCCCAGGCGATCGCACTCGCAACATACAGTTACAACTTTGCCGTTCCGTCCGTCGATTTTGTCATTGAAGTGACAAATAGTTTCCATGAATCGGTGCAGCCGGCCTTCTTCTTTGAATGAAAACAGCGTTAAGAAGCTAGTGGAAATGAAAATCGGTAATCCATTGACGTTGGACAACACATAGTTGAGTACATGTTCGGGTCGACATTCATCAAAATATTTTTCTGAATTGGCTACAATTTTTCGCAAGTCTCCATTCATTTGAATCCTGGCCCAGTCGACACATTCACCATCGGCATTGTTGTACGGTTTCCCATCGATCGAACTAGTTGATCCGTTGTGCATCAATTCCACTTGACATATCAATTTCTCAAAGTTGAACGGTTCGATGAATATGTGATTTTTCGATTCGTTGTACGTTCGTAGTATATAATTCCTCGCATTGCGGTAAGTGGATTCAGTAACTAGGTCCACATCATCGGAAGCAACTGATGCCGTTGGTAGATCATCCAGAGAGTCGAAGAAAATCGGTGACTGTGAAGACATGACGATATTAAATCGGACAGCCACACTGTCCAACCGTTGTCCAGCACATCACCCTGCCTCTTTTATACTCTGTCCAATCTCCAGAACCTCGTTCTAGTGATACACCGTGCAGTAATAACAACACAACACGAGGACAACGCGTTACATATTGAAAACAATAGGTCAAAGTACGACTTAAGCTAATCATACTCAACATCGTTGCCTGTAGTGGTCATGGTTAAACCGGTAGACAGATTTAACGATTCCAATGGCAATCACTATTTTTCACTTAATTTCCTGTCTTCAGTGACGGATGACATTTATTCACTGGCGCACAAACTGCATGCAAATTCTGAATGTTATGTTCACGCGAACGCACTCAGACATATAATGAAAACATTAAAATGCGAGAAAATGTTAAATTTCCTAAAATATTCAAGTTTCATGCCATCTTACGTTAAATCCGGTGATATGGAAATGTTGCGAATGGTAACATACGATGGCGTGTGGGTGAGTTTCGGTGATCTAGTCGCGTGGAAAAGGGATATTAGCGGTGGGCGTGAAACGACTAAAGCAGAACTTCGTTACTATGCACAGTTGGTAGTCGACCAATATGCAATCCAATTGACGGAATTCCTAGAGGATTATATGGTTTGCGACGGTTATCAAGATATCGTCTTTGGACTAGAGTCGAGAATGTTGTTGTTGAACGAAAATGGTGTGGAACGATTTCTCAACTACAGTCGGCTGAACAGTGTCACCGACTCGGAGGCTGCCGCACTAAAGGACATTTGTGATCTCGCACTTTCGAGTGGCAGTAGCATACCTTTCATTTGAATTTCCTACACCCAGAGAAGCGGCCGCCATTTCATTTACGTTCGCAGCTATTACTACTGTCCCTGGCGACATCGCGATCGATACTCAAATGGATATTACCGCCACCGCTTTGGAACATACATTCGACCACACCCAAATTGAAAAAGTTAAAAATGAAATATTAAATTGTTACGCTGAATTCAGAACATCCAAACTCGATTTACTTGTGATATTCATCAGTGGTTTGCGCACAGTGCATTTCAAGTTGTACAGAAACGGAATTGAAATTAAAATATCCCAACAGTTTCTAAACAGGTTGGCGAACGCTATCGGCATACGAACATCTTTTGGTTTAAAGTGGTTTTCCGATCACGTGGCGTTGAGAAGTGCCGAAGAAATTGCAAACGTCTACAACATTTACTCAGAAATGTGTGATTTCAGTTGCGAAAATGATCCTCATCTCGAATACGGCATCTCACCGCAGATTTACCAATCAATTGTTGACTTCTACGACATGTTGGATATATCTTCACCTGACGATGCAAAACTTTTATGTCAAATACATTCTATCCAATTACTTTTTGATAAAATTAGACTTGTAATCGATTCAATAAATCCTTATTTATATGCCTGATGTCGTTTACAGATTTAATCATTACCGAGAATTGAGTCCTCATATCCTCTATAACATGTTTAGAAATAGCAGCAACTAGTTTATCCATGATACCGTTGTTGAAAATTGAGAGTGTCACCGGCTTGGTGACGACGGTATTGTTCCTAAGGAATGTAATCATACATTCGTGCAAATGGGACACGTGGTTTTTCATTTCGCCGTATTTCCAATCTACGAGACCGCACCATACGCATCGGCGATCCAATATACCGCGAGCCGGATTGCAATTGTGCCGACGGTAATCTCTCAAAACCATCACTGATTTGCAAGACGGACATTCAATTTTCTTTCTACAATTATTCATTCGTGTAAGGTACTTTCTAACTTCACTCATATTCTTATAAGTCTCAGTTAAATGTTGAAAAAAATAATAATTGATAGGAACAATGTGCGAGTGGCGGTACCGTTGAATGCTAACGTTAAACAGGATCGAGATTTCAACGAATATTTCTGGTCAAGATTGGTGATCGAGAAACGGGACATGATTAGCCGGCTTAGTGAGGACGAACTGTTTGAGCTGGAAAAATTCTTAACGTCCGGCGATTCACGCAAGAGGGATGTGATTTTCGATACGACTACCGGACTTTTGGACACGAGTGGAATCGAATTCATCGGTCGCTTGTTCGACTATTCGTACGATCATGTATCGGCTATCGGCACCCAACACTCGTCTATACCCACTATGAATTTCACATGGTGTGCTTTATTTTTCACTTTCGCAGTTTACCTTTATTTCACATCAATTGGCGGCAACACGGACACGTCTTTACGCCCGTGTCCATTAGGAATAACGTGCAATTAAAACACAAAACATGACCGCATTGATTTCTCACCGACCACTCAACGTTTGACAGTTTCGATAAGCAAACCGGACACTGTGTCTGGCCGAACGGAATTTCATCAACATCTGTCCGTACGAGAACGCAGTTATTACACATTGGTCGGTAATTCAATCCGGCCGTTTGCATTTTGACAAATTCAATTTGCTCGACTAGTGTCATCGATTCAATATCATGTGTCACGTAACATAAGTGGCATGAACTGAGAATCCTTTCAGACAATAATTCTTTATACAGTTTTTGTGAATTTACAATGAATTTGGAATTATAATCGTAAGCGCTTTTGCGGTGTGAACACAGTTTGGCTGCTTTGAAGATGTTGTCCGTTCTAGTCGTGTGGAGAAATGAATTCGCGGTCAGATTGCTGCCTGGTCCTTTCACTGCGTAACTCCCTGAACGTTTCGACCACAGGATGATTGTACATTTGACCGGATTTAGTTTGCACCATTTACCCACACTTTGTCTTGATGCTGCTGCGGCAACATCTATTCGCCACCTTCCTTCACCAGCTACCGGCGGCGGCAAAGTCTCTGCTCCTGCTGCTCCTGCTGTTCCTTCTATTTCCAATACTATATCGTCACATTGTGTCCCCTTGCACTCTCTACCTCTCATTGATGTGAACTTGGTGAATTGAAAACCTATTGGTGGCAGATTCTTCGGTGTCGCATCCATCATTCTCACTTTCATCCTATTTTTTCGCATCTTCCGTTCATTACTCACATTACCGCTACACCTTTGCATACAAAGTCCCATTCCGGACGGACGTACACTCACTCACGCACTCACACTAGAGCACAATAACGTGCTCTTGTACAATATACTAACCACCACTAGTTATGTAATTATCTGCGGCTGTAGGATAATCACGACCCGTCACAAGCCGTATGTCTCATATGATGCTCATAAACACTGTACAGAGCTAAAACCACAAGTACAATTGAGAGATGTATAGTGATAGGTAAACATAGAACATAGAATCGGCGCGCTGCCGAAGAGAGTAGATATGCGCAAGCGCGCGCTACCATGTGCGTGTGTGGGATCAAGGATAGAATGTGTGAAGAAGGATGGTGAGAATACATGAATAGCGCTAGAGAGACAGAGTCGGAGAAATGTAGGGAGGGGGACAGAGGACAGAGGACAGAGGTAGATAGACGAATGAAGAGGGGAAAGAGGAGGGAGAGAGCAGCGATGCGATGACAGAACGGTGCACCGATCCATGAAACGTAGAACGGTGGATGGATCGAGAATTCTGGATCCAGAAAACTGGATCGGTGCGTGGTTCTGTGACTTGATAGAACGGTGGGTGGATCGAGGATAGTGAAACCAGTCTGAAAGTGGTGGGGAGCGCGCGCTTGGCTGTGAGATAGCCAGTCGCGCTAGCCACCCGCTCAGTTCAACAAGTGTCTGCCTATCAGTCTGTGATATTCTCGTGCCTTGTACATATTGTGTTGCCGTATTGACGCGTTCTCGGGCTGTAGCGTGCGTGCGCGTGAGTGACCCAGTGCGCGTGCCCACTTCTCTTGTTCTTTGTATTCATTGGCCTGCCTGGCAATGGTGATTCGCAAACCTAAGTTGGACAAACTCAATTGGTGCGGTGCGCGTGGGACCGTTGAACTTGTGTTGGAGGAGCGCACGGAAATCTACAGGAATTTGGTAACTAGAATATTGTACCCGATGAAAAAATCTGACAGTACGAAACTTTTGAACAGCGGTATCATATCAGATTATGTACATTACATTTCCGATTCCGAAGATTTGGCAAAATTCTACAAAAGCATCTCCACTAGTGTGAACCTGAGTTTTACAAATATCGAAGAGGATTACCGCTGGATTTTCGTACACATTATGTACGTGATGTCGAAATTGAAGACTACGCCCGGTGATGATTATTTGAAAATTCTACAAGGCAACATCGTCAAGGAGTTTGGACGGGAGATACAGTTGGCGGATCGTTCCCTCTACGATGAACTCTTCGCCAAGATCCTGTGCCGAGTTTTCCGACCCAGCTTCCAGAAGGCATTCAACATTACCAGTCTGAAGAACAACATGACGGATTCCGCATTTGAACACGAGGTACGTTTAAGTGTGGTAATATGGATAAAACTGTTCTAACCAAGTTCAAACCAAGTCAATTGTCACAGAAGTTAATTCAATGCAATCCTTGCAAGCAAAAGACAACCACGTACAATTTGGAACTGGTCAAGTCAAAGAACAACCGAATGCGCTACAAGGGTATCTGTTCAAAATGTAAAAGGAATAAATCATCGTTCGCGTAGAAACGCGTGCGCACATTGTTATGTTTATTTAGGTTTAATTTTTTTTGTCTGGTTTATGTTGCAGCCGACCAGTTCACTGATGTTGACGATGAATTCAGTAAAGAAGCGCGTGCAGACCAAGCAGGTGAAAAATAATGTGAAGAAGAAATGTGGCAGTATGAACAACTGTGCGACGGCCGGCGGGATGAACAAGGGTACGACCGGCGGCGGCGGCGGCGGCGGTAGAACATCATCCATCACAACGATGAGTACGGAATCGACTCGAATAGATGTGTCCACAACTACATCAACTTGCCAACCCCGAGTGTATGTTGCAGACATTATGGAGAACATGAATGAATTGGGAAAATACGTTGAGGCATCAATTCCCAAGACAGTGAGATTTGCCATCAACAGATCAACATCATCATCACCACCATCATCGTGTTCGCCGCCGCCAATGCAACCACCGCAACAACCCCAATTATTGCATCATCGTAAACAAAGGGCGGATATCGAAGAGGATCAACGACATGACTTGCAGCATCAGGAACATCAAGGGCAGCATAATTTTCCGCAACGAGTTTCTTCACCGCTGGTGTTTACCCGTTTGACCTCAGTTCCACTATCATCTTCACCGCCACCAGTCCAGATTTCGCAACATTATTCCTGCGTCCAATCTTTTGACAATTTCGCACTTGGATCACCGTCACCTCAACTCGGCTTTGAATGTTTGATCGACACACCCACAACGTTGATGCCTGTACGTAATTACGAGTTCTGTAATTACGATTTGCAATCTTCACCGCAACAAACAGTGCCAGACGCTAGTTCCCAACAATATCAAACTGATCGACAGTACAACACGCCACCATCGCAACAGCAACAGCAGCAGCAGCAACCAAGACAGCAACCGGAAGATCAACAGCAGCAGTCAGCGACAGTACAACCAAATTACGCTCTGCTCAGAGTTCCAGATCAACTCTTCAACACTGGTGATTTTGTGTTTGCCAAAAAGGATTTCAGTATTTGCGATTTAAAGTTACCCTCACTGATGACTAATGACAATAGTTTGCTGAAAACAATGTCGCATGAAGCAAGTTTAATTCTCGGCGAATCAATGCACAATGATAAAGATGGATTATTCTGCACCACTGGGTTGGAACGAATGTTGTGCGACAAAATTAAATTTTATGCAAGAATGGAAACAGGAATTGTGGCCAGTTTGGAACAATATTCTACCATGGCGGAAATTCCATTAATTGAACGCAAGACGTATGCGTATTTTGCTGAAGTCGACAAGAGATTACCACCAGGCTGTCCCGCAACTCCTTTCGTCAATGATTCCGATCGTGAGAAGTACTCGGCCAACCAACTTGCCGTCTGGATAGCCAAGAAATATCTCAAAACCTACTTGGACAAAATGAAAAATATCGTCTTTGATCTCTGGTCAAGGAAGTCTCTTCAGCGATCCAACCTCAAAACCGTTCTCAAGGAGTTCAACATCGAACTTGACAACCTCTTCTCGTCCCTAACTTCAGACTACGCCACCACACTCGAGCTAGTTATTAGAATATGCAGTGTCAGTGAATTATTTCTTCTCACAGTCTTCGGACTAAATGTTTCAACATGTAATGGCAAATACTATTTCATATCCTCCCTATCCACAACCTTAACCACATATTTGTCTGCCCAACTGGAATCACACAGTGATGTTCTATCCCAACCATTTGTTCTTAAAATCAGGAAATCAGTTTACAACACACTTCCAGTTTTATTTTCGCTTGATATTTCCCGACAATTTATTCAATTCCAACCATCTCCTGTAAAAGAATATAACTTGGATGAAATGATTGAGGATGTTTTGTCAATACCGGTGCAATAAATAAACTTTCTGTTCCAAATATTGTTTTATTATTAAATCCCATTATGTAGGATAGAATTATATTTGGTTACAATCTCATACATATGTGCGTTGCTGCATTTGGTCCACTCCTCGCAGAACAGTTGTGTAAACTGGTCGCTACTGCTTGTTTTGGATATGCAGATGATCACTTGAGGCACCACACATTTTCCGCTCAGTTGCATTTCACCCAGTAAATTGTCCACATTGCTGTAAATCAATCTGATTACAAAATATAATCTTAAAATTACAAACTGCAACAAGAGTTTCTGATCTTTACAGTTGTTTTGGTAAACATCTTTGAAGATTATTGTGTCCTTAGTAGATTTTGTGTACTTTGAGAATTTTCCATTTACAGTGTTGTTATCGAAAACAATGTAGACCGGATATTGATTGGGGCCATCAGAATTGCCGACAGGTTTGTAGCGTACCAATCGGTTTTCATTTATGAACTGGCATCCGCGTATACTGCCACCAGTATTGATTTTCTTGTAACCGTTGAGCAATAGCGATCTGTATATTTGCGTATACATAGCGCGTTCAGTTTCAGAAACTTTGGTGAAATTGAGAAAACTCGACACATCAGTACTAACTTTTTCCTCTGCCGCTGGAGTTTTAATGTGGAAAACTTTTTTAGGTAGCAAGATATTGACATTCCTTTTGCTCAACTTGATTTGCTTGGCGCTGCTTTTATTACGTGAAGAATGTACTGTCATCATTTTCAATATTATTTCAGATCGCAATATGTGAAATTACCTCGAGCCGTAATATCTTCGGGAGCCTGAATTTTAACTTTAATCTCACCGATAGTGTCGATGATACCCAAATGTATGTTCGGTAGACTGGACTTTAGTCGCTTACTTTCTTCACCGTTATTACGCACCGATCTCGTCAAACATTTGTCCAACATGAGTAACAGTAGCGATTTAACACTGGTTTTGAAATCCGGCACCGTGTTGTTGAATTGCGTTGTTATGTGCGTGCTGGGTGATATTACTTTCACAGACTCTTTCAGTGTATGTTTTGTATTGCGACTTACTTCACTTTTATCATTTTTCGAACTCCCGTCGCTACCGCTAGCCACATCCTCACGTCGATCGATACAAATTCTATATCTATCGCTCGGATTCGCTGGCGCAAAATATCTAATATAATCCAGCATATTTATTATAGCTTCTCTGTCGACAAATAGTAACATTGCAGTCTCGTTCTGAACGGTGCCCCATCTCGCGTCCGCGTCACCATTACGAATTTCCTCATCATCGTAATCATCAAAACTGTAATATTGGTGGTGATAGCTGTCTCCGTCGCCGTCGTCGCCTCCGCAACTCAATCCACTATCCACATTCATTGGAACTTTTGAAAATAATTGTTTTCTCATTTCATCCCACCTATCATCAAATTGACTTTCTTCTCCGTCGCAACAGTATTCATTATTATTATTTCCACTACCGAATACAGCGTCACTCGGTTCCACAATTCCAACCGATGGACCTTCCGTGTCGTACAATCTCTGGTTACTTCTATCCTCGTTCAGTAGATTCTTTAATAATCGCACATCGCTAATATCCCTCACTTTAATCAAATGATTACTCGCGAAATCCGATGTTAGGGCGAACATAAATTTACTATTCCGAAATATAACTCGCCCGATTTTATCTTCGTTCCGCAATATTTTATCGTTAAGGAACTTGACAATACCGAAAGCTAATTGGCTAATCAATATGTCGGCAACACGATCGTTGTCGCATCCATTCGCTATTTCCGAACAACCGCTACCAAAGTGATCAAAAACATTATTGGCGAGACGGATACGTTCGTCGAACAGTTGTTCATACGACACATCTCTCATGTAGAATTTCACATTATCGAATATTCGCACCCCTTTTAGACGATCGCTCACACTTGTGTAATTTATTGTATGTTTGAGATTTTCTTCTTGTGAGATGCAATCTATGTCGTCAATATCGCGCCTTGAACGCAGCTGCTGCTGTTGTTTCTCTCGATTACTCCGTTTTCCGCGTGCAGATTCATCCATGTAGAAGTAAGTTGAATTCTCGCCCATTTCTTCACGGTGAAAATTTCGCGATAATAATGGAACCAGATTGGGCCCATTTTCGTCAAGGTCTACGTCGAAGAACATTTTCCCCCAACACTTAAAGTGTGCGCGTACGCACCCAATGTACGTGGTAAATCCATGTAATATATAATATTGTAGGCCTAAATGGATGTTCAACGATGGTAATAAAATGACGACAGATAGGAGTAGTGCGGTTGTGAAATGTGCACAGTACCGGGATGCTCTCGCTTTAAATTTACATGATGAGGTCGGCAACAGCGGTACGGATGATTGCGTTAAGATATCGTCCAAGATTTTGTCCAAAAGTTACAAGATACCAGTGAGAAAACTGATCGAGTGTTTCGATTCTCTGTACAGATACTTGATAGCGAATGATTGGGAAATTCCGGAAAATGATTTCAGTTGCTATGCATCTAATTATTCAAAAGTGTGCATTGATATAGATTGTTTAAAGTGCAAATCTGGTGAGAGAGGAATTAATCACGTTCCGTCTAAATTTATCTGCAAAATTGTGTTGGAAACAGCTACTCGAATATGGGAAGATTTGTGCGTGGAAAATGTGATATTTACACGCGGTTTAACTTGCGGCGTTCACGTGTACATAAATGATTTAAATTGGACACCGAATGAACAAATGGAGTTCCACGCACAATTAGTGAAATGTGTGAATTTGGACTGTCGGTTGAAGAATGTAATCGCCATCGACACAGGTTGCAAGTCCTTTCCAACACCGTACTCGCGAAAGCATTTGTCCGTATTTAATTACAGGACCGGTGAACGAAATATTTACAAGCGCTATAATTACACTCCGTCCCAGTTCATTCAGTGCCCGGGTGATCTGTTCAAGATTTTCTGTGTCGACATGGACTCTATACCGGTACAGTCTCCCATTCGGCAACCAATGTCTCCCATTCGGCAACCAATGTCTCCGATTCGGCAACCAATGTCTCCCATTCGGCAACCAATGTCGCCGGTTCAGGATCCAATGTCGCCCGTTCAGGAACCAATGTCACCAGTTCAGCAAGCGCTTGTTGATGATGATCACCAACTGCTAGCGCCGCCATCGAGTGAAGTTGCAGCAACTGGATTATGCGGCGATGATGCCGCGGATGAAGATGGTCGAAAATTACAGGACAAGCAACTACTGGCAGAGAGACTGGAACTTGAAAAGAGACTGTTGAAAACGAATGTTGATCGTAACTTTGAGATATACACCGTGCCAGGTGACAGCGTTGATTTGGAACGAAATTACGTTATAGTGATCGACTTGAATTCCATTCCGCATTACATCTACGAAGACGATTTGATCAGTCCAACTGCATGGTTGAATATAAAGCGCGCTTACTTCGATTCGTATTTGGTGAATCCAGTGTTGATCAAAATGTTGGAACTGTACCTGATGGAGAACGAAGTTCTAATTAAAAAATCAATAGGCAGTCGTCGCGATTACGACACTCTACTTGACGCGATTGCTCGTGTTATGTCATCGTTCACAGTTGGTGGCGGCAACAGATCGGTCATCAATGAAGATGACAAAATCCGTATCGTTGACAGTATGGTGAAAGTATGTTCGGACCGGATGGAAATGACAACGGCTATATTTACGGATTTTCAAAAAGTGCGCGGCGGTAGCATCACCGAATGCAATGAAGAAGATAGCCATAATTTCGACGGTGAACCGACGTCGAAAAGAGCTAGAAGAAATTTCAAAGTAACGGAATCTAACGACCGATATTCTATATTAGCATCTCTGATATATCATGAACGTGAACGTCTGAGCAGGAAAAGTTTACAGTGCCTGTTGTACTATTACCATTACGTGAAGAACACAACGCTCGATCGCATTTGTAGCGAAGTACTTTTTGGTAATCTGATGGTAACTTCGGTGATTCATGGATTCCTTCGCACGCACACCGGGGTTGACAAATTGGTGAATATCTTTAAAGGTTTCCTCAGGGTGGTTGAAATGTTGGATGATAAACCGTTACGACGCAAAAAGGCAGGAAGTGCGAACGCGACCAACCGTGAAGAAACTGGATTGGTTCTAGCTCATTGGACGGTAACACAGTTGTACAATGTGATGATACGACAGTACTTTCGCCCGTTAACCTTCGGCGGCAACAGTTTCGTTTTTGATGGTTCCTATTATAATGAAACACTGGACAATGCGGTGGATGTATGCAAGAACACATTCCCGAATATCTTTCGAGGTACAAGCGATGTGATATCGGCTTTCAAACAGGATGAAGTAAAATATTCAATGCCACATGGTGCATTGTTGCTCTACAATACCGATATATTTAATGACAAGCTAGCGTGTTCGTACACAATGAATCTGATACTGAATGTTAACGAAATGTTTTACGGCGGTAACATGACTCCCTTGACGCGTAATATCAGTGAATATATGATCAACGAAAGACTCGATGTGATGCTCTATAATCTGATTGCGGAATGCAAGGATGCAACTCGTGACCTGGCAATCGACGTTGACCTATCGTACATCAATTTAATTCTAAATCAACCTATTGTGCCGCCCGTTTTTGAGAGTGACCTAAAAGTTCGCTCGCTTTTCATGAACGACGGAGAACTGGAAAAAGGTAAATTCGTAGCGCTAAATGTGATGGACTATGTGCGAATGTTGAACATGTTCGATGATAACAAATCGTGCGACAACAAAATTTGCAAGACGGTTGAAAACTTTCTCGATGTTAATTTGAAAGGGAATCGGAGCGACGTGGTCAGTTTCAAGTTTCAATGTCTGGTGAATTTCTTCACAATTTTTGTATTCGAAAGTGTGTTTGCAATGTACAAATTGAAACTCAATAGTGACATCTCTAATGAGGACAATGTGGTCGGTTTCAATACATTCTCGTCTTCGGTAAATATCCAACCGTTCGTAGAAATCTTTTTTGGCAATACGAGTCGAGTGCGCGATTTGAGTGCTGATGTGTTGAGAAAAATGAATCTTGATGAAAATAGTTACGCCACATTGGATTCTGGCAAGTGCGAAGAAAATGACAGTATCCGCGATATTTTAAATGAACGCAACGGTGTGCGAGACATGCAATCTTTGCTCAACGTACAGCTACCGGACCGTGAAACCAGATTGTTCAATCTTTTTGGCGAATTAGGTCAGCATGTGTTCTTGTCGAAATCAGATGATTGTGTCAACGATTTGGACACAAATAGTGGCGGCGGCAGTAATGATTCATCAGACCTATCTGGTAGTGGCGGCGGCGGCGGCGGCAATGATCCGATTTACGATTACGACTATTTCCGTAAATGTGCAAATATCATATCGACCGGACGCACTAACGATTTACTCTTGAAAACTCATTTGAACCGACTTATCTGGCAGAAAGATTCCAACGACGTGATGAAAAGTAGCACTTTGAAGTTCAAAGGTTGTCACGACTCACAAGTGAAAATCTGCAAACACGAATTGGAAATGTTCCTGACAGCCGGATGTTTGGAAATGATTATCGACAGACTGAGAAATAACCGCACAGCGTTTGATTTCCTATGCAACATTCCGTTACGTCTGAAATTAATCGGTTTCATTCTCGCAACGCATGCTCCAAAAGTGCTCAAGTGCAATCTCGGCATAGATTCGTTATTTATGGATGTAATTTTGAGTGACGATTCTCTGAAAATGTCAATTGAAAATTGGATGAATGCCTCCGACAGTCTACTCAATGATCGATACTCGCTTTTGAAGTATATGGCTGAAATTGAAACATTTCCGAGAAATTACTTTGTCGGCTTGAAACCGAGTGGCGTTTACAATGTGCTGTACGATTTCATGGTGTTGAAAAGTCATATGTATCCGACGTTCGATTCAATTTACAAGAAAAATGTTCGCAGTGATGTGAATATTGTGCGCTACATTTGCATTGCGATGATGTATGTTTTGGTAGTGAGTGGCTGGGATGATGAACACATTGATTTGTACTTGAAGATATTTCTGGCCATCGAATGGCCCGGTCAGTGGAATAAGGGTGTGTTTGTATGGCGGTCAAACAGTAACGGCGGTAAATCCATGTTGTTCGATTCGATAATACGCAAAGCATTCTCAAACTCGACTCTGATTAATGATCCTAAGGGTGGCAAGGACAATGCTCCTGAAAAAAAGGACTATTATTGCAATTTCGCATTGTTCTGCGAAGAATTTAGTACGATCGAAACGGTGGAATTGAAGCAAGTATGCAGTCGCGCTCCGATGAAATTCAGAATGAATCGTGGTAACGATTTCTACGAATCCTATACGGTGGGCAAGTTACTATTCAATTGCAATGATCTACCGCCGACCGGTGATTCGGCCACCATACAACGTATGGTTCTATGCCATGTACCGTTCTGGTTTTCGCCAAGATACCGAATCTCTGATGCGTTGCTCAATTTCTATCGCAACGACCAAGTGAACATGTACGAAGCATTGTACCGTGTGAAAATACCCGAAATGTTACTAGAAAACGAAGTTAAATTCTTTAACGGAAATGTGAATACAAAAAAAGAGGAAGATCTGTTCAAAAATCAAGTAGCTAGAAATTTGATCATGAGTCGCGACTCCAACACTGGTTCACCCATGTTCCTTGTTCAGAATAAGGCGAATTTGGTGTACATATCATCGGAACCTGATTGTGGAGAAATAGTGAAAGGCATAATTCACATAACGCGACATTTTTCGTGGTTCCGTTACTTTAATACAGACGACATACCGGTCGAATTGAGTTCCGAATTCCTACCAACGCGAAGTAAAAAATTGAAAAAAGATTGGATGGACATGTGTGTGCCATATGAGTACTGGAAGAAACAAGTGGGTATTTGCAAACGGCGGAAATGTAATCCGGTAAAGACGTATGCCATCACCGAGTCGATGAGGAGTTTCGCTCAACGACAAACTACCAATGTTCGTGTTTCCACCATCCGACAGTTCTTCGAATGTGAATTTGCTGATGTTTACGATAAGGCAGATGATAGTTACTTCGTGCACATAAGTTTGAACAAATGAATCGTCGGTCACTCATTCCTAAGTGTACTTGGCTATATAATATCGGCTATACTCGTCACGTTCCTCAATATATTCGACCATATTTTTCCCCAGCTCAGAGTAATAATAATATTTACTAGGATGATCCTACAGTACGAAGGAAATATCGGTTCCGGTAAGACGACCCACGCATCGACTTTAGTCGACGAGTTAAGATCTTTGGGTTTCACAGTGATTTATCTGCCCGAACCGCTTGACGTATGGACCAATTACAATGGCGTTAATATATTGGAGGAATTTTATGCCAATAAAAAGGAGAAATCTTTCTTTTTTCAAGCCACAGCACTCACTACAATGTTGAAACATGAAGAGATCGCGAAAGCGTTGACCACACTTGTGCCAGATGTAATCGTCGTCATGGAACGGTCCTCGAAAAGCGTATCGATGTTCTCGAAAATGCTACTCAATCTCGGATATCTTAGCACTGTCGAATACTCGACACTCTTCGCGCTACAAAAACAGATCAAGGGTTGCGAGAATGTCATACACAATGTAAAGAACCATATAACTTTATTTTTGGATACAAATCCAACAGAATGTTTTTCCAGAATCGAGAAGAGATCACGGAAAGAAGAAAGAGACCAAATCACCGTAGAGTACCTGGAGAAGTTGGCTGTACTGCACGATGAGACCATCACCAGTGGGCCGGATTTCGGCAAAGTGATACACATCAACGACTACAATTGTGACATCAAAACGCTGTCGCAGTTAATCACAAAATCCATCAAGAATTTCGTCAATCCAGTCGACCATTTGTGCCAGATGTTGAAGCAGTATATTTGATGTTATCTCTGTGTTACTCAAATAAATGACAATTTCCTGTTACATTGTCCATTACTAGCGATACCATATGCCATGTGTAGATAGTTGATCTCATTTTCCATGAACGTGTACTTGGTTAAAGCAAAATTGTTGTTATGGAAAAGATACATAATTGAATTAGGATTAGTCGAGTGCTTTAGACCGATGGTGTGAAGCAACTCGTGTGGCAGTGTGTGATCGAGAGTAATCTGGTAGCTGCTTGCGTAATCGGGCAGGTTCTTCAAACGTCGAGGAGGAGCAATTCTGAATAGCACAGTTTTGTTGATGGAAGGTATGGTCCACGGCACTCGACGGTTGATGTGCACATCCCCATATAGGAAAGCGTGTGCCAAAGTGGATTTTGTGGAGAACTTTAGATCGTTCGTCGTCAGCTTGTGTGTGGGGTAAGTTACGTGAACGTTGGTGATTGCACAATTTTCAATGTCCTCGTAATAGACTGGACTTTCAATAAAATCATCAACAAATCTTGTAACGTTAAATTGGATTGAATCGTGATGTGATATGTACTTCCAGTACGGATCAAAGACAAAAGAATAACAAACGTCCGCATGCAAGAGCATTCGGTTCAATTCGCTCACGTGAAATTTGACCAAATTCTCAAAACCGTAATCGTTAATCAGGTTCGACGCTTTGAGACGTACTATTGTGCAGTGATTTTTCGGTGGCACTATTGCCAACATTTGTGCTCCTCCGTTAATTTCTTTTGATGTTCGGAAATTGCTGTTGCCGTGATGGTTGCGATAATATGGTGACGACGCTGCCGCCACCGAAAATGGTGTAGTCAATATTGTTTCGCAGTTTCCATTATTTCCGAAAATTCCCAATAATAACAACCACAACCGTCGCCGTGGCCACTGCTTCTCTTTCAACATTCTATTCTCAACTCACTCTCGAATGACCCGTTGCTCCTCCGTTGCTTTCCTATTTATAATGCTTAACATTTCATAAATTAATTTATTTTTATGTTCCGGATCTGAATGTTTGTTGTTACACCTCAACAGCTTCACACATAATTTCAATAATTTCGATACACTGGACGTGGCATTAATTGAATTTATGACAATCTTGGTTGCATTAATGATATAATTTAATTCCGTGAAATCGCCAGACACCTTATGTTTGACGAGAAACTTAACGGGAGCGTGCTCCCAAGGACCCGATGTAAATGGTTGTCCTAGAGGGTAATTTGTTATGTCGAAAATGTCATTTCCACTTTCATTCGCTATTTGGAAATTCAGCACGCAATTGTACGTACATAGTCCTTTCACGTATCCTGTTGCTCCACCGTTGGATTTCTTTAACAAATGCGAAGTAAACTTAAGCCAGGCTACAAGGAAAGAGGTTGGGTACATCTGAAATGTACATGTTCCGTTTCCAGACAAGTAAGCGTTCCGTCTATTTAGAATCTCTTTGAGGAACAAACACACATGGTAGTGTAGATGTTTTCGCTCTTTAAGCAGATTATCAGTACAATATTCGAATGTCGTGCGCACGACTTTATAATCTTCCATTGTTTTACTTAGACACCCGGTATGTGGTGGCCGACAAAGAATTCGACCGGTACACTGATCGGTGTATAAAATATACAGTTGTAGTCGAGTTGGAATAGATTGAAAGTAAGATGGAAAGCACACCGGAACGTAATTCAGAGGAGAAAATGTGCGATGATAGTAACGGTCTGCGCAGACCGGTTAAGAAAGATAGAGGCGACGGCGTCAGTCAACCGACTGCGGTCGTTGATAGGGACAGTGTAAATAGACTAAAACGCAAATTGTTCATCCAAGATGAAGATGAAGATGATTATAATGTGGGTATTGAGGGTAACAGCTCGAACACGATGTCAATTGACTTTTGCGACGGCCGTGGCCAAGGTCAGAGCACGGATTTCGAGATGGAAGATGATGATGTCGCGGCAACAGCGGCGGCGGCGGCGGCGGCAATCAATGATGAAAATCGCGCTCAACATGAGGATGGCGACGATGAGGAAGATGATGATGACGGGCCGAGTGATCCGAAAAAGCAACGAGCCATTGTGCTGAAGAGCAATTGCGAAATCGTGCCCGTTGAAGATGAAGAAGATGGCTACGACAATGGCAATGATTACATCATGATATACATTGTCAACACACTAATACGGATGGTGAACGCGAGCGAAGTTCTGAAAAAGATGAACAATATTTCATTCAAATATCAACTTGGAAAATTGAAGAAAATGATAATGATCGAAAAAGAAAGGAACTATTCCGGTATGAGCATGTGGGTGGGAAAAATATTCGAAGAGCTATTCATGTCGTTGAATGTATCCGGTAACAGTTGTCCGAGATTCGTGAACCAGCTGAATCTTGATTGGAAAGATTTCCGCAAAGTCCGATTACATGACATTTTCAAAATTGACATTGGAAAGTTCGAAAAAGTCGTGCGCAACGATCGAGCTTTCATTGATGTGAAACTCATGTCATTGGTGAAATTTATTTTCATCGGTTCAAAGGTCGCTGAGGACAAAAAAGGATTGTCACCGACCAATATCAAAGTGCTGGACGTGGTTGGCAACGGAAAGTTTCTGAAAGCAGTTGATTTACTTTACGGCCATATTCTGAAAAGTATTAATAATTTACTTTCCATGAGGTTTAAGATGAGAAATGTACACAACGCAATTACCGACGGTTCGACTAGTGTGCGAGTTAGCGATTCGCAATCAAATTCCAAAAACGACGACTGGAAACGTGATGATTTAAGCAAAATACTGGATTCCATTGATTTACCATTACAGCCTCGTACCGTGGAATTTGCATACACCCTAGGACAGTTGAACAAAAGTGAAAAATTACAGGAGCTCAACGTGGTACAGGATGTCGTCACGGACGCCTACAAATCGCCTACCAACAACAGTTCCATTTACGTTTCGTCCCACGTGTCAGTGAGAATAAAAAACGACTCAACGTTGCAAATGATTATTTACAGCAAACATGCCATCACTCTTGATGATGAAAACGATGAATATATTCCTTTGATGTAATATTTATTTTCCATGTTTTCTTTTCCCTTCACACCCTTAGTAGTTGTTAGCACGTGCATGACACGCAAACAAACACAAATACACTTGGAGATAGCTGAGAGAGAGAGGGAGAGGATTGGTTGGAACTTGTGTGCGAGTGTGCGAACAGGTGAGTTGATTGGAGTGTAAAATGTGCAAATAAAAAAGGTAACGGTAACAGGATTTTCGTTGTAACAAAATGGATGAGAGTGGTTGTAGTGGTGGTGGTGGTAGTGACGTCAAGGAGGTAGATGTTGATGATAATAATATGAGCGCCAGTCGCAATTTCACTGATAGACCGTTCGTCTTGAATCGGGTGACAGGTGAGACACGACCGAATATCGGATTCAAAACAGACGGTGCTAGTTACACTATTGGTGATGCAGTGTGCAGTGCGGATATGGAAAAATACGGTATCGATTCGATAGATATGTTGCGCTTGTACCAGTACTTTGATAAAATAAATCGGCGGTTACAGAAACCGAGCGATATGTCGGTGGAGGAATTTAGGCGACGCGAAAGTGAGGTGAACGGAATACGGAAAAAGTTCAATGATGAATACTCGAAATTGAAACAGATTTTGGTGAAAACGCGTTACAATTACAATATGCGGAAATATGTGATAACGCCGCCCAACAAGCAGTGCACTTACGATTATAAAAAATATTTGAGGAAATTATGTAAATTGGACAATATGGATGGAATGAAATTGCAAAATCAGAGACCGTATGAAAGTCGCTACACGTACCATCGTAATTCAAAGAACCGCACCAAACGATTGGTGACAGCTACATCTAAAATGGCAGCGGCAGCGACAGCGACAGCGACAGCGACAACGGCAATGGCAGCGACAGCGACAGCGGCAGCGGCAACGGCAACTGAAACGGCCGTAACAAGTTGTTCGAAAGCGAGCATGAAAATAATTGGAGGAAGAACTGCGACAGCGGTGGGTCCAATTAACCGACAGTCTTTGGATGACAATATATTGCAAAAAGTCTGGCGGCTGATGAATGATGCAGATCTCGTGAATAAAAGCATACGCGAGCAAACACAAGGTGGTAAAAGCTTCCTCAAACAAGTCGTCATACCGGGTAAAATGTTATTCTGCCTCTACGGTAAAGTATTACCGGATCCCTCTTTGTCACCGGATGAGATAAGCATACCCTCGGGTGTGATGGAGAATTTATTCGGCAACGTTAATATGAATGACTTTACTGCTTTGACTAAACGAGATCCAGTATTTTCGTCAGATGCTATAAACACGTTCAGTCGTGTAAAGAGGAATCGATACCAGTACACTTGTATACCGAGCGAAACCGTGACGAACAAACAGTTGGATTTCGACGGTGATACCATATCGATATTGTTCGTTAGCAATCGTAAATGTAATATCGAAGTGACAACACGGTTGTCTTCGAAAATACGTATGTACTGTCCGTTTATGAGAACTCGTTTATCTTTCAGCCAGACGAATCCTTTTCGTATACGTGGGTTATTGGAAAAAGTGTGGAACATTGTATGTAATGGCAACGGCGGCAACAACGATGGCGACATGTGCAGTGAAATACTAAAATCGAACGATGTCGAATTACGTAGGAAATTGAGGTTAATCTGTAATGATTGCCAAGCTAGTGGCGAGGAGAAAATGAGAAATGTAATAGGACTGCTATTGGGATCGATGTTCGTGCACGTGTACGATTGCAAGAGTAATGGTGATGGAGTGAATAACAGGATTGACATGAGGTTCGATGAAACTAGTTGGGGCAGAATGCGAATATCGGAAGTGTTGAACGACACGCTACTGGTTTTGTCGCAAAGTTACGGTCCTTTCATCGCCCACGGATTCGTGATCAGAGTTAAAAGATGGTCGCTCTGCGAATACAATCGGGACAATATATATCCTATTTCCGACAAACCGTTGGAACAGTTAGTGAATATCGCCGTGTCGGGTAGCAAAGGATCGATCGATTTAATCGAAAGAAATATAATCGGTGGCGGTACACACAACAGTCCGTCTCAATCGCTTGAATACGCAAAGATTTTCATCGAAACGAAAAATGCAATTCGCAAACAGGGCCACAACGCAAAAAGAATGGACTCAGCTCTTCAGAATATAATCGTGAACCATGACAATCATTTAGTATTGAAAATCAATAATACCATCTACGATATGGGCCACGTACTGGACTGGATTCGGACCGAATGGATTATGTGCGATGAGAGTGTGGATTACGTAATGCGGGAAAACGAGTGCGATGATATGGACGATATGCGCGAATATTGTTTAGGGCGTCTAGAAACGGACCCCAATGATGGAATGTTCAACTATTGTTACGGCAATGACAATAGGGGTCGTTGGAACGACGACGACGACGACGACGGAAATGATTGTGGCGGCCGCAATTGCGATTACAATAGCGATGATAGCAATGGATGTGATGATAATGTAAAATGTGTCGGTGACGCAAGAGGAAACATCGGGAATGCTAATGGGAAATGGAATACTAAATGCCGTTGCAAAACCAGCAACACAACAACTGTCAAAGTAACAAAGTATTATGAGGCACAGATTAGACAGCATTTACATTAACGTCCGTTTAATAAATATAATACAATAGTAACGGTAGTTTGAGATTACAAATTAATTGTGAGGTACTGTACTGTTACTCTGTCGGACTTGATTAGATCTGAAAGGCAATTGTAGAGAGTGAAATTCCTGTAGTCGGCTTGGACTATTATTCGTAGAGAGCGCCTGTCAGTCGAGTCCAATTTGGAAAACGTCCGCGATGTTTCCACAATGTAGCTGAAGAGAGTGGAATATTTGTCGAGAATCGCAACCTCTTGAATGAAGGCGGGCACCAGTGGCAAGACAGATTGGCTGAACGGAATGTGTATCGGCAATATGAACATTGAGTTTTCCACAAAATTCATTTCTACATTTTCAGGCGAGATCTTTTGATTGAAAGTTGGCGTGAATATGTAGAGCAGGTCACCCGTGATATCCTTGTCCAACATTGAAGAATAAATTTTTGCAATTTCCGACCGGTCGTTGTACAACCTTATGATGTGTGTAAGTGAAAACGCCATTATGGATAAAATTAAAGAAAGTTTCTTCGAGAGATTAGATCAGTGTTTGGAGAATAAATCGGTTGCCGAAGAGTTGGGTAAAGCTGTTGGTGGATTGATAAATTGTGGAGAATCGTTGGACGTACCAGGAGAGCAACGTCGTCGTCAACAGCAGCACGTAGGGATTACCAGTGCGAGTGGTGGAGTAATGCAATCAACGGATAGTGGTGTTAGTAGTATGATGGTACCAACAAGCTTGATGTCGTCGTCGCAGCCGAAAATCGGTGATAGCAACGGAAGCAGCAGCAATGAGGCATCAGCCATCATTATGGGTAAATGGCCAAATAGAAAAATAACCGCAACAGCAACAGGACAAGTGGGTGGACCGGTACCGCCACACGGTGTTAGATTAATGACTACCTATAAATCGGGCAACGGGCAGCAGCAGCAGCAACAATACCTTTCGAAAGACGCTTTCAAACAAGTGACACCCAAGTGTACCGAGAACCTAAATAAAAACACACTCCGGGTAATAAGATCGCATATTAAATATTTATATGAGTTTGAACCATTCGCGCGGGGTAATGTGACTTTGAGAACCGTTTACGAATTTATGTTTTATGGAATCGTCGAACGAGGTTTCAAATTATCATATTTAACGAGAATTGTAAAGTCAATAATAAATTATTTGAAAGGTGGTAATTATACGAGAGTGTTTCCGGAATTGACACAGGAGTCGATCGCCTATATCGAGTCAACAATAGTAAATGGTTTGCAATTGAAACTGAGGAAATTGTATTCGAGTTTGAATGCGGCAGCTAATGTGCATGGTAGCGAAGTAGTGAAAGAGAATGTGTGCCGCGCTCGTGAGAAATTAAATCTGGTATTCGACGATAATTTCGATAAAAATCTGTGGAACAAGTCTGTCGAATCGCTAAATTGCCTATCGTCGAAATATATCGAAAGAAGGAGATTGCCGACGCCGGGAGCTGAAATCATTTCCATCGGATCTCACGACGAGTACGGTAGTGTCGATTACCAGTGCGGTCGCAGTCATGCGGGCGAAAGTTTAAATTCAAATTGTGGGGTTAGTTGCGGTAGCTATGCGGACGACGAATTGACGTTCAACTTTGCTGCACTGCACATACTAGCCTTGTCCACGGGTGCTCGAGTGAAATCAACTATACTAAATTTAACCACAGACGACGTATCTAATCTAATCCGAGGTAAGATTTTGGACAAAATGAGTAAAGGGTCATTTGTAAAGATTTTCATACCGGAACAAATTATTTCAAAGTATAAATTCTTGGGACAAATATTTAGGTTGAGAGATTTAATATGCGGGAATGACAGAGTAGTTGACGGTAATAAATTCTTTACAGTGACAAGTCGTAGATTGGAATTGCATTTGGACAAGTTTCATAAATTACATAGTGGTGGCGAGAAAAGACAGAGGGGTGTTAGATGGCATGCTTACCGGAGGAAATATATAGGCATTATTAACAAAGAATGTGGATTGGTAGCGGCTAGCAAATCCGTGGGACATCAAGATATTTCAACTACGATGTTGTACGTTAACAGGTCTTTGCACGCGGACGATGTTGTGGCAAAAACGAGTAATGTAATATTCAAGAGATTCGAAGTGGATTGAAATTGGGTTGGGTGCAATAAGAAATGGAGGGGACATTAGTAATGTGATCTCCGATGTGTGCAAATTGATCCCACACATTCTAACCCGCGCCTGTGTAACAGAGAGGTGAAAGACCGTTAGTGTATCCAACGTTGTTCGTCGTTAGTTCCCATTCAACAGAGTTGCACACACAGTGTGCGCAATCTGTCGTTCGCTTCCCAGTCAGTTGATTTTTTTTTTCGTTCCACTCGTTGAGTCGATAGCAAAATATGAAACGAATAGTTACAACTGGATGGAAAAAAACTACAACCACTTTAATGATTTCAGTTAGTGAGATGAGAGAAGACGGCGGAGACGATTCATCCAGCGTTTCGTCCAGTGTGTTACCACCGATTTTACAAGACATTCATCACGCTGGTGGAGGAATTGCGGACAGTGATATTGGAGGTGGAGGTCACAGTTACTCGAGTGGTACTACGAGTGTTCCCAGTGATTCTCTCGGTGATACCCACGGTCCAGCTCTCACACCATTGAGCGGTATGTTGAACTACACTGATATTTTCCGGCCTAGATTGTTGAATAAAAACGGAAGTCCGTTTGATATCATGGAGTTGAAATTGTTCCCTAGATGCAAGACTCTTAAACTCTTGGCTAATGCATACAAAATGTACAAGATTAAAAGTGAAACTACCACGGACAATCATATAATCGATACTCTGGAAGCATACTACAGGCGTGTACCCTACACTGAGTACAAATTCTACAAACGTATGACCGCTACTGAAATACCAAGTAAGGAATCTAATGTACTTGTAAATGCAATAAATAATAGTAGAGATATGGAAACTTTGGATAATATCTCCCTGACTTTGGTGAAACAATTTCTCAACGTGTTTAGCATTATTGGCGAGTTCATGATGGAGTTTGTGTGGATATCGCCATGGGACAAAAAGTACAGAGGATTTCCAAATATCCTCGTGGTTGAGAAAGTGTGGTCGAATGAGACGAATTCGTCGTACTATCTGCTGTTGGAAGACGATTCGTACACGAATTACGTGGTGAAGAAAATGAGGGAGTCCTACCACCACAAGTGTCTGACGTTTTTATCGACACCTCGGACAGTGAGTGTTTGCCATAAAACCAATATCACTACCGCCAACGTGGCTGCTGCGGCGTCAACACTATCTTCATCCTCGTCGTCTCCGTCATCCTCGTCGTCACCGCCGTCGTCATCATCTGCTGCTACTGCTGCTGCTGCTGCTTCCGCTACTGCTTCTGCTGCTGCTGCTTCAAGTGGCAATAGAAAGCCACCAAAAAAAAGAAAGCTGGAGGAAAAGAAATGCACATCGCTTGTGGCATTTCACACCACATACCATGAGCGCACCGCAACACTAGTATGTTCCATTATTGTTGAAATTGAACTCTCAGACAATTTCAATTAATGCTTATTTATTTTGCTGTAACATCTGTATACTAATAGTTAGGTATATTATTTTTATGAATAAAGTTTGTTGATTGTTAGATATCTGAATTGTGTTAGTTGATTTTCCCTACTGACGTCCTGGTGTGTTGGTAGTGGTAACAGAAAGCGGATTGGGGGTTCTATTGAAATAGTAAATTAGAAATCCGATCACTGCCACAACTATTGCGATTATAATAAATTTGAAATTGGACCAAATGCTTTTAACCACACCAGTGACTGAGGAAACAACGTTATCGACGGAATCCTCCAGTAAACCTGGTGTGTCATTTATGAATTGGCCGAGTACCTCACCCACAGATGGTCGGCCTTTGCAAACATAATAATCATTCTGATTAACAAAATCTTTCGGATCCAAATAATTGGCACTTGATTTCGGTGCCAGAGGGTCACATTTGACGCAATTTTCATTCTCATGATTGGCACACGAATCAGGGGTGATTACCGATGGATATAACGTGCATAAATTTGTCGGATTCGGATCGTTTAATTTTGATGAGCACGAGGCGTTAATGATTTTGCAACGCATTACCTTTTTGCCCTCAAAGTAAAATCGATGACACCCTATGGCATTTTCCGCAGCAGCGTTCAAAGAAGCTAATATCGCAACTGCCGACGCGACTGTTATTGTGCCGAACACGAAAGGTCCCTTGGCGATCACAGATCCTCTTTTCTTTACCGCTGTCGACATATTGTCTAGAATTTGACGGAAACGCGCATTATTCTCTGACAAAAACTGCAATTGTGCCAAATTACTCTCGATCGAGTACAATTCCTTTGGAATATTTTCTACATTTAAACTTTTACTCGCTGCTGCTTCTACATAACTGTCTGGAAAACTTTTCGACATTAAACCTTTGAAAGGTATTTCAAATTTGGCCATTAGTACATTTTCAGATTTAAAATCTTTAAATAAACTAGTCATCTTTCTCAGGTCACCCAGTCTGAAAGCTTTTGTAAAGTCTTTAGACCGTTCCGTACTTGTTGCCAAACTTTCCCCGTCGCTGAAAACTGCTCGGAATTTACCGGCTTCATCATCAACCACTTTGAATGACGAGAAAATACTTTCAAACATAGAATCGAATGAATTATAATTTGACGACAAATTGGATTTAAGCGAATTCAAATATTGCGAATATTCCTCCGCTGAATTAAATCTTTTCAGACCTATGTCGGACAATTCGGATAATATTGATTTCAATGATGACATACTTAGAAAAATAGCGGATCGGTATACTAATCCATAGT
Source organism: Matsumurasca onukii (assembly GCA_018831715.1). Classification (NCBI taxonomy): domain Eukaryota; kingdom Metazoa; phylum Arthropoda; class Insecta; order Hemiptera; family Cicadellidae; genus Matsumurasca; species Matsumurasca onukii. The sequence goes on along the minus strand of JAHHFQ010000243.1, from coordinate 298,642 downwards.
GGCACGAATGTGAAGCTAGTAAAGTAAGAAGAATGTTACTCTCATATGTGTTGACATTCGTATATTTTACGTGCGTACTTGTGTTGATAGTCAACGTTCTGACTATTGGTGGTAATGTTCGGTCTGTTTTGCAACTCGACGCTAGGGAGCGTAAAATATTAAGATCGAAACAATGTGATCGATGTAGAGTTGAGATCAAGGGTAAAGGCGTGATAAAATATTTCAGCATTGATGGTGATGTCGTGCAATATTTGGGCAGCGAGCCTATCGTGCCACGAACCAATGTCGATGTTAGTGAGGAGAACGTTGTATCTTACGATTACAATGGCACCCGAAGGTCGTTCGGAATAATTCAAGGCTCTCGGGAACGGCGATTTGTATGGCAGCAACACCAGCTGCTATCGCCGCAACAACAACAACACCACCAACGTCATCGTCGCCACCAAGCAGATATTGGAGAATGGGGAATAGGCCAGTCGACATCCCAACCGCACCAGCTGTTAGTAGTGGATGATGTTGCAACCGCTTTCGCAAGTTCCAAATCTGGAAACTTTAATGGGGTAAGAGATAAGAGTGATTACCGTGATAATAATAATAATAATAGTAACAGGGAAAGTATGAATAATGATTTTCCACGGACGACAGATTCTAAATCACCGAGAAAAACAAGTGAGTCATCATCACATAGTGTTGGGAAATTTTGCAAGGTCAAAGGAAATTACTTGGTTGTGATGACAGGAACTTACGCTGATAAATTAAATTTCAGCGAATACCCTGGTTTGAAATATTGGTGCAGATCCAAAAAGAGCAGCTGCGAAAAGAAGAAATGCGGTAACGTTGAAGGCAGCGGCGGCGATGGCACGGAAACGACGGTTGTTGCGCAAACTACTGCGGACGGGAAGTTCCAATTGAAATTATTGGAATTGAATTTGGGCATGTCCATAAAAGTGCCGTACATGAGTAAATATTACAACGCGAAGGGTGATTTGGTAGATTGGTCATTTGATCCAGATGTGAATTTGCGATGTTACAAATTGATGAAATTACGAGTTCGCTGTGACGGGAAATGGAGCAATTTATCTCAATTCGTTCAATATTCACTTCACGTTCACATTACGGACGATGGTCATATATCGCGTGACTTGTGCAGAATGAAGAAATGTCGGAGACCTGAACCGCTGTCCAGTTTTGAAATGGCAATTCTGGATGAACAGACTTCAAATGACGGTCGCGGACAGTTATATACGAGCAGTTGGATTGATCCGTACCGGGTCTATTACTGGGACCGTCAGAGCAAAAAATTTAAACTCTACAGAAAGTTTAAATTTCCCACGGGACTATATATTGACTCTGACGGTAGATATATGAAATTCCATGTGAGAAAACATAAATTAGATTTTTTCAAAGAGGATGGAAGTAATTTATTTGGATTCCAATGGGGAGAGTGGAAATGCGACGAGCCGAATATGTTAAACCTGAAGTTGTGTACGGACAGTGTGTTCGACATAGGCGAGTTAATCTAAAGTTAGGTTTAATTTATTCAAATGTCCACGTATATATATGGATATTCATGGTCGGGTTCAACGCCTCTGGACCGTCAGCATTTTCAGTCGGTGATGATAGTGGTCGGTGGGAATTCGAGATAGTCGGATGGAATATATTAAAATGATGCTGTGCGTATCACGACCGGACTGCTGGAAGTCGGATATCCATGAATGATAAGATTGGCAACCAAGACGATTATCATGACTACTGGGTGCATATAATATCCCCACCACAACCATAGTGAACAGACGGATCATCAGCAAGTCACACGTGTTTGTTGTTCGAAACAGGTTTCAGAAGTTTACGACGTTGTGAGTATTTAAAAACATTTGTGTTGATCAGTTCCTTAGTTGGTGTTAGTTCTTCGATTGGGCCTTTTACGTGTATGTGTCGTACCGGAAAGTGTTTAGAAATAATGTGTTATGGATCCGTTGATCGATGCGATTCGAGAGAGTAGAACTAATGGAATCGATAATAGTGATTATGGTGAGGAGGATGATGAAGAGGAGGACGATGGAGAAGACGACGACGTCGCGAGTGATTTGGATTTGGATGGCAAAAATTGTAGACGTGCCGGGTTGCGAAGACAGAGACGACCATCACTGCGTACACCAGAACCAGCACCAGCAGGACCATCAGCACATTCACCGGATCTACCAACGGCACCATCAGCACAGTCACCGCATTCGCGACAACCAGAAATTCAAGAGCTGCACAATAGCGTCGCCACTGCCGAAACATCTGTTCCCAATGGTGGCTACCTCGAATATGGTGAGGACGAAGACGAGGACGAGGAAGACGAGATCGAAGATGAGGAATTCGACCCGGAGCAGATGTTACGTCCGAAGGAGACCGCAACAACCAAGGTAAAAAGACGCAAATGCGAATCATCAATTGATAGGAAAACTCAAAAGAAGCTAAAGAATGCAACATTTTTTAAATCTATTGTGTGGCTCGATAAATTAAATGTGAGAGTTCCATCATATATCCGTCACAACACCGAGCAATCCAGTTTGAATCTCAGCCAATTTCCAGATTATAATAATTTAAACGACGTGAAAGAATTGGGACTGAATAGTAATTGCATGTACAATGTGCTCATAAGGCCAACTCCTGGATTACTGAAGCACATTTCGAGTGAGCAGTACGATGGAACTGGTAGCGCCGGTTGCGGTGCTAATGGCAACGGGCAGGTCGATCTCCTGAGCGAGATTTCTGACATCTATTCTAGACTGTTTTTTAAAGACGATGTGACTGCGTCCCCTAGATTAAAAAGCAAAATAGACAAGTCAAAGAATGGTAATGATTTCATCGTATATCACAGACAGACTGTCAAGTCCCCCGATTTTGCAGTCTGCGAACCATTTTTCGCTCAGAGGATATATCCGCCCGTATCTTCTCCGTTCCTCCATAGTGGTGATGTCGAAACACCTGACCTATTGAAAACCACAACCAACGTGATTACACGGAATTCCGCAACGTACGTGATTGGAATGTACTGTAGAAGCGACATCGTCAGATTGTATCCCAGCTTGTTCGAGTCGAAAAATGGTAATGGCATTTACTACACACTGTACAAGCGACTCGGACAATGCGATGTGGACAGCCTCAATACACATCTGACATTCACATTCAACATCGACTTCAATGATAGAATGCCTTCGAACGCACACCATTCGTTCGGTTTCAGCGGTATGGAAATGTACACGCCAAACTTTGCGCAACAATTGATTTATCCCAACAAGATTGACATGGCGAAAGTTTATTTGCAGCGTCCCATACCGCTGGATCAATACCCACCAGATTCAAACGAATATAGGATGTCCATAGAATGTGTACTTCGTCTCATGGTGGACAACATTCTGAACCTGAACAACACCTCCAGGGACGTGCTGAATGAGATGGAAGTGCTGCATTGTGTGGACTACAAGATGGCGAATCGCAATACGAATCGTATATTCTATTATTTGAATGATCAAAAGTTGGTGTGTTGTGTGAATATGATGTCAGATATCGGATTCGAGAAGATCAATGAGAGGTACACAAGTAAAGCGGTACATTTCTATTCGGTGAAGCGACTTTGCGATGCAGCCGATGAGGTGAACGTGATGAATGAGTTCATGTACAAACTTGACAGTAGCTTTTCCACGAATTACGACCGTACCAACCCATGGGAGTCGAAAGAATTTGTGCACCAGGTGTCTGAAGCTGCACTATTCGGTACGGTACATACGCAGGAAATGTTACAGATCTCGTCGACTCGCAATTCACCAATTCCTGATTGGCGTACCCGACAAGAAATGTACCGCAACTTTAATCTGCCCGATGATCGCTTCTACAAATATGTGAGGAGGACACCGCACGATCGAGCCGCCGATAGTATCCTGAAAAAACAACACTGCAGCAGCCGTAGCGGGAAGGACAATGTGAGTGACATGGCTAAAGCGAATGAGATTTGTTTCGGCAATGGTGTGTCACTCTACATTGATGACATCATGTCCAGCGGTATGTGCTGCAACAGTGGACGCAAGAAGGTATGCAACCGTTTTGCTTCAGATGTAAATCAACTCAAGTCATCATCGAAATACGGAAAACGTCGCATGAAGCGGCGTCAGCATCTCTTGTTGGACGATCAGACGGCTCGTATCGAAATCGGTGGTGGCGGTACCGGCGTGAGCACCAATCATCATTTTGACGTCAATCTCGATCCACTGTACCAGCAGCGCCAGCGACGTTCTTCCAACGACACTGATGACTTTGGTGACCAGAATGTTATTGTCAAGTGCGTCGAAAGTGGCGATGCTGTCTATACAATGATCATTCACGAAGATGGCGGAATTGAATCAACCCTAATGCCGAACTTGAAGAAAGTCCAATCACTGTTGGAAATCAACGACTGCCTCATCAAAGTTTTCACCCTCGTCCAGACCGAAGACAACATCTTTCACGAAATCGTCTCCAACTGTTTGATTTTCAAAAACCTCAAAAGATCTTCGTTCAACCACATGATGATCAGCAAACGTGTTGAAAGGGCGTTACGGGAACCAGCAATATCGACACAAGTATGCGTGCAGAATACCCAATCGTCACCGCAACCACAGCAGGACCACCACAACAATGTGCCTTCGGTACCCTCATCGGTAACCCAACTGATTCCACTGCCAGCGGAAACATCTCCAATCGCCTTCTTGCCACATGACACACCTCTCCCGGAACCTGTTCAACCCATTCCACCACCGATTCAAGTGCCTCTTATTAATAATATTCTCGAACCCATACATCATGATATCGATCCTGATTTCCAAACATCATTTGGTGACCCCAACCACATCGATTACCATCCTAATTTCCAGCAACCAATCAACTACAAGGACCAACACGATGATGATGATGAATTTGCTCAAATCGAAGATTACGATTTTTTGAAACTAATGTTACCTAAATACTAACCAAATATTTATATCACCCATGTGCCATCAATTTATCTCTCTATGAGCTATGAACACCAACTATACCATGTTATTTGTACTTATTTTTTTTTATACACGTTTATATTTGTACTATTTACTGTAGTTTATTGTTTTGTCACCGGTACCGGTGCGTTCGTTTGTATATATTTGTATGTGCACATTCCAATGTAAATAAAAAAATGTTGTAAGTATTGTACGTGATGTTGTCAATGTCCTATTGGTATGGGTTGCATGAGTATGAAAGTAAGGTGAATGGAAATGAAGTAAGGTGGAAAAATAATAGGGAATTTGTAAAGTATATTGGTGAAGAAATTGGTAGCTGGAATTATGTAGTGACTCATGATGAGTGCCTGATGAACGGGATTGCGGATTTGGTAATGATGCATGGAAAGCACGGAGAATATGTGAAGTTAAAGTTTGTTTGCCCACCGTTTGGATGTGCGATTAAAGCGAATAGGATTCTAAAGTCGACAGATGCTAACCTACTGTACGTGACAACAGTTTACGATTGTGAGAGTCAGAATATGGACACAGTATATTACTTGAACTTGATGTTCAAAAGTAAAGTTTATTTGTCACTTGATTTTCAAGTTAAATTTCTGCAAAATCTGAGCAATCGTATTGCGAAAATACTACAATGTAGACCCATTTTCCTAAGTGAGGAATATGTTACAGTCTTTCATCGCTAGACTGTGGAAATATTTTGAACCCGATTCACGTTGTATCGGGAACGTGGTGTCCGTAACTGGTCATAATGATGATAGCAATCGTACCGAATGCGCAATCTGTTTCACCGATATTGGAATAAACGATTTGCCTTCGGGTAAATTATTTCCATGCAGACACAATAACATGTTCCACATGCACTGTGGTTGGAATTGGGTGTTGACACAAAATAATTTCAATATCGGTTCAGCAACACTTTATTACAATCCAAATTTAAAATTTTTACGATTACAGTGTCCATTATGCATGTCAGTTCAGAACTTAAATTTAGCAGAATAAAGATTGTGGAAAATACACTGAATTTTATCTATGATGATTGTGACGTTAATCGGTATTGGTTCATCCTTGGAATCGTAGATGAACGACTGGTTGTTGGAATGGCTGTCATTGCAGGTACGTTTGTGAACGTAGTTGATGATGTCGAAAGTTTTAGTAATTTGAGGCATCTTGACGGTCGATCGATAGGTGAAGGTTGCCAGAAGCTTACAGCAGAAGGGCGTTAGGTGTTCGAAGAGGGAGAATCGAATATCGGTGTCACTGGTTTTGACCGCTTCAACTCCAATTAGCATTACGTTCAATCCCATGAAGAATTTCACGTCGTCGTTAATGACGACAAGGCACACTTGGTCGTCGGATGCTACATTTCCGTTGATGAAATTGTTGAATGCATTTTCCACTGACAACACGTTGTATCTCGATCTTATTTTTGCGTTCGAATGCAATATTCGACTCAAATAGGTTGTCCTGACGCTCGTGTTCTTTTTTTGGCGTACCAACCAGTAGAGTTTGGTACAATTTACATTTTTGAAGCACAAACATGTTGCCAAATAAGTGTAATAGCGGTTCGCGAACAGCACATGAGTATAAAATTTTGGGAAAATAATTTCATTTGTTCGGAAATTATCAGTTACACTAATGTCTACCCATTCGTATGAGAAATTCTTTTCAATTTCGTCAATGCCAACGTCCTCGTTTAGATCGATGTCGCTACATGTGAGTTCCAAAGCATCCGTCATATTCAGTGAATGATTTGCGACCACATTTCGAATGTTATATTGGGATTTCCCGTAACGTCGACGTACTCAATGTTCGTCAATTTTATTAACGTCACACAGACTGAGGCAAGTGTCATAAATACGATTACGGTAATAATTAGCCAGATATTGTCCAGTGACATGGTTACTTTACAAACAATCGGTTCTTGGTTCAACGCAAATTGCTTGGACAAACTTTTGTTGATGAAAGTAAACGGCAAAGGAGCGTATCTAATGTGCGATCTTTCAATCGATTTCCCCATATTGGCAACATCAGTTCCCGTATCACTGGATGATGATGATGATGGGGATGAATCTCCCATATTGGTACCCGCAATCGCTTTGAGGAACAAACCTGTGGTGAAAGTTTGCCAACAAGCCAGTTTCCACTTGTTTGAAAGTGAAGAAGAATTAATTGAGTATCTAGAAATGCTAAAGCGTTGCTGGCCTGAAATCACCAGAGCGCAACGTGTCTGCGATGATATGAGAATGGAAAGGGCAAAAAAAACAGCCAAAGCTATGGAACAATGCCCGAAAACTGAACGATTTCGAAATTTTAACATTAGCGATTAATTACCATCCGTCATCTTTTCTATGGTCTTTTTGAATTTACGATTTTGATTCTTGGACTTTTCATTCATATCTTGAACACCAAGAACATACGCCTGGAGCACTTCGTAAAAAGTCTTTGTGAACAACGGATTGTTAGCGAATCCTGTGAAAATATCGCACCGGTCCAGATAATTAAATATTTCCCATATGCATTGCGTTTTATTCAACAGTGTGTTTTCACCCATTGCCGCTATTATATCTCTGATATAAAAATGGTGCTGACTGTCACGCGGTGCTTTAGATGTATCCAAATATATGTAAACACATGCCTGGAGTAAAGTAATACTGCAGCGTAATAAATCTTCAGTGTACAGTTGTATGTAACCGCAACATTTGTTACGACCGTAATTGTTATTTTGCGGAAGAGTTATGTCCAATGTGTTGAGACGATTTACGCAACCGAAATTAGCTTGACTACATCTGTCGAGAACCATAGATACGCCGACGTTGGAAATGTTTGGAAATGATGCTATCAGATGTTTGATCTTGGGATCGTAAATCATTTGAACGAGATCGTTGAGACTGTTTTTAGAGTAGAGTGTACGTATGTTGGCGTTACGCACTCGTGACGACGGCCCGCGGAATGAGTTGATCGCCTGCACTTCTTTGCGTAACTTGTTAATTCTTTGGGCGATACGGTTCTCGTCAACGGTACCCAATAACATTGCGAATCTAGCTGGAATCTTGTCTAACAAACCCGGTGAGACGATATTCTTCAAATTACTAATGAACACCTCTTCCCTTCCTTCGCGATTGGACATAAGGTAGGTTAGCACCTGCAGCATGTACGACTGGTTGTGCACTAATACTGGTATTTCAAATATCATAGATAGGAGTTTCTTGTAGTATTCGCAGCACGTTCCGGCGGTGCAATCACATTCGAATGGTTTCCTCGGATTGTGCCTGATGTTGCGTCGCACGAATTCAAATATATCTTCCAAACTCTGCGGCTCACTACCCATACTATCAAGATACAATTGACGAAGTAATTCCCCGCACGCAATCAACGATAAGCAACTCGAAACGCAGTATAATGGTGTTTCCAACATATTTTTGAGTAAATTGTAAATCTCTTTCGAGCTGTCCGATTCGATTTTCGACGGTGTCTCCATTTTCCAACGATTCAAAAGCACTCCGTGATCGTTACGAATATTATGGATGTCGGTCGCCACATAACGGCCCATTAATAACTTTTCGAACGAATCAACTACACGCTTGAACAGATTGTAATTGTCAACTGTCATTTTCAATTCCACTTTATCACGGGACATATCCAAATGATCACCTTGGAAAATAACGCATGTATGCACATTCACGTTCACTTTCTCGCCAGTAATCAAATCATCAAGTTCGCAATCCTTTACTATCATGTCATCATCATCATCGTAACGCACATTATCGTTTACCGACTTTGTGACGATGTTTATGAATCTTTTCAAATGTTCATCGTCCTCGGCCATGATTCACACTTACATCCAAGCGCGTAGTATGAATCGGTACACCGATCTAATATTCAAAATCTAGTACCACAGATCGGGCTACCGATTCAGTTCCCGAAATAAATTCTTTCCTTCCCATTTATTTGGACCAATGTATCTAGCGTTCACGCAGCAGCAAGATCTATGCTGATCGTTATTACTGCTACGTTTGGTACGGCGTAACGAGTTTGGCCGATTATTTATTGGGAACACTGGAGTGTGTTTGCGGGAAGCAACTGACATTCGATTCGCTAATTTGCTAATCCACGATTTTACAGCGTCCATATTGCACTTATTCATCATCCGTTGCGTGACCCAACCTTCGCGTTTGCGCACCCACCCAACTTTGTGAATGCACTGAACACTCATGGGTACTTTTCTGCATCGTCGTGTGCTCATTCATGTGCTTTCGTTTTCACCAGCTCAAGCTTGAGCCAAAGTTTTCTCTGCTCAACTTTTGCGCACCATTGTGGGGTAATAGGCTCCGCCCCTTTTACCCCCACCACTATTGGCTGATATATAATATCCTATATACGGAATATACTTTAGTGTCCCTGTAACTATGGGACTTTACGGACGGGGAGGGTGTATATTATTATTATTATAATTTATAATAATAATAATATATGATGGCGAAAGAAAAGTGAATCTGCAGCTCGGAAAGTTGGAGCGAGCGGAACGAAAGCACAACGAGCGGCACACGCAGACTATATTGCTGCAGCTAGAGGTCGCGAAAATGAAACGACAAGAACCAATCCAGGATACAGGAACTCAATGATGCATTCGGCTAATGCAGAACTTTGGTCCGATATTTTTCGTACCGTTCACAAACTCATGGATGGAGCTTTCGTTTCGCTCACGCTAGCTTCAGCAAAAATTTTCTGCGCTACAACTTTGTCAACACACTCAACGCAGTTGGTACAGTTTTGTGCACCATCGTGTGTCCATCGTTGAGCTTTCGTTTCGCTCACGCTAGCTTCAGCCAAAGTTTTCTGTGCTCAACTTTTGTCAACACACTCGTCCGTCGATGGTACATTTTTGTGCACCATCGTGTGTCGCTTCTTGTGCTTTCGTTTCGCTCGCGTTGGCCTGAGCAAAAATTTTCTGCGCTGCAACTTTGTCAACACACTCGTCACATGTTGGTACATTTTTGTGCACCATCGTGTGTCGCTTGTGCTTTCGTTTCGCTCGCGTTGGCCTGAGCAAAAATTTTCTGCGCTGCAACTTTGTCAACACACTCGTCACATGTTGGTACATTTTTGTGCACCATCGTGTGTCGCTTCTTGTGCTTTCGTTTTGCTCGAGCTAGCTTCAGCCAAAGTTTTCTGTGCTCAACTTTGTCAACACACTCGACGCACGTTGGTACATTTATGTGCACCGTCGTGTGTCCATCGTTGAGCTTTCGTTTCGCTCGCGTTGGCCTGAGCAAAAATTTTCTGCGCTGCAACTTTGTCAACACACTCGACGCACGTTGGTACATTTATGTGCACCGTCGTGTGTCCATCGTTGAGCTTTCGTTTCGCTCGCGTTGGCCTGAGCAAAAATTTTCTGCGCTGCAACTTTGTCAACACACTCGACGCACGTTGGTACATTTTTGTGCACCGTCGTGCGTCGCTTCTTGTGCTTTCGTTTCGCTCGTCAAGCTCGAGCAAAGTTTTGCCCACCATCGTGTGTCGCTTCTTGTGCTTTCGTTTTGCTCGCTCCAACTTTTCGGGCTGCAAATTTTCGCCAGGCCCTATATATTATTATTATTATATTTATAATAATAATAATATACACCCTCCCCGTCCGTAAAGTCCCATAGTTACAGGGACACTAAACCATATACCGTATATATGGTAATATATAGCGGGTAATAGTGGTGGGGGTAAAAGGGGCGGAGCCTATTACCCCCTCCAGTCCATTTACCCCCACCACTAATACCCGCTATATATTACCATATATACGGTATATGGTTTAGTGTCCCTGTAACTATGGGACTTTACGGACGGGGAGGGTGTATATTATTATTATTATAAATTATAATAATAATATATGGAATCTGGGAAAAAAATAAACCGTGCAGAAAACACGGCTGGAGCAAGCGTGAGCAAAACGAAACCACGAGAAGCGACACACAGTGGTGCACAATAATGTACCAACGTGTGACGACAAAGTTGCAGCGCAGAAAACTTTTGCTGAAGCTAACGTGAGCGAAACGAAAGCTCAACGATGGACACACGATGGTGCACAATAATGTACCAACGTGTGACGAGTGTGTCGACAAAGTTGAGCGCAGAAAATCTCTGCTCAAGCTAGCGTGAGCAAAACGAAAGCTCAACGATGGACACACGACGGTGCACAAAAATGTACCAACTTGTGACGAGTGTGTCGACGAAGTTGCAGCGCAGAAAACTTTTGCTGAAGCTAACGTGAGCGAAACGAAAGCTCAACGATGGACACACGATGGTGCACAAAACTGTACCAACGTGTGACGAGTGTGTTGACAAAGTTGCAGCGCAGAAAATTTCTGCTCGAGCTAGCGTGAGCACAACGATGGACACACGACGGTGCACAATAAAGTTGCAGCGCAGAAAATTTCTGCTCGAGCTAGCGTAAGCGAAACGAAAGCTCAACGATGGACACACAACGGTGCGCAAAACTGTACCAACGTGCGTCTAGTGTGTTGACAAAAGTTGAGCGCAGAAAATTTCTGCTCGAGCTAGCGTGAGCGAAACGAAAGCTCAACGATGGACACACGACGGTGCGCAAAACTGTACCAACGTGCGACGAGTGTGTCGACGAAGTTGCAGCGCAGAAAACTTTGCCTCAGGTTAGAGGTTGCGAAAACGAGAACACAGAACGAGCATATGCACACATACTCGCTCAACTCGAGCAAATTCTTCGTGCATGGTGGTGCGTCGTGGACGAGTGTGTCGCGTGCGCTGTGTGTTGCTCGCACATAACTCACTCAAGCTGTAGCAAAATTTTTCAACGGTGTGTCGCGTATGTTGCGCGTTGCTCGCAACTCGCTCGCTTCTGTGCGCAACGGTGTGTCGCTTCTTGTGCTTTCGTTTTGCTCGCTCCAACTTTTCTGGGCTGCAACGGTGTGTCGCGTATGTTGTGTGTTGCTCACACTGCCAAGCTCGAGCAAAAGTTCTGCGACACCATCGTGTGTCGCTTCTTGTGCTTTCGTTTTGCTCGCTCCAACTTTTCCGGGCTGCAAATTTTCGCCAGGTTCTATATATTATTATTATTATATTTATAATAATAATAATATACACCCTCCCGTCCGTAAAGTCCCGTGGTTACAGGGACACTAAACCATATACCGTATATATGGTAATATATAGCGGGTAAAAGTGGTGGGGATTATGGGTAATATGGGAGAAAGGGAGGAAATAGGGAAAAGGCAGGGAAAAACGGGGAAATAATTGATACCCTCTTTATTCCCCGGCGAAAAATAGAGAGAGAATGTATAGATTATTGGTAGGAACAAACAAAATCGGGAAATGAAAATGAGCACAGCGTGATGAAGTAGCAGGAGACTAATCGACAGCGCCGCACATTATTTCTGATTATAGAAAACGAAACGGCCGCGAGGTACAATGATATTGCGGTCGAAAAAGAGAGATAAGACACAAAGTGCTGAGTTGAGATTCGCTAGCGCGTGCGCGCATTATTTTCTAGATTCTAGATTACCACGTCGCGTGAAAGAAAGTACAAATATGCGAAAAAAAGAAGACTCAGTTACGCGATTGAGATACTTCTATTCGACGAGTTCACTTGACGTTTCGTGCCGAATTGTTTTGAAATTGCGGAACACTGATGCCGTTGCAACTTGATTGACAATATCTTGCGTCCGCATTTCGAACAGGTTACGATCTTACCGTCGGTGTGGAATAAATTACTTATGAATCCCATGGCCGTACACTTAAAGGTTGTTCTATCCAACAGTTTGCGACGGCGCAATGTACACAGTAACTACGACGATTCATGGTCATGTCTCGACATTATATTCTATTAACCGAATGCAATTTGAAATTTGCAAGAAAATCCAAAGAACTGCAGTGGATATGCAGTTGATTCCAAATGGTGATATGGTGAAATTTGTCGACACGGAAACATTGATTGAGATTGGATCGTTGACCGGCGGCGTCGGCGGCAGCGGAGTTGTACCAATTGATAAATGTATCGTTGGTTGCAATTTTCACAGCGCAAATCTAAATCGTGTCAAGAGTGTGCTGTGTGTGAATGAAATTTGGGCTAAATTTGATGATGTTAGTGATTACTTGGACATAATCAATAGGAACGCAGCGTTGAAATTACTCCGGGACCGGTGCGTCGTCAATCTTACAATTCAGCTGGGTGAGCTTCTGGCAAAGGAGGTCGCGGACGAACATGATAGTTATGTGAATGCCAGTGGTAACCTCGCGACATATCCTAAACTCAGTCCACCTAACACAAACGCTGACACAGTCATGGTGAATGAAACAGGTGTGTATTGGCTGTGCAACGCACTCACATTGGACCGAGATATGGTTGATTATATGGTGAGCCGAACATTCGGCGGCCGCTACAAAACTGAATTTCCTGCAACATTGGCACCGCAAAGTATATCGCACGCGATCCTTCACAGTTGGTATTACATGAAGATCTACCAAATGTCGCCAAGATTTATTAACATCGTTACGGAACGAGATAACGATTATTGCACACAATATATCGTGTGTCAGATCGGATGTAAAGATCCCTCCCTATTCTGGAGAATGTTCATTGACAGTATCGGAATGCTCAAGTACTTTGGAATCTATGTGAGATTCAATGGCATCGGTTTCTACACTAAATCACAGATCGCCGATAGGTTCATGCGTTACAAAAATAATACAACGTCAACAATTTTACGTGGACAATTTATTAAATTAGGTCTGACTACAGTGGAAGAGGCTATGTACAAATGTTACACCCAAAACAGTAGCGGTGCTTTTTATCAGGCAATTAACAGAATTGTAAATTTATTGAATTTACCAATTTTGAATTACAAACTACCATGATATGTTGTTGATATCTTTAGCAGAGGCAGCAGCAGCTACAGCAGCGGCAGCATCAACAGCGGCAGCAGCAGCAGCGATGGCGGCAGAAATGGAATTGTTGGTGCCAATTGCAGACGACGAGGGTGCTGATTCTGCTGTTGGTGGCGATGATGATGATGTTGAAGGTGATGATCCAGCTGCTGCAGAACCAATCAGCGTATGGAACGGCGGCAGTGAAGATGGTAACGTGTACAGTGATGATGATGATGATGATGACGAGGACGGTGATGAAGGTGAAGACGAATATGATGCACTTGGAGATGCTAACAATGGCTGCGGAGTTATTCCAAGATAACTCAACACCAAGTACATATGAAGTTGAGAATGTGCGTTCACCACTTCTATTTCGCCCAGTCGTTTCTCCATCTGACTGTTGATTTTCTGTAATTTCGAAATTTGATTCGAAAAATAAATTTGCTGTTCCAATAATTCCTGTTTTACTTTCCTCAATTCGTTCCTCATAGTTGGGTGTTCACGTGAGTTGTAACTGCACTGAGTTGATATGTAATGCTTCATGTCAGGCAGTATTGAAGTTTTCACACAAGGTTGGTTGTCACACAACCACATCAGGTAATCTGCATCAACAAACAATCGTTGGCCGTTAATTTCATGATCGTCTAGATATTGGATAGGTATTACGTGCTCAGCTCTATCGCACACTCCAGTCGCCTGTTTTATGCATATGGATCTGTTGCGGTCGAATTCCTTGAACATGACCAACCTATTTACTTCTTCAAAGTCGTACAACGTTTTGTGGCCGATTTTAAATTGCCGTACCTGATCCATTATTAGCTGTCCGCGCCGCCGCAGCCGCCCTGCTACCACCCTGTTATTCAGAACTTTGGTTTTAGCTCCTATCTTCGATACACCTGCAATTGAAGCCAATGTTTGTAGTAACTATCACTTCAAACATAAAATCTTTTACAGCCCATTTAATCCAGCGAGTCAATCGTAAGTGATTTTTTCTGTCTCCTACCAATCTTCACGGTCTGTTTACCTTTGTGTACACGTACTTTCGTTCGGGGGTATGTGTGTGTGTGTCTGTGTGTGAGTGTGTACCTAATTGACTGTATGTCTGGTTACGAGTTTATAACTCTGTAAATAATATTACTGACTTTTACACCGGGTACATTGAATATATAAATGTATGTGTGTGTGCGTGAACACCAACTGTCTTGTGCTCTGTGGCGGCGGTGTTATCCCCCAAGGTGGTTGGTTGGTAGGAGTAAAATTTGTCGTCTCCTCCACGGACAAGATGAGTGTTGAAAGTTTGGAAGTGCGAGTATTGTTGCAACGTATAAGATTAGAAATAGAAAAGAACAAAATATTGAAGGGTAATCAAGATTCAATAAAATTGCTAGACCAACGATACCATGGGTTGTGCAAAAAGTTCGCAAAATGTCAAACGCATCTAGCGAGTATCGAACGATCCATTGTTACGGTACAGAGGGAAATATTAAACTTGGCTCTGTACAATTATTCGGAATCCAAGATGAAGGTGGAGACGGTCGCACTTTACCGTCACTGTGTTGACAATAGGAAATGCATAGTGCGTTTCGGCAAACATGAGAAGGACTTTGGGTACGTCAGAGTGAGAATGTACAACAGCGTTGATCCGCAAGCCTTCTGGAGAACTTGTGTTCGGAAATTGGGTGTGAAGAATCGTGGAATAGTTTGGCTAGATAGGCAGTGTTTTAAAATCAAAAGTATATTGGACATTGAATATGAATTGATGCAGAACGCAAACTGCAAAAGCGCCCATCCATATATCGAAAAGTATTTCATTCCCAATTTTAACTACATTGCTACTGTTATGGACGAAACGAGTTTAATCGAATCAAATATTGTTAATCTGTACAGTGATTTTGGACAGAAGCGGTTCGATGACAGAGAATGGATTCATGACCAGGTAGAGCAGCGAGGAGATGAGCGAGAGCAGTTACAGAAACACCAGCAACTCAACGAGCAGCAACAGCAACAGCAACAGCAACAACATCATCAGCAGCAGCAATGGAAGCAACAGTGGCATAAGGAAGAACATGATCTGTAGGAGCAGTACCAACAGCGGCAACTGTACCAATTGTTCTGGTATAAACAATAAATTAATTGCAAATGGAATGTGTTGTTAAATTTCCCCGGTGTCGATCACTCCAAATGGCTTCAGCGGTGACAAATTTTTAATTTCGAATAATATTATGAGCAATAATAATTGTATCCCACACATTTTTTTTGAACCCAATCGGTGAGTTGCGCAAGGCGCACGCGCAACCTGGTATGCGGATGCGCGCGTCCAGATCGATTCCTACATATTCCAAATGACAATAATGTGCAACATATATGCTTACGCAAATGAAAATCAATCATGTTCACATTAGACAATGTTTAATTTTTCATTTTAACAAGTAATTTATGTACACTTGACGTGCAGCTTTCACAACCTTACCAAAGTCGTTAACCAAACAATTGGCTCTAACTTGGTTGAAACTCTGGAGATTCAGTTTCCTGAAGTTAGCGCTGATTCTGTTCGCTTGGAAAGGTGTGACGTTGTATTTCTCACGAGTCCGTTTACAGTTCGAATAGTGTAACGTGGCGTGCAATTTGAATTTGTGATAAAGCTCTTCGACGGTCAATAGTCTGATTGTTGAACTGGACCAATCAATGCCGAAGATTTCATGCGGTTCGAGATGATCCTTAACCTTGGTCCAAAACGGGAACTTGGCGTTCACAGTTTCTATGAACAGCGGTTGAAGGGCCAATTGCTGCTGCGGTTGTTGCGATGAAATATTTCGATAACCCGTGTACAAACGGTTACGTCCGATAGTCGCCAGCCGATTGTTGCCTGCAATTGGACGTAAAGTTACAATTCGAATCATCGAGTTGCTCAATTGATATTGCGTACCGCATTTCAATTTACGCTCCAAATGGAACGCTAATTCGTCCAGTGGTACGATTGAAGCATTTCCATCATCATTACTCGAATACTCATTGTCCACGCTGAATTTCAAGCTATTGCGTTGCACAAATTCGGTTGAACCGATATCCTTTGCAAGTGTGCACAGCCCTTTGAAAATTCTCTTTAATTTAAATATCATTAGTCTGTTTTCGCCACCATCATTTTCGCTGGTTTCGTTACTAATACTATTTACCAATTTGCATATATCGCTGTACAATAGCCATTCATTGTCCTCAGTTATCATTTGGAAAACATCGTGACCGCGAATTTTCACAGTCTGTGTACGCACAAAGTAATGTGCAGATGCATATTTTATTAATTTTTTCAGACCGTTGTAATCGATTGTAATAACATTGCCGCAAATCCACAGCAGACGTCTTGTGTCAACAAAATTCTGCTGGTGCTCATCACCAGATACAGGGTCAGTCCATTCCAGAAATTTTCTCTCACCGACTACATTCGAGTGATCGGTAAAAATTAAATTTACCAGCGACACTACCTGGCATACATCTACCAATGAATAAAATATTTTCGGAATTAATGTTCGATTTTCAATGTTCAATTTAACACCGTCAATGACTTCAATCACGTCGTTGGAAGTATCCATTTACGTGCATATAAAACACGATAAGCCGACGGTTAACTTCAATATACAATATGGATCAACGTAAAGTTGCTATGGTGAGGCCTCGAATACGGCAAACCTGTAAAAGTGCATGCGACGACGCCACTACTTCCGTATCGAGTGAGAATACATCAACCAACATGACTGCCGTCAACATTACTGGAATCAGAATTTGCAAACGTCCAGGCAGATTCATCACAGCAATATATCGTATAATCGATTTTATATTTTAGGTCAACTCTCTCGCACTCGCACATTCCAAAACACTTTCGCTAATTCACACACACACGCATTCAGATAAACTGGTACATCAACTCGCACATAGCAAGAAATGGTGAATAAAATTCAAATATTGATATCAATATAATTTTTATTCCATATTCAAATACATTGGTGAAACTCTATGTCCTATTTTACATAATGGACAGTTACTAATGGATAGATTATTGTAGCAGGATTCGCAGAGTAGATGACCGCAATTGAAGTAGAAATCCCGTATGTTCTCCTCGAGACAGACGCTGCAAGTTCCGGTGTTGAAAACTCGTGAATTTATGCGAAATACACAATGAATGCTGTGAAGATGATCGAGTGTGGCTGATAGCCATGCGATTGGTAGCAATCCTGGTGACATCTTTCTCACAATATTGTTGCTGGTGCTGCTGCTGCCATTGCTGTTGCTGGTGCTGCTGCCATTGCTGTTGCTGATGTTACTGTTGCTGCTGGTGGTGGCGACATTACCACCACGATTTACTTTCTTGTCGTTCTTGCGCTTGCAATTCTTGCCGATTAATTCCACAATGGTGATCGAATCGTCGAGCCAAGTATCGAAAATCGTGCTGGTAGCGTTATCATTAATGATGAAATTGTAAATGCTCTCGTAATCTTCATATGTAAATCCGATAAGCTTGACAATATTTTTCGGCATCATGTAGCATTTAGTAAAGGTGGCTCTACAGTAAATGCAGGTGAATGTTGTTTCCAATTCAGAAATGTCCTCGTCAACAGCATGTGAAAAGCCGTGTAGTTTTGTCATCTTCTCCAGCAGACTATTGGTGACTAGAAGTTTGTCAGAGTCATCACTACCGTATTGATTTTCACTATTGTCCACATGCAAATGGCAACTCACATTTTCAGAATTGCCAATTCCAACATCATATGAAAATGTAGAATGATCTTCAAAAGTTGATATGTCGACAGTTTCAACATTGGTTTGTGGATCCATCATTGTGTTGACCGCGATTGTGTATGCCGTCGTCTCAATCCCTCTGTCCTGGTCAGAATTGTAAATCGACAGAACACGCAATGAATCAGTAGATTTGCGTTTCTTCGATGTTTGAATCGAGGACAAGCGAATCAGTGTTTTGCAAATGTAGAACATTGTGAATGAACATGCTCCATCGATTGGTATTTGGTGTATGAGATCGATTCCGAATGACCATTCTTCCTTGGTCAATTTCATTTTGTCATTTGAATTCACCTGGCTCGACAATTCGATCATAATTTCCAGTTTTGTAGATGGTCTCAATGTTTGGAAATCCAGATATCCTTTTCCTTGCCATTCGCAATTTCTTTCCAACCAAATAATCGGGCAATCTATCTGATGGAAATCGTACAATTCTGACTCGTCGTTGACAATGTTGACTCCGATGAATTCCGAGTTCCGGCGACTATTTCTTGTCGGGCGTGAAGATGGTGACGGTGAAGACGATGACGACGACGACGACGACGACGACGACGACGATGATGATGATGATGAGAATGACGATGAAAATAGCGGTGATGATGATGAGGCTGCCGGTGGCGAAGCGAACGGTGAAGGTCCATTGGCAATGCGGATCGAAATTGCTCCGTAGGATTTCATTACGTTGGCAACATGACGACGTTCTCGATTTCCAAATTGCAAGCACAGTCCATTGAGTTTTTTCACACTGAATTTATCGTTCAAATCTCTCGGTATAATTGTAGATTTGCCGCAGAAAACACACACGAGTAAATGTCCGCAAGTGTACATGTTGGTATTTGGAAATTTAATGATCTGACCGTGTCTAACACTGAACAGCACTTCGAGTACCAAGTTTTTACTCGACGCGTATGGCCTGGTGTAAAAGAAGAACCGTTTGTTGTTAATTAGTAACAGTGCCAACATAAACACATCCCGAGGCTCGACCGTCTCAATCGTGGTTTCGGTGTAGCGAATCTTCTCTCTCAATAGGCGATTTGTTTCACACAGGTAATCAGGTGAGCAGATGTCGTCCGCAGGATTCGAGCGAAGTCCCATCAGCGTGTGCAAAATGTTGTAATAAACAACGGTCGGTGAAAAGTAAAGTTTCCTGTTGAAATTGTTACATTTGAAGTTGTCCCACATTTTAAGAAAATGTCCAGTTCACTGAGGTATGTATTAATATTGTTACTATATCAGATCATATCGATTGCAATGTGCCGTCTGTATCACAGTCGATGGTTTGACCGGGAATTTATGTTGAAATTTGAAATTTCCGTCTATATTGTTGTGAGCTTGGTGTTTATGCCGTTCTATGGACTGAACGGCGACGATGTCTGTGGCAGTTGCTAGTCGTCAAGCACACATACAGTATGTTCCCGGCAGCAACAATATTTAATCTAAACCGAATAGAGTTCCGACGCGGCACTGAGTTTTGACGATATGATTAGAATACTGCACGAAAAAGGGAGTTATGCTGGTGAGCGTTACACTACAAGAAAATCGGTGTCCTGTTTTTTTAGAAATGTAACTCGTAAAAGTGATATTGATCTCAACAGATCGCGTGTGTACAAGCACCCTATACTGAAAGATCGTTCGGACGGACTGAGGTGGCGGAAACACCGAGTAATGTTGTCGGTCGAAAGTACAGTGCCCAGGCTGTCTTCAGTCATGCGTATAAATGCAAATGTTTGCGATTACATTAGTGGTAAAGTAAATGATTTGGCAAATGCCAAGACTCTGAGCCATATGATATCTGAACTGCCTACGGAGATCAAATACAAAATTATGGAATACTGCGATATAGAACAGGTCTGGCACCTAATGCAAATCGACCCTGTCTTTATGAAAAGGAAACTGGAGATATCTAATCACGCTGACTGCCTTTGTGCAATATCGCAACTCACCATGAGAGATAACGACAGTGTTTGGTTCGGAGAAACCAAGCCTAGCCAGTTGTCCAACAACGGATTAAGACAGTTGCTACTAACGTCTGGAAAATATTCACTGCGGTCCAAAAACATCACGACTGTCTACAAACTGGACAATTTCATAGCAGGTGCAGTGCCGTGTGCAGAACTCATTGAAACCAAATCAAATCTACTAGAATCGATGAAAAAGTTTCAAATGGAAACAGTGATGGGCCTGGCACCGATTTACTATCTGGTTAATGAGAATGGAAATTTCGCCGCATCACAAAAGGTATTCACTACTGAAAATCTATTACAAAGATGGAAGTACAGTACGAGAATCACTTCAAAAAATATAATTGTCAACATATGGAAAGAGAGTGTGAATTGGCATGAGACTGTGACGTTTATAGCAAATCCTCAGATCGACGCGTCAGTGGACACATTTAATTGGCATTTGGAATTTACGCACATACTGGTTAAGAATCCGGAATTTTTTTTCACCGAAGGTAAATGTAAAACAGTGCATTTAATTGAAAGAGATGTGAGTGTGATAGTGGACGACGAACATCGAGAAACGATGGGATATTTATTTCGAAATCGATCAACTATATTCAGGAACTCGATTCAAAAACAACGATTGAACGATCTCATACCTTCAACAGAATTTATTAGTGATGTAATAGCGATGGTGCCAGATTCACTCAATAGAGAAGCTAACGCAGTCGAGGATCTCATATATCACGACACACGGTGCTGGAGCTGCTACCATGCTCGCACATTATTCTCACCCGATTTGGCCGTCAACGATCCGTTCTTCGAGCAGAATGTTTCTATAATTTATATTCTCCTGAACGACGTACTCTCCATAAGCAATATCGACTCGGCAACTGAACACAGGCATTCACAGGTGTTGTACAATCGTTTCTGGGACTACGCCACGATATGCTGTACCGCACGACTCACTAACATAGGCCGTAATGACACAGCAAAATCTTGTAAACAGACTCTCTCCACCTATCGCCAAGCGGAGTCTTGGTGTGAACCGACGTTCGGTATTATTCAACCATTGCTCCTACCTAGTTATGTCAATATTGCTATATCCAATAGAAAGTCACATTAAATAATTACTTTACCACTGCACTGTGGGTTGTATATTATTAATCTTGTCCCGTTGTAAATAATATCTTTTCCAATTCCTTGTCCTTGCAATCAACATATCCACTGCTTTTCAATTCAAGTCGATACTTGCGTTTCACTCTGAAACGTAAACACATTGTATGCGCCTTGTGTGTGTGTGGTTTCCTTATCGATATATCTCGACATCTTCATCAGTGTTCTCGAAACGGTCTCTCTCGAGTAAATCGAGTACGGTTACGAAACTTTCACTATCGTCTTCGGCACCCCATCGGTTAGCAGCGCCCGTTATCACTGAATCACCGCCATCAGATCCTTTGCCAAGAAATAATTCTAGAACATCGTCATCGTCATCAGCAGCAACAATATCTGCAGCATCACTATTAGAATCATCAATAGCATCATTTTGGTTGAAAATTTCAGTAACCGGTTGGTCATTCAATTCTGACAATTGTGTCCACAATGTAATATCTTCGGCAGAAATTTCTTTTATTGTACATTGCGGGTTATCATTACCTCCGTCATCATCATCGCCACCACAATCACCATCAACATCAATATCGCACCATTTATCGAGCCAAGTATTTATTTCACCATCGGAAGTTGCGGCGATATTATTTTCATCAGTTACATTGTCAGCATTTTCGAATGTCGACTGTTCGGGTAAATCAGTTGCATCAATTATTTCCGATTCATTATCAGCCGAAATTCGCAGCGACAAAGACGATGTCGATGACAATGATGATGGTGATAGTGGCGGCGACGGCAAATCTGGCGGTGATTCGATTTGATTAAATTCATCCCTATCGATCGTGGTGGTGAGTTCAGTGGGTGAATCCTCAATCGACCTAATTGTTGCCGCCGTCGCTGTTTTTAATATATCATTATCGCTACCGGACCCACACCGTAACTCTGGATCATCCTCAATCGACATTATTGTGCTCAATTCGTCATCATCAACAGTAGCTGTAGCGACATCAACCGGGTTCCCGAAAATCACATTATCACTGTCACTGTCACCTTCATCTTCGTCACTATCATATGAATAATTATTTACATCAAAAGCGGTCGGGCCGTTAGTAACTTTGGAATCAGGAAAAGTTTCCTCGACCTCGTCTACATGTACTTCGGTAACACTGTAGTACTCGTCAATGGTATTTCTGAACTCAACATTTATGTCCGAATTTGAATTCAAATTGAACCTCGAGTCGTCTGGATTGAAAAGTAACGTTGCGTTCCTGATACAGCTCATCAGAAGTTTAAACCATATCGTCTGCCGGTAATATTGCAATATCGGCTTGTCCGGTTGACATTGAGGCTGTTTCAAAAAGGACATGAAACCGTTGAACATACCGGAGTCTTTACTCAATTCTCGATCGCGATTTCCACTCGTCTCTTCCAGATAATTATATTTCGATAAAATAAATTGAATGTCGTCATGCGATATTGTCGTCGCATCATTTAAAACTATCGACACTAAAATCATAGGTTGCGATGTCGTGTCCATATAAAGGTTGCAAATCCACTTTACTATCGAATTCAGTATGCTGTTATAACATACTATTTCGTTACACGAATTATCGATGTAAACTCCCAGATCGGCGAGTCGCGATATGCGACGATTTAAGTTTATTTCCCTATTCGAATTGGAATTCTTCCTGGCGGTTATTAACATTTTAAATTCCGTCAGTAACTGCCGTTTTATATATTGTGGCACGTGTTTAGATTGCATCGTAACGTCTGCATTTTGATTCGTATTGCACTTGCGTATGAACGAATCGACAAAATGTTGCCGATTCTGTTTATTTTTAGCTTTGTTCAAGTATATCATACTTAAAACACATATGTGCGATAATCGTGTTTGTGCCAACTCTCTCGCGCCTGACTCACATTTTAGGGACTTTCATTAACACTCTGAGTGGGTAATCTCATAGAGGACACCGGTGTTGCATTTGCCAACGCATTCATGCAAATAAATGTGCATGTATGCATGTGTGCTCAATTCGGTTCGCAATAATCAGTCAAAAGGAGCGTGTTGCCGTGCTGTAATTTTATGAGCATATCCAGCAACGCGTTTTGCGGTGTATCGCTCGTCGAGTTTTCGTTCCACTCACGCTGGCCTGAGCAAAAGCTGCAACTTCATTGGTACAGTTTTGTGCACCATCGTGTGTTCATCGTTTCGCTCACGCTGGCCTGAGCAAAATTTTCTGCGCTACAACTTTGTCAACACACTCGACGCACGTTGGTACATTTTGTGCACCGTCGTGTGTCCATCGTTGAGCTTTCGTTTCGCTCACGATGGCCTGAGCAAAATTTTCTGCGCTACAACTTTGTCAACACACTCGACGCACGTTGGTACATTTTGTGCACCGTCGTGTGTCCATCGTTGAGCTTTCGTTTCGCTCACGCTAGCTTCAGCAAAATTTTCTGCGCTACAACTTTGTCAACACACTCGACGCACGTTGGTACAGTTTTGTGCACCATCGTGTGTCCATCGTTGAGCTTTCGTTTCGCTCACGCTAGCTTCAGCAAAAATTTTCTGCGCTACAACTTTGTCAACACACTCGACGCACGTTGGTACAGTTTTGTGCACCATCGTGTGTCCATCGTTGAGCTTTCGTTTCGCTCACGCTGGCCTGAGCAAAAGTTTTCTGCGCTGCAGGCTTCTTCCTCTCACTATGTTCACCGTCACCGTCCATTCATTATTTTTTCCCCAATCCCATATATTATTATTATTATTTTATAATAATAATAATATACACCCTCCCCGTCAATACAGTCCCATAGTTACAGGGACACTAAACCATAATTAGGATATGTGCTACTATATAGCAAATATTAGTGGTGGGGTAAAATGGGCGGAGCCTAATTACCCCACCACTTCCATTGTAACTGCACTAATATATTACAATATATCGCGAATATGGTTTAGTGTCCCTGTAACTATGGGACTGTATTGATGGGAGAGTATATATTATTATTATTATAAAATAATAATAATAATATATGGGATTGGGGAAAAATATGAGCGACTGCTAAAGTTAGTGAGAGTGAAACAGAGGACAGAGGAGCGACGTAATGCGGTTGCACAGAAAAGTTCGAGCGAATGTCCACACTTTGCGCGCAACAAATCCAGCATAGTTAACTCGAGCAGTGAGTGCGGTTAAAGTGAAGCACATGAGCCGAACACACGCTCAAGTTTCTTGCCACACAATTCTCTTGTTCTACTCGCACTACGCGGTAGATTATTGCGGGGAAAGTTCCGGGAAATATTGTATATTTCTCCCGTTTTTTCTCCCGTTCCCACGCTATATACTACCTCTTATTTGGTTTATACTTCAGTGTCCCTGTAACTACGGGACTGTACGGACGGGGAGGGTGTATATTATTATTATTATTATAAAATAATAATAATAATATATGGGCCGGTGGAAATCTGCAGCGAAGAAAAGTTGAAGCGAGCGAAACGAAAGCACGAGAAGCGACACACGATGGTGCACGTGTGACGAGTGTGTTGACAAAAGTTGAGCGCAGAAAACTTTTGCTGAAGCTAGCGTGAGGAAAACGAAAGCTCAACGATGGACACACGACGGTGCACAAAAAATGTACCAACGTGTGACGAGTGTGTTGAGAAAAGTTGAGCGCAGAAAACTTTTGCTGAAGCTAGCGTGAGGAAAACGAAAGCTCAACGATGGACACACGACGGTGCACAAAAATATACCAACGTGTGACGAGTGTGTTGAGAAAAGTTGAGCGCAGAAAATGTTTGGTCAGGCCAACGCGAGCAAAACGAAAGCTCAACGATGGACACACGACGGTGCACAAAAAATGTACCAACGTGTGACGAGTGTGTTGAAAAAGTTGAGCGCAGAAAACTTTTGCTGAAGCTAGCGTGAGCAAAACGAAAGCTCAACGATGGACACACGACGGTGCACAAAATGTACCAATGTGCGACGAGTGTGTTGACAAAAGTTGAGCGCAGAAAATTTCTGCTGAAGCTAGCGTAAGGAAAACGAAAGCTCAACGATGGACACACGACGGTGCACAAAAATGTACCAATGTTCGACGAGTGTGTTGACAAAAGTTGAGCGCAGAAAATTTCTGCTGAAGCTAGCGTAAGGAAAACGAAAGCTCAACGATGGATACACGATGGTGTAATGACGATGAGAAAACGATCAACGCACGATTATGCACAAAGGTGTGCAGATCTGCTATTCCATATTCCTAATTGCAGTTATGCTCTAGCATTATTCAAGCTGAATGGTGGTATTGGTGCACGTCTGTCGTTGGTATGTTTTTGCGGACCATCGTGTGTCGCTCTCGTGCTTTCGTTTTCGCTCGCGTTGGCCTGAGCAGAAAATTTCTGTGCTCAACTTTTGTCAACGCACTCTTGACTCGTTGGTACAAGTTATGTGCATCGCTGTGTGTCGCTTCTTGTGCTTTCGTTTTGCTCGCTCCAACTTTTCTGGGCTACAAAATTTCACCAGGTTCTATATATTATTATTATTATATTTATAATAATAATAATATACACCCTCCCCGTCCGTACAGTCCCGTGGTTACAGGGACACTAAACCATATAGCGTATATATGGTAATATATAGCGGGTAAAAGTGGTGTGGGATTATGGGTAATATGGGAGGGAAATAGGGAAAAGGCAGGGAAAAACCGGGGAAATAATGGGATACCCCTCTCTATTCCCCCCCGGCGAAAAACAGAGAGAGAATGTATAGATTATAGATGGAAACCTAACGAGGGAATGAAACTTGAGCTCGCACACGGCACACAATCGCAAGGCAAGGAAACTTTTCAAGAGTTTGAGCGAACAATGTTCACACAAGCTTGCGCTGGCAAGCTAGAACCAAAGTTGTCTCGGAACTTGAGTCCACGCAAAAGCGGCTATGTGCATTGATTCAGGTCCGAAGAAATTGACATGGTGGATGAACTCATGCTGCGAGTAGCACAGTAGCAGCGCGTTATAGGTTGCTGCGGACGATTAATGCACTTCAACCTCGCATATTCACCATCGAACAAGTACTTTGCATATCAACAATCTCGATCCACACATGGATCCAGAAATCTGCAAAGCAAATTATAGATCCCTATATGGATCCATGACATTGAATTTGCAATTCTCGATCCACATATGGATCCAGTTTTATGGATCCAGAAAACTGGATCCAGTAAATCGGATTGCCAACGCCACTTCAGGAAATGTATTTTCACGGTCGATACATTTTCTGAACGGTTACGTCATGCGTGCAAAATGTATTTCAACATTTGATACATTTTCTGCTGTTACGTCATAGTTCAACTGATACATTTTCAATAGTGTGACGTCACGTGAATACATTGGTAATTGCGACTGCAATAATCAGCGTGAGCAAATCACATTTGGTAAAGGGTATGAAGGAACGAAACGAAATTGGATTTCACCATTGTATTGACTATTTAATTGTAACAACATCATCTCCACGAATACTTGGCTTCTTTCTTTTAATCCAGGGTCCACCGTCGTCACAGTCATCATCGCTCGATAATATATCGCTTACAAAGTTGGACCGTTTCTCCTTCCCAAAAATGGATTCCAATATTTGATGTTTCCGATATCCTAATATAATCCCAATAACACCATTATAATTGATGAATTTATCTTGCAATTTTAAATTCTTATATTTGATGAAAGAATTTGGCTCGAGATATTTAGTTTCTTGCTTCACAATCTCATCAAGACTTTTCACGTACTTCTGGTTCACTTGAAATGGTAATTCCTCTCCAGGTAGCAGTTTGTGGACGTCCATTAGTCGAGCTAATTTTCCATGTTCCCTTGAATCAATGGTGGCAACATCAACATCGTCGATCGATTTAATTTTTACAATGTCGTGTCCCAGTTTCAAATTTAATTGTAACCGAATTTTCTCTCGATTTTCGCTGCTACAGCAGAGTGCATTTTCGCAAAGCCACCACATGCGGTCTTCATCGGCAAAATGAATATCCTCGGAAAAAGTGAACGAGTCGAAATCATCCGTGATGTCCGATGCGTTCTTAACTTTTCCTCCCATATTACAGTTTATTTCGATTGAATTGTAATCGACGATTCCTAGACGATTTACGACATCTTTGAGTCGATAATAATACTTCTTTTCTCTACTGTCGTACAAACTAACGAACGTTTCCATTTCTACGTTTGTCAACATTGCGTTGCTCGATATATAATCGACGGAATATTAAATTGTTCGCTCCTACTGTATGTTCGTCATCTGATCTGGCAACGTTTACCCCCTATCTTTACATCAGTGCGCTTACGTTCAATATTCATAGGTACCGCCGCGCGCGATCAAGACGAAACACTGGCGTTTGCTACTCATCTTTACAATGTTTACAGCAAATGTTTCCGGTTCGTTACAAGCAATATGCCTCAAGTCAATTTGCGAAAATAATCTGGATTTCAATATAATCGGACATCAAGTAGATTTAACTCGACTCTATCGACACTTCAACGTCACTGATGAATTCATCATCCAGCACATGGATTGTTTGAATCTAACCGAATATGAGTTGTTTGAGATGCTGGCTTTGCGACCGAACTTGCCGAAAGAATTTCTGGAAAAACATCGCCATCGTTTCAAATTGAAAGATCTAATACGGTTCCACTTTATATCTGAAAAGTTTCTGGAATCCAACTGTGCGTCACAGAGTGATTGGAACCACGCTTGTTACCGTTATAACGATAAGTTCTCGCGTGAATTCGTCGCCAACCACGTACTCCAGCTTGGTGACAAATATCTCACATACTATACCGGCGACATTGATCTCGAATTGCTGCAACACATGCTTCGAACTAATTCCGATCTCTCAAGTCTAGTGTGCATGAGAAGCAATATCACTGAACAGTTCATATTAGAGAATTTGAACTACATCGATATGTACCAGGATATTCCGCACGTTAAAATAGTGTTCAGTGATGAATTTGTACAGAGATTTCGGGACGAACTCAACTGGGTGAGACTATCCTATAGGAACCTATCTCGTGGGTTCGTAATCAAGTTCGAAAAATATATTTCCTTCGGAGATGTTCAGCTCGATGGATTACCGCTGGAAATGATCGAGCGACACATGGATGAAATCAAATTGTACAATTTCAAAGAAATTACTACGGAATTTGTCACCAGATTTGTGCCGGTAGATGATTGGGAAAAACTCACCGTATCCTACAAATTGTCACATGACTTTATCGAAAAGTACTATTCTATTCTGAATTTGAAATATCTATGCATTCACCAAAAACTTGGATTGGATTTCATAAAAAGCACGCGGATATTCTGCCGTTCAATCAATTGTTGAAACACCAGGTACTAGATGAGGAGTTTCTTGAACGCAACTTGCATCGCATCGATTGGCGACTCTTCAACTTTGGAAACCATAATGTATCCGAAGCATTCTATGAAAGGCACAATTCTCGCATACAGTGGTCGTCCGTGATACATTTCACTAATACACGTCGCTTTTCAACATCTTTTCTTGAAAAACACGGTGACAAATTGGGATGGTGGGAAATTTACAGAAGCCATAAACTTAGCGATGAATTTATTATGCGACATCACTCGAAAATAGATGATGTGCTAAGCTTGCTTCAACCAGCACATAGATACATTCCTAATGGCCATTTATCTGAAAGACTAATAAACTATTTTCTCCCGTTGTTCAAACAGGAACATTGGAAAATGTTGTCAATGCATTACAGAAACATGCTTTCAATTGATTTTATTCGAAAACACAAGCGAGAACTAAATCTAAAATATTACTTTTCAGATCGCTATTATCTGTCGCCTTAATTGGTCGATTTCTTTTTCCAGTTGGTCAAGTCTCTGTTGAATCTCCGCAATTCTGAAAGCCAGTTGACCATTCAATTCGATGTCATCATCATCATCATCGTCTTCAGCACTTTCAATGTCAGAGAAGCCGCCAGCAGCGAGATTCAACCTGTCGTCCTCCTCATTGGACGAGTCAATCGAGAAATCACCGTCGTCGTCATGATCCATCTTAATGTCGGCTCCAGCGCTACTATATGAAGCCTCGCTACCCTGGACTTTCTTCATTCTGAGACCGCCATCTACAACATCTACCGGTTCACCGCCACTATCATCATCACCGTCACCGTCGTCGAGGCGAAATTCAACTTTGCCCTCGCGACCATTTGATTGTAAATTTATTCGGCAACTCATACTTATATGTTTTTGCAAAAAAATATACACGAATGTATGTTTATAGATGTGATTTTATATGATTGTCATAAAGTCCCGTGAGGTGGTGAATATATATAGCGGTGGGATTGTTCAGTGCGACAGTTGCCGCTGTTAACGTTACCATGTCCTGGCAGTCGAGACCGGTAGAGTTGCTCGCGTCCCGGCAACTCTCTTTCTAATCCATGTCCGCGATCTTAGCTATTCGTCCGTTCTTCTTCGATCCATTGTTATCTCCATCTTCATCTGCTACTGCTGCTACTGCTGCTACTGCTGTTGCTGCTGCCGCTGATGTTGCTGTTGCTGCTGCTATCTGAGCCAGCGCACCGCAACATATTCCGCCATCCTTGATCAACAGAACTGTGTACCTCGTTGTTTAGTGATGCAATATTTTTTTAGTTACCGATGTCGTTTCAAGATCTCCAGTTGTACTGGAGTATTGGGTCTGAGTTCCTGTAGTCTGTAAATAAACCTATATATATACAAACCGTAATCTCCCTCCATGCCCGCCTTTTATCTCAATTTACCTCGGCTGGATTATTAAAATAATTTTTCCATTGATTTATACAATTTCTTCATGGTATTAGGTTTCCTGTTTTTATTGAAGGAGTTTATCACCTTAATGTCACCTGTGGCGTCGTAAAATCGCCTTGGCAGCACGTAATACGAGTACAGTGGACTACTCATATTCCAGTTGAAAATAATGTTACCGCCGTCGTAATATTGCACTTTAATACCTTTAGATTCTAGTGTGACGAGCACACCGGGTAACTGACTTTTATTTTTACCCTTATTAATGTCCGTGATTTCTAGTTTGGAATTAATGATTCCTGAAAAGAGGATATCGTCGTCGGGTCTTAAATTTGGGGTTTCCTTAATCAGATTTGTGAAAGATTCGTCGGAATTGCTGATGGTCAGATCACTTTTGATTTTCGACACACTGTCGACGTGGCGCAAATGTCGCCTGTCCGCTACAATTACACGCATGTGATCGGAATTGTACTTTTTAATTTTGGGAATAGCGATTTCTATAAATTCGTCCGGAATGCAGTTCACCACAAAATCGAATGTGGAAAACATGTTACCGACGAAAGCTACTACACTTCTACTGTTCTTGTCGAACAACGGTGTACCAGGAATAATTCGATCATCGCCCGGCACATAAACGGTCGGCATCAGTTGCAGATAAATAGAATCTCTGAATGTTCTCATAACGAACACTTTCGATTCATTATTGATTGTCAATGGAATGTTTTCCAATTTGAATTTCATTGTTGAATCGGCTGATGAACTTGGTACGAGCGCATAGAGATTATTCAGATCACCTGCCTTGGCCAACACTGTGTTGGTAACAATCTCACCTGTCAAGTACGGATACTGCTTGTGTATATCCGCACTCTCCAGGTGCGACGTCATTTCAACACCGTCTTTTAAAACGACATGCTGTTCAATCACGTCGATACCTTTTTTAGAGGGTTCGAATACAGTATTCTTTCTCCATTTGTAAAATCTGTAATTAATTTCGCAATCGCAACCGTAAGCATTATTATTAGTTTCTGCTGCCATAATCCACTTAGAAAGTACTCCTTCAGCGAGATACTTCACGGGCTCTAAGTTCCAACAGATCGAAGACGATATTGAGATAATCAGTGCCTCGACCGCCGTTCTTCAGACTCAATATGTTGATTCCCAGTCCATTGACGAAAATTTCATCATCATCAACTGAGTCAGCGATTGTGTTGC
Organism: Matsumurasca onukii; assembly: GCA_018831715.1. Classification (NCBI taxonomy): domain Eukaryota; kingdom Metazoa; phylum Arthropoda; class Insecta; order Hemiptera; family Cicadellidae; genus Matsumurasca; species Matsumurasca onukii. Next base: position 266,875 of record JAHHFQ010000243.1, on the reverse strand, counting down.
TGAGAATCGGAAACTGCGACACATAAGATTCACGAAGTTCCTTGAACGTTGTCTTGCATTCTGCTGGCAAATCTCGTACACGGTATCTGGTGAACGGATGACGATCGATGCCTCGTTTGTTGAGCCACACAATTCTATCTATGGTGGATATCGCTATCAGTTCATTGCGAGGACGAGGACCGTCAACCCTGTAACATTCCATTGGCAGTACTGTCTTTTCTTCCAATTCTTGTAGCACATCGTCAAAATATTTGTGATGTTCTAACGCTAATCGCCATGCAGCAGTCACGTCAATCAGTTTCAAGTTGGTGTGCCGACGGTGTCGTTCGCAGCATTCAATTTCCTTCGAATCAATGACCAGACCATTAGTATGTGAAAGTGATTCGATTATTTCATTTTCCGTTAAATTGTATGATATTCTAAAGAAGTCCAACCAATAGAATGTTCTTCCGAACTTATCTACAAATTTTGGTATCATCCTTCTTCGTCTTTCCTTGACTGTGGTGGTAATTGTGTGTTGCTAATGCTAGCGACAGCTGGCGAACAATCACTTATGTGGTGAGTGCACCATGTTAACACGCAAACAACTTAAGGCCCTACCGTACCAGCGTGCGTTACTAAAAAAGTTCGATATGTCATTCCTACATTTCTGCAACTCGTCACACACACACACTTTGGGATCATGGATTTGGAGAAACTCTCCAAGTATTATTTCCCAGTATGGTCCCACATACTCAGTTACCTCCATTCGTGGGACAAGTTAAACGTAATGCTTGCCGCTTCCGTGTCTATAGAGGATTTGTTCCTAAAGGCGACCAACGATGAACAGAGCATGATGTTACGCTATTCTCAATCTTTCCGTTCCCTAACACCCTACTTCATATCACGTCTCAATATTAGACTGTTAAAACGTGCGATTGTAGAGAGCGTTGATTTCCCACAACTCGAGTGATCAAACTTTTACCGGAGCAAACCTTGCGAAAACTTTTGTTGTTTGAAAGTTTCTACATTGTCATGAAAGAATCGGACATAATGATATTACTCAACTATCGTATGGTCGGCAAATACATTATGAAAACCTATGTCACGACTCACGTTGAATTGAGTGAAAGTTTTCTCATGACATATACGTTCCTCTTGGATTTCAATCGACTTTATGAACATCAATTCCTACCAGAAGTTTTCATTCGTAAATTTGGCGACAAATTACCGCCTAATGCGTGGGTGTTACATCCGAAGAATGACTACTTGTCACGGTCCAATATATTATCAATGGAGTCGAGAATCTTGCACATGGAACCAGAAGAACTATTACAGGAATCAGTTATAACATATATCAGGGATCATATTAAATCACCGATGATATATGATCCGGCGCACATGTTATCGTTTTTCCGCAGAAAAGAAATACCGTTAAGCGTAATTAATATTATAGCTCCTAATATTATGCTTACGAGCGAATGGACCCGTCTGTTGAGGAATCAAAAAGTACCTGTCCCTAAAAGATTTCAGCAGCCTAATCGATCGTTACGATCTAATAGTGCGTTTAGAACTGGCAACGAACGTCTTCCCGGAATGTGTGTTGGAGAAATATAAAGCCTGGGTCAACTGGAAAACGGTTTCGTGTTACACGAGTCTGAGTGAAGAATTTCTGGTTAGAAACTGCGTTCGAATTGCTTGGAGTTTAGTGCGAAAAAATATGGGATATAAATTTGTCCGTCAGTTGGTGGCTAAACATCACGAAAGGTTGTTTGCGTATCTGCCAAACAACTTATGTTTAATGGAAATCCATCTTAATAATTGATTGGGTGCAGTTGTAGTAGTAGTAGTAGTAGAAGTATCAGTAGTGGCATTTATAGCGGGTCGACTATTACCCTGTGAGTGTCATTCAGGTGGTGGAGCGGCGACAGCCAGTGGTCGGTGGACAGGTCGTAGGAGATGTGACATTATGGCGAGGACCGAAGAAAGGCGACTGAAGAACGTAGCACATATAGTGTGGGTAAAAAGTGGCCGTGATGGAAAAATCTATTACGAAGCTGATAGCGCAGTCCAGTTATTAGGCGGCGGTCAGAATTTGCCAAAATCCTCATTCACAGTATGTGCATTGTTTTCAAAATTTCAGGAAACGTGCGTTTACCGCGTATATCGTGCCGACGATTTGCCTCTACATTTAACCCAACTACACGAACGAGTTTGGCAGATTGATCACAGTGTGAAACAAATCGAAAATGAAATCGAAATCAATTGCATAAATTACTATATGGACCGAGAGCATCCGCTGGTATCGTTAGATGATATTATCAGAATGAAAAGATATTATGATGGAGCTGAAAATGAAAGCAAGAGCAATGACACAGAAATTAGTGATGTTGAATTGGTGCCATTTTCCGATGTGGTTACGCTGTACGATGTACTCCAACATCAGTCCGAATGTGTTGACGATTGGGTTCATGGACCCGTATCGCAATTCATCAATTTCGAATCGCAATTCCTCACAGCCCAAGGTGTGGTTAAGATTCTCACAACCACCGATCATCGCCATAAAGTTGCACATATTTTCATCAACACCAACAGGAGCAGCAACGGCAGTGGCAACAACAGCAGCAGCAGCAGCAACAGCAGTACTACCAGTAGCGAGATTATTGGTGCTGACCACGTACATGGTGGTACACCGAAGACGCTGAAAGAATTGACCATGGACAAAGCGTCGCGAATCTTCCATCATGAAGATATCTCCTTTCGATTCAAGGGGATGTTACCAGAACATTTACGCCTTCAACTCATCAACGTCCATTCATCTAATTGTCTCTACATCGAACCGCTGCGCCGTTCCGACAGGAACAAATACCGTTGCTTTTGTCACCACTACAATTCTTTTAGTAAAATTGCAAATTATTGGCAGTTTAAGAAATTTGTCGCAAAATCTACACCTTGTTCCACCTGTTATCGTCATTTATTATCGATTGTAAAGTTACAATGCACTCACCGACTGTTGTCCAGTACTAAATAAAATCCTTTGAACGAACCTCTATACGATTTTATTAATTGCTCCTTGTTGTTCACAGGAATGTAGTATTGATTGAAAATGTTGCGCAGCAAACTGTTGTATAGGTTTGTGTTTTGTGAATATTTGCGCACAATATTAACTAAAGTGGGTCCGAATGCGGAATTCAGAAAGTATACATCGAAAGAAACTTGGTCAGTTTCATCGAATTTAGGATACGCTTGGACCATGTTCTCTATCCATTCAACTATGTTGGGCAGATGTTCGATATTGCCCAATGAGCCAGGATATAGGGGATTGTCACGCGCAGTAGACAAGTTGCCATCATTAGTTCTGGTTGTGGTAGTGGCGGTTATGGTGGTACCCTCATCAGTCGCCACAACAGTGGTAGTACTTGCTGCCGCGACATTTGCATTTCTACTCGCTTCGAATTCGAGCTTAGATTTTTCCAATTTACTTTCGAGAATCTTTATTCGATTTTTTAATTTGTTCAATGTGCTTTTGCCCTGACCGACATTTGAATTTCTTTTCAGAGAGTCGGTGCGTAAAGAGCGCTTTAAGCGTTGCACCTCAGCTGCGCAATCTGCGTATTTATTTTCTAGATTACGATTAATTTCAGATAATTCCAACATTCGGCTGCGACATGATTCCAACTCTCGAATTACATTTGAGTTTTCCAGTTTCAATTGTTCGACCAACATTATGGATGAATTGAAACGTGCATCAGTGTCACCTGAAACAATTTGTGCGTTCACTAAAAGTTCGTTACGTATGCGAACGATTTCATTCTCCTGTCGGCTCACTTCAATTTCGCGTTCCTGTAATTTCAAATTTGCTGTTGACAGACCATTGAGTATTTCTTCATTATTACTGCGACATTCAGCAAGTGCTCTGTTCAGATTTTCAATTTCATTTGCCAACTGTTGGACCTGATCGTTCTGTGACGGAACGGAGACAACAACTCGTTGCTGCTCATCAAGTAATCTCTGATTTTCATTTGTCAGCCGTTCATTTTCACTTTGCAAATTAGCAACTTCGATGCGACAATGGTCGAAATCCTGACTCAGAAGGTCCAACCGATCCTTAGTACTGTTGTACATATTAAAATAATCGGTGCTACCAACATCCATGCGTTCGTTGAGTCGCGATAGTAGCACCGTTCTCTCACTTTCAGCAGCTTCACGCACGACCCGACATTCGTCCAATTGCCTTTTCAGTAAATCAATTTCACTTTTCAAATCTGTCACCGTGCTCATGCCGATTGTTTCACTAGCACGTGCGTCTTGGTAATTTTTCACCAAAACATCGTACTTGTTTCGCGTAAGTTTCAAGTCGTTACTAATATCGTTTGCCAGCGTGGTCAACCGATTGATTATATCACCGTTCTTCTCAATGATAGCTTGGCGACTTGTGCTCAACCCTCTGACGATTTCCAATTCACCACGTATCGATTCAAGCGCACCGTTTGTATCGATTATAATTTTCCTATAATCGTCGGTAATTTTTCTACTAATATCGAGTTCGCCACGCAGCAAATTCAGTCGTTGCTCATTCCTCAATTCGTTTTCAGATTTCGGTGGTTCAGCGCTACCACGATATACAGCAACCTCACGCGTTAGTTCATTAACGCTTGACATCAGGCGACCGATCTGTTCGCTCTTCTCATTCAGCGTTTCACTGAACACTTTTGAATCGCCTGTATATTGTTCAGGAAATCATCACGCACCGAATTCGATAGTTCTATGGGACTCGTGTCGATGTTGTTCAACAGGCGTGACAGATTTTCGAACAGCGTACCGTTGTTTACGTTGCGTTTTAGAAATTTTAAATTCATACACTGTATTCCACCGACCGTGGCACACACGTCCGGTGATAGATTTTTCAAATAAGATTCGTACAAACGGTGTACATAGTTGTAATTACCAACCATATTGGGTGTAGTCACGAAAGCTAGATTTTCGTCCGCATTTTTGATGCGGTTTGAAAACATCACAATATCTTCATTGATTTTCTGAATCACATTTGCGAAATTTCCGCTCATTCTTATTATTAAGTCGAAATGTCCGGTAAGATTGATATACTGTTTAAAAGATTCTGCGAGTTGGATGGTAATGAGAATGGTGATCGTGGCAAATTATGCCGCGCGTTCGTTGACAAAGTGTGCGGTGATCCGAATATCCGATCAGAGCTCGCATCCATGGTAGAGTTGGTACTTGAAAATATGACAGCCGAATGTAGTCGCAAATTGAATGCTGAAAGTGTTGAATCGATGAAAAATTACTGCTGGCGCTATTTGTTATTACTGTACATGTTGCCACGGAACGAAAAGTTATTGGAAAAATCACGAATGTTCAAATGTACAAGCATTAGCAGTGGTGGACAGCGACAATCAAGTGAAACAAAATTTCCACTTTTCTCACTCATACGAGCAGCGCTGGATGAAGTTGTGAACAAAATTATTGGTTACATGTATTAGTTTAAGACAATAATGGCGATGTTAAGCGGAGCCGATTTAAAGGGCCTCCGATCGTTCGTAGACTTCCAAAAAATCATATTGCGAAGGAATTCAATTCTCACAGGATCGTACGCGAATGTCGGTTCTAATACAGTGCTAAATGTTTGGAAATGTAGCGATGAATACATCTATACAGATCCAATTGGAGATAATGGTCTCGAAGATAGTGCGATAGTAGCGAAATGGTATTTTACTGATGCCGGTTGCAAGATGATTTCCTGCAACCCATATTATCCCGGTAACAATCAGTGCACCAAAGAAGACGAACCATTTTCCTACAATGTAGCTGGAGGTAGCCAAATTAACGCATGTCAACCGGCTTGTAACCAGAACATTACAGGAGGATTGTTCGGACTATTTACAGTTCCGATTCCACTTTCCAATAAATGCGGTCTTTATGATCCTTTACTTTTGGCTTACTATACGGATCCATATCGTCGACGGATTGACGAAGAGGAAGATAACGTCGAACAGGACAATCGGTTGCAAGTGAGATTTGAAAGTATCAATCTGAATTTCGAAAAGCTATCGGATCCTTTTAATTACAGTTATGTTGCGAAAATATTGCCAAATTATTGTTCGCAGTACGGACTCAAATACAGTGAGGAAAGTGAATTCGAATACAATTACAACCGTCGATTGCGAACGTGCGAAAATAGTTCCAATGTTATTTCTGTCATCACAGGCAACACTATATTACAGGGATTGAATATTGGACTGGACAAAGTGGAAACTGCGTTGAGCAATCGCAGATTCAACATCACCAAACGGGAAAGGGTTACGGAAACATATTTGGCTAGCAATGATATTTGGTCGAATTCTGGTACGAAAGGTAAAGTAGAATTACCGTTTCCATTGAAATTGGAATCTCTGGGCATAGTGAAAGGTACAGCTACGGAATGGCTGATGTGGACGGACGAGTACTCGTATCTTGACGATGGTCGCAACGATATGTATGGTGGCAGATTAATCGAAAGAGATCAATCAGTTGAAAGACCATTTTCGCAACAGCAGCAACAGCAGCAGCGAGATCAGCGGTCAACAACAAAGAAGAGTAGGATTACTAGACAGACTGGGGATGTAAATGGTGGTAATGCGTCCAACATAGATCCGTTGACAAAGTTGAAAATGCAAGTAAAATATTTCTCGATAATAGCGGAAAAGGAAAGGCGACAAGGAACAGTACAGACAGGGGAAATTGTGGAACAAATTAACTATGATTTGACATTACAAGCAGCAGCATCATTGAGCAGTGGAAAAACCGTAAGCACAATATTGAAAATATACCATGATGAAGGATTACCAGTGCGAATGCTGAGTCTAGCAACAGCCACAGCATCGGTACACACAGTAGCCGAACAAAGTTACATAACGGCCATTTCCAAATTGGCAAGATCGGCGATCGGACGGTTGTCAGCGATAGCGAACGTACTCAACATAGTCAGCTTGGTGGGTGCTCTGGTTGACCTATTCTCCGTATTCATTTACAATCCGCTGAGCAAGTATGAGAAATTTCTAAATGATAGAATGCTTTTGGGCTTAGCCGAATCCGAATTAGTTTTCAATCAAAAGAAACTCGGCACACGCCGATATTTTATTGAGCCATCAAAAATGGTCATTTCGAATTCACATTTTATGGACCAGGAAGTTGACAATTTGCACGATCTTCTACTTTCTATAGATTACATGAAAAATCGCAAAATTAATTCCGAAGGTAGTAAATTAGATTGGAACATCGACGGCTCGTTCTACCAAAATGATACCGACAGTGACATTGTGAATTATCGTGCTGAGGACGGCTCAATTGACAATCTGCCGCTCGATAATTTCTCTCGAGCCATCTTTACGTCGGTCAACAGAGTTGATACGGACGAGTCGATTAACCTTAACTTGCGAAACGATTTCCTCACCGTACTCAGTGTCAGGTGGAAAGTAACATTTTTACTATTTATATTCATGTTCACAACGATAATGTTCTTCAATTCATGGAGTAGTAGCTCGATTCCCTTATTTAAGGTATTATTCCTACCTTATTTCACCATTGTATTTTCATCAATGCTACTGGTAGCAGCAACTTAAGTTCCGTCGGTCGATATTTACCCGCGTGCGTCTGGTGTTGGCAGTGGTGGCTTGTGCGCTGCCGTGGCATTTATCATGGAACGTATGTACGTATTTAACCAGTTGTACAGGAAATATGTGGCCGAATATGTAAAGAGTACACCAGAGCCAATGTCAATAGCGAACGATTCCGTAACTCTGCCAGGAAATTTGCCTAATGATGTCGAATACAGATTGAATGTAACTACAACGCAGGCAATTGTAGTAAATTTCACTGAGTCGGTTTTTAATAATGAACTTCACATGTTTCTCACAGGTAGCAAAATAACTGATGATAGTCTGGCAAATTCGCAATTCTATCTGGAGGAAAAGGCCTATCGCATTGACGTTCTTCGAAGGAATCTTATTTTGCAGCGCAACGGACGACCGATATTTTTTATTTACTGTTACGGTACTGAATCTACAAGAAAAGCCAGCCAGGTACTGACGAAATCTTCTATCAAATTCATCATCACTCCAACGTTCTCGAATATGGAATCTTTTATTGAGTTTCTGAACGACATGATATTACATTGATTCAACCAGATTTTATTTTTTCTTCCTCCTCAATTCCTTGCAAATTTTCTAGTACAGGCATTAGCACACAATGTTCGTCGATGCGACAACGCAACGAGAATATTGGTCCGAGTAAAGTTTCCAATTGAACCAATCTACGTTCAAAATCTATTTTTCTTCTAATCCACTCGTTGAAACGACACTCGCAATATTTATCTACATTAAAAACCTGTACGATACTATTAAATTTAACCTTTTTCATGGTGCTGTTAGCGCCTTATACTGTTGGGCAACAATATGTCGAAGATGTGTTATGTGCGAGCCCAAGTTCCATTCCCTCGTTCTGTTTCCACCAATAATCTATACATTCTCTCTCTATTTTTCGCCGGGGGGAAATAAAGAGGGTTCCAATTATTTCCCCCCGTTTTTCCCTCCCATTTCCCGTAATTCCCTCCTTTTCTCCCATATTACCCCCACCACTTTTACCCGCTATATATTACCATATATACGCTATATGGTTTAGTGTCCCTGTAACCACGGGACTTTACGGACGGGGAGGGTGTATATTATTATTATTATAAATATAATAATAATAATATATAGGGCTGGCGAAAATTTGCAGTCCAGAAAAGTTGGAGTGAGCAACACAAGAAGCGACACACGATGGTGCACACAAAAATGTACCAACGTGTGTTGACAAAAGTTGAGCGCAGAAAATTTCTGCTCAGGCCCGGGTGAGCGAAACGAAAGCACAAGAAGCGACACACGATGGTGCACACAAAATGTACCAACGTGTGACGAGTATGCTCACAAAAATGTAGCGCAGAAAATTTCTGCTCAGGCCCGGGTGAGCGAAACGAAAGCTCAACGGTGGACACAAAATGTACCAAGTGTGACGTTGCGACGATGTGTTATGTGCGAGCCCAAGTTCCATTCCCTCGTTCTGTTTCCACCAATAATCTATACATTCTCTCTCTATTTTTCGCCGGGGGGGGAATAAAGAGGGTATCCAATTATTTCCCCCCGTTTTTCCCTGCCTTTTTCCCTATTTCCCTCCCTTTCTCCCATATTACCCATAATCCCCCACCACTTTTACCCGCTATATATTACCGTATATACGCTATATGGTTTAGTGTCCCTGTAACCACGGGACTTTACGGACGGGGAGGGTGTATATTATTATTATTATAAATATAATAATAATAATATATAGGGCCTGGCGAAAATTTGCAGCCCAGAAAAGTTGGAGCGAGCAAAACGAAAGCACAAGAAGCGACACACGATGGTGCACACAAAATGTACCAACGTGTGACGAGTATGCTCACAAAAATGTAGCGCAGAAAATTTCTGCTCAGGCCCGGGTGAGCGAAACGAAAGCTCAACGGTGGACACACGACGGTGCACACAAAATGTACCAACGTGTGAGCAAAAGTTGAGCGCAGAAAATTTCTGCTCAGGCCCGGGTGAGCAAAACGAAAGCTCAACGATGGACACACGATGGTGGACATAAAATGTACCAACGTGTGACGAGTATGCTCACAAAAATGTAGCGCAGAAAATTTCTGCTCAGGCCCGGGTGAGCGAAACGAAAGCTCAACGGTGGACACACGACGGAGCACAAAAATGTAGCGCAGAAAACTTCTGTCTAAACGAAACCTGGCTGTGGCTTTGGCGAACCATCGTGTGTCCATCGTTGAGCTTTCGTTTCGCTCACACTAGCTTCAGCAGAAATTTTCTGCGCTCAACTTTTGTCGACACACTCGTCACACGATGGTGCGCAAAAATGTACCATCGTGTGTCGCTTCTTGTGCTTTCGTTTTGCTCACGCTTGCTCCAGCCGAGATTTTCTGCGCTCAACTTTTGTTGACACACTCGTCACATGTTGGTACATTTTGTGTGCACCATCGTGTGTCCATCGTTGAGCTTTCGTTTCGCTCACGCTTGCTCCAGCCGAGTTTTCTGCGTCCAACTTTTGTCGACACACTCGTCACACGTTGGTACATTTTGTGTGCACCATCGTGTGTCCATCGTTGAGCTTTCGTTTCGCTCACGCTAGCTTCAGCAGAAATTTTCTGCGCTCAACTTTTGTCGACGCACTCGTCGCACGATGGTACATTTGTGCGCACCATCGTGTGTTGCTTCTTGTGCTTTCTTTTTGGTGACCGCTAGCCTGAGCTGAAATTTTCACCATCGTGTGTCCGTTCTTGTGCTTACGTTTTAGCGAATGCTAGCTACAGCCAAAGTTTTCTTTCCCAACCTTTGCTACAACACTTTGCGTATCGCTGTGTGTCGCTCATCGAGCTTTCATTTTGCTCGCTCCAACTTTTCTGGGCTGCAAATTTTCGCCAGGCCATATATATTATTATTATTATATTTATAATAATAATAATATACACCCTCCCGTCCGTAAAGTCCCGTGGTTACAGGGACACTAATCTATATAGCGTATATATGTTAATATATAGCGGGTAAAAGTGGTGGGGATTATGGGTAATATGGGAGAAACCGAGGGAAATATGGGAAAAATCGCGGGGAAAAGGGAAAAATGCTAATATGGGATCCCCTATTCATTCCCCCACGGCGAAAAATAGAGAGAGAATATATAGATTATTAGTGGAAACCGAACCGAGGAATGGAATTCAGCGACGCTAGAGACACCAGAAGTTCTCTGCGGTTATGGGACTTTTCACTAAATACTCCCATATTTTCTCCCGTTTTCCCTTTCCCCACAATAATATCCCTATTATTCTCCCCGCTATATATTACCGTTCGTTAGTTATTTACTTCAGTGTCCCTGTAACTACGGGACTGTACGGACGGGGAGGGTGTATATTATTATTATTATAAATATAATAATAATAATATATAGGGCCTGGCGAAAATTTGCAGCCCAGAAAAGTTGGAGTGAGCAAAACGAAAGCAAAAGAAGCGACACACGATGGTGCACAAATTTGTACCGCTAACGCGAGCAAAAGAAGCGACACACGATGGTGCACGAAATTGTACCAACGTGTGACGAGTGTGTTGGCAAAAGTTGAGCGCAGAAAACTTTTGCTGAAGCTAGCGTGAGCAAAACGAAAGCACAAGAAGAGACACACGATGGTGCACGAAATTGTACCAACGTGTGACGAGTGTGTTGGCAAAAGTTGAGCGAAGAAAACTTTGCTGAAGCTAGCGTGAGCAAAACGAAAGCACAAGAAGAGACACACGATGGTGCACGAAATTGTACCAACGTGTGACGAGTGTGTTGGCAAAAGTTGAGCGCAGAAAACTTTGCTGAAGCTAGCGTGAGCAAAACGAAAGCACAAGAAGAGACACACGATGGTGCACGAAATTGTACCAACGTGTGACGAGTGTGTTGGCAAAAGTTGAGCGCAGAAAACTTTGCTGAAGCTAGCGTGAGCAAAACGAAAGCAAAAGAAGCGACACACGATGGTGCACGAAATTGTACCAACGTGTGACGAGTGTGTTGACAAAAGCTGAGACAGAAAATTTCTGCTCAGGCCCGGGTGAGCGAAACGATGGACGCATGATGGTGCACAAATTGTACCGAGTGACGAGAGCGGCCACGAAAGTTGAGCGCGTAAAACCGCATTATAGAAATGTGACGATGGACAATGGGTCCGGTGGGTACAATGATGATAGCGGGTTCGTGCGCGGGTGCTGAAACGCGCTAATTATGTACATATGTGGTAAATTAACCGAATTGCAAATACAATGCCGGAACACTAACGGTCGGTACAAATTTACATTTACTTTAACGACGTAAATGAATTCAAACTCTCTGATCTCGGTTTACATTCCTTCTTGGCCTACTTACCCGCGTGTGCGAACCTGATGCATATCTTCGCGTCATTATAGATCAGGTTACCGCTAAATAATTTTCCAATTGTAATATTGTGGTTCGCTTAAACAGGGATTGAAATTTACCACCCCCGGTTGCAACCGACCGTTCATTCACATACATCCACTATTGGGCTCGTCTCTGACTGACTACCACCAGTCAGCTCCCGTAACTAGTGCAACACTCACCATGCACTATATTGTAAATAAGATTCTCTTCAATAATATTCTAACGACGGTGAAATATGTTTTCCTCAGATGTGTTTACGAGTATTTGTCCGTAAATTATAACTTTACTCTGGAACTAACTGATGATAACTTTCTAACGATAACTAGGAAGGACATATGTTATTATTACCCGAAGAAGGTAGCGACCGGAAAGTGTGTCAGAACTAACATGTATTCAGGTTCCATAATTATCGATGAGTATTACATGGAATGTGGGGATGTTCTACAGTTAGCGGATATTTTGGGATTAAGTGCCGTCGAAGTGTCCAAGAAGATGGAATTGTTGGGTAACCAGTTGATGCATGAGACATTGATAACCGAAGGTGTTGTTGTGACGAAATTTTTCAAATTTAACCGACTTCGAAAAGTGTTCGTGAGTCTCGAAGAATTGTTAAAGTTGATTGGTGTGGATTTTGCCGTTGGACTTTGCTACATGAGGAAAATCAAGTATACGACCCTTTTGGCAGAATGCAAACGACAGAGCGCGATTCTTAAGGATTATGTAGTTTGTTTGCCAGTCTGGATTGAAGATGTTAATTGCAAATTACTGGATCGATCGAGTGCCACCAAGTTGATGAATAGATTGAATACACACAAATCAATTTACGGTTCTGTTGTCAACCTGTACAATCCATTAAAAAGTCTAACGCAACTCTGTTTGGAAAGAATAGATCGTTCAACACATATATCTGAAATTGATTCGGCTGCACTGCCGTTCGGCATTTATAATTTAATTAAGAAATACCATAACGAGCATTGCATAGAGGTGAAAATATTTAGAGAATGCTATGTCCTCACTCGGGAGAATGGAAAGACATGTTACAAATCCAAGATCGTAACAGTTGTGTACAATGTGAGCGTGCTGGATTTCGACGACTTTAACAAATCGCATAATAATGTGGATTTGAAGATTTACTACGAGCGATGTGGATGCGCCAAAGTGTAACTACTAGTATGCGACTTGATTCATGCATCTCCTGGACGCAAGGGCAAAGAATAACCTCAGCTTCTGAACATTCATTTTAATGATAGATCAACAGGTTCGGGTGACGACGATTGTCCTTCTATTAATGATGATTGAATCTCAATGACAGGTGGCGGTTGGGCATGGGCAGTAGCGTTTGCGGTTGATGAACAAGATGCTGATAGCCATGCTGGAGATTTCCTTTTCTTGTAACATCGTTTGATTTTCCTTCCAGCTACGTTGGCACCAGATTGCAATGAATGTTGATGCCAGCAATTTAAATTTGCCACGTGTCGTTTTTCATTCAAACTTCCACTGTGAACAACATACTCTAATGTATTGCTAATACGCTGCAGCATAATCACGTTCCGAGTTAGATTTCGTTGCAACGTGTTCAATGTACTGAAGTGCCTATCCAAGATCAACTCTCGACTAGTGTGAATTTCAATTTTGCTAGTCATATTTTTAACTTTGAAAGTCCTCACACAAAGTGATCCAAATAACACACTGTTCCTTTCCGTTGACCGCGTCACGTTCACTTTTGATCCCTTCCCATCTATCTCAATCCTTAAATAGTCAAGCGGATCGTATAAATATTCAAATCTAGGTTTCACACCATTGCACCCGTGTTTTCGAATTAATTTCGTAATCTCACTTTCACTTTCAGACGGTACAGTAACGTTACTTGCTGAACAATACATACTAAAGTCGTAAAATATTACTATTGACTTTCCACATTTACTGGACACAAATGCATTCTCGACTATCGTATATTTGTAATCGCTCCAGTTTACGAGAGACCTTAGAACGAAAGTATCCATCTGCAACGATTGAGATAACCAAGATGTTAATACAGCTTCAATAGTACTTTTGAAACATACATTCGCATATTCACTTTCGCGCAAATTGAAAACTTCAAAAGCAGTCCTGAAAATGTCACTGTAGTTTTGCTGATCGTCCCGATCTGTGCTCAGTAATATTCCTAAAATTAGATTGTCACTTTCGTTGAACATGATTATGTTGTAGAATAGAATGTTCAGATCGTAGACGCCGAGGTTCCTTTTGAGAAAGGTGATCACGTCTCGGCATAGTATCTGATGAAATCTGTGGAACACAACATTCCCCTGAACTTCGGTCTCATAAACGTTTGTACTGATGTTAATGTTTGCAGCTACAATGTCGCCGATCCTCGTGTCACGTACACTTGTGTACGAGTGGATTTCCTTCATGCATATTACAGGAGCTAGACAGTTTAATTTGTTAATTGAATTGTTGTACTTCCTGATGTACTCTATATCCTTAGCATAAATGATGGTATTGTCATGTTGGATGAAAATCGGAAGAGCAAACGGTGACGTGACTCTGAGAGCCAATACATTTCGATCATCACTTGAAATAAGCCGTACGGATTCAATTTTCACCAAACATTTGACATTCTTAGTGGAACATTTGCTAATACATTCTATCACTTTAATTTCGATTTGTTTGGTCATTTCGGCGATATCGATGTGGCTACTAGGTGGCCCAATTCCATTTGTGCTATCCATGCTGAATGCATTGGTACTATCCGTGCTGAATGCATTTGTGCTATCTGTGTTCACGGGAATATTAGTCGCCGCCGTCGTTGCAGTTCCGGTTCCGCAACCAACCATATCGATCCACAAATTTTCACTAATTTCCAAAATGTACACAAACACATCGCTACTGTCATGGCGGTGTTTCAATAATTCTGTCATTACACTTGGCACACAACTGTACTAATACCAAGAAGTTACATTTCAACACATCTGGTTAGACCGTTTACGACAAGCGGCAAATTTTCCAAGCAATCACACCTTGATTTATTAAATTCGTCTATATATAGAAGACCTTGGTTGCATTCACCATCGATTACTTGACCTCCGTCGTCGACGTGTCGGTTAAACGGAACGCAAACTGTTCGGTAGCTTTGAATATTTGCACTGAAAGTTACTCCTTCGACAACTCCTTTGCTGCTATCGCATTTGACGAGACGTTCAACGTCATAATTTTTGTCGCCTCCGTTCTTGGCAACACCATTGCAACTGCCATTTATGCAAACACCTTTACCCAAACACATGTCGATACATTGGTTGTCGCTGGAGCATTCAACCCGATCGGAATCGCAATTGTACCTCGGACTCAAACTGCTTTCACTGATTAATTTCAAATCGTACATACCATTTTCCATGTTCACCTTGGTACGGCGTACAACAGTAAATGGTAAAAAGCTTAGGAATAAAATAAATCCAACAACGTATATCAAATCCATGTTAGTTTATTGTCTCTCACACACAGGCTTATTACAATATGAAATATTCGTCGTCCAGTTTTATAGACGAGTACAGAGGGCTTGGAAAATGGCGTTGCGAGCTGTTTTCGTTCTCCGCACTCTTGCGAATTGTCATATATATCCAAATTGAGATTGCCATAACCGATATGATGGCCAGAATGATGATTGCAAACACCAAGTACATTGCACCGTTCACGCTGAGCAGACTACTGTCCGCCAAATCCGTTCGGGTTCTGAAATAATTTTCACCCGTCATCATATCATACAGATATAATATGGTTTCACTGTGATCTATCATTGAAACTACTTTCACTTCCAGCCAGTAAACGAAAATCACATGAGTTACATTGATCTGAACAACACCCATCAAACTGTCCGTAGCATGCGATGATATGTTGAAAATTTCTCTGTTGAAGTCCAGATCTTTGGTAATACATTTCCCAACCAGCAAATCAAATGTGCAAATTTTCTCACCTTCGAGGAGGTACAAAATTTTATTGAAATAGAAAAATAATAATGGTCTGAAATTTATTCTGGGCTTAAAATATATATCACTGAAAATAGAAATGTAATGATGATCCTTGTAGACCAGAACACTGCCCTGATCTGTGTAGAATCGTATGTTATTGTCAATGTCGACGACGCTGGTGACGAGATTTCCGTAGTTGGGGACATACGGCCACATATATTGGATCTTGCCCTTGTGGTAATAGGGCGGAAGAGAGTTCTTGTCCAAACTCCACTGCAGAACATGTCCATCGGTAGTTATGAAATTTAAAATCTCGTCCTTCATGAACACGGTTCGAAAATGACCGTACTTGTCGAGCACATAGCGTGTGTACTTTACTTGTCGAATTTCTGCGCTCGACAGTTGCCCGACTTGTGTGCTGTTGATTTTACCGTTCATGATGCTACCACTACTTTCGTTGTGTCCTAATCCGATCATGTGTCCGAACACGTGCTTCATCGTGTTTTCCAATATCAAATCTTCGGATTCGATATTTTGCACACTGTACATGATCTGAATTTCAAATCCGCCCTTGTCCCCAACGGAAATGTTGAGAAATATATCCTGGTTGGTGGGAAAATACGGGTTCGCAACTCGAATCGATGAAATATTGCAAACATATCGTACCGCTAACTTTTCGGGCATTACATTAATTCCGCTACTTTCGATAAGACCGTCAAAATAGAAATCGGAATCATTGTAAATATTAATAAAATCACATCTATAAACATCTTGTGTAACACACAGCGTGTCAACTCCCGTGAAGGAGAACATGACCAGCAGGAACAACATTCTTAATTTCCGAGTTCACTTGTGGACTTGCGAATATACCGAACGTTCTCTTTCCCGGACCGTCGTCACGTAAGTCGAACAAAGCGAGTGGTAATAAAAATCAACAATACATGGTGATTACCATACGAAGGGTCCACTAGCACCAACACAGTAATGAGATTGTACGTAACTCATTGTGAATTGAACTCGAAAAGTGAATATCCGATAGTTCATTTCATTGGGCAAGATGGGATTCGATCATCGTTGAGACTAGTTGAATATCGACCATTTTTCTACATTACCTGTGCAACGGTGAAAGATGTGATTTCGCTGGTGAATTACATCCGTGAGAATATCGCCACCAGTCGAGTTCTAGTGAAAATAAAAAGCATCTCAAATTTGGAAGATGATATTTACTGTCCGCTGATAATTGATGAGAAACACCAGCCGCCGAAAGCGAATGCGACGATACTAAGCCGTTTGAATCAGAAACTGTGCAACGTTCTCAAAGTGGAAATAGAAAGCTACCACAATCGAAGATCGATTACCGAACATATTGGCCGAATTTTCAAAACGGTCAAATTCTACGAAACGAATGTTGATCCGTTGACGCATGCTATTCTCCACCTGAACATCAGACCCTGTTGCTGGTCCGATTACTGTGACGGTGTTTTTAGGACAGTGGATACTGATGATTCGATACCGCCGTTGAACACGCTGGTTTTCGATATAGAAACTTTGACGACGGACGGATCGATGGATATGAGCAAATGCTATGTAATCCAGATATCAGTTATCAAAGTTAAAGACGCACTGTCAGCAACATATAGGTGCGAAAAATATTTGTTCACACAGAGGAAATGCGACCCTCTGCCAGTGCTGCATCCGGAAACTGTCATATTCGAATACAAGGACGAAAGAGCTTTGCTTACTGGGTTTATGGACTATTGCAAAAGTCAACCGGATGTTGATGTGATTAGCGGCTACAACATAAAAGGATTCGATTTGGTAGTTCTATTCGATAGATTCGCACACTATAAAATCACACCGTATCTGAGCAGAATTACGACTGTTCCTTCAACCCGTACAGAAGACAATCGTTTCCAAATTCCCGGTGTAGTTATTTTCGATCTGTTCAAATATGTGATGTGCGAGCAGAAATTTCCCAACAACCGTTTGGGAACTGTTGCGAAAATTGTACTTGGCGAGGATAAGGGAGATGTCAAATACGAAGATATGCAACCACTGTTCGATCAAGGTCCCGATGGTGTGGCGAAAATTGGTGATTATTGTGTTCAGGACTCTCTGCTCGTCCAAAAGATCCAGCTCAAGCTGAATGCACTAACAAATCAGATTCAATTGTCCAAAGTGGCAGCTACAATTTTGGAGTACGTTGTTAATCGTGGCCAACAGGTTCGGCAAATTTCAATGTTGCTCAAATATTGTATCGAGTCGCGAACATTGATAACCGATTTCAAAGATTACGGTAATTTGAGTGACACCGCAACCGCAACACCAGTTTACAGTTCCACTAGTGGTGTTAAAAGGAAGAAAGCGAATTACACGGGTGCATTCGTTTTGGAACCAAAGAAAGGATTGTACACAACACCAGTATTGTGCCTGGATTTTGCATCTTTGTATCCGTCAATAATGATCGCTTACAATTTGTGCTATACAACGTTATTACTGGACACAGATTTGCGAGAAAACGCATTGCAAGTTGAGCTGGCAGAAGTGAGCCCGGAAAACTATTGCTTTCTTAAAAGTCAAGTGCGTGCGGGAATACTGCCACGTATACTCACAGAACTCACTCAACGGAGAGCTTCGGTAAAACGGGAAATGATCGGCGTTGAGAAATCTAGTTTTGAATACAAGGTGAAAGACGCATTACAGTTGGCATTTAAAACATTGGCAAATTCAGTTTACGGTACGAGCGGAGCTTCACAGAGTAAATTATTCTGCGTGCAAATACCAGCATCCGTCACATCTTACGGTCGCCAATTGTTGATGTCAACTAAAAACTACGTAGAGGAAAGAAACCACAAAGTTATTTACGGTGACACTGATTCAGTTATGTTGAACGTTTCATCTGATGAAAATGAAAGCATTGACGGTCGTGAGTTGGCAAACAGCATTACGGAGTATTTGAATAGGAAACCGATTCGTTTGGAATTCGAGACTCTCTACTGTCCATATTTGATTTTAAAGAAAAAAAAATATGTAGCTGTCAAACAGCCGGACAACAAGTTAACGTACAAGGGATTGGAAATAGTTCGGCGCGATCACTGCCAAACTGCAGTAAAATTGCAGAAAGATATAATTGATGTTATATTTCGCACCAATGGCGACGTTGAGGAATGTTTCAACACTCTGAAACGCACAGTGCAGGACTTGTACAGTGGCAAGATTTCGCTATCGCAGTTGTCGGTGTCCAAACGATGGAAGAGTTATACGAAGACTCCGACTGTCCACAGTTCGGTTGCTAGAAAGATGAAGAATCGAGGTAATGGACCTCGAGTGAACGACAACATAGACTGCATCATCTTGTCCGGAGCCAACCGTTCGACTTGTGATAAAGCGGAGGAACTTGCGTTCGCAGTCAACGCTGACGCCAAACCCGATCTAAACTACTATTACCGTTTTCTCTTGGCACCTTCTCTTGAAATTATCAAAGTGCTACTAAAGGATGATGATGAAATTAAGAAATTTGAAAATCGACTAGAACTGTGTAAACCAGACAATTTCAACAAGTTTTTTACACCCATAACACGTTACTTTAAACCGAAATCGGTGTGACGATGACTACGACTACGACGACGACAGCAACGATTCCCGGCATTGATATAGCTACATCCAGCGTAAGCGCAAGGGCTATGTGCGACAAGGCTATTGATGATGATGATGATTATATGGATATGAGTGGGAAAAAATCGTCCGATTATGTAAATTATGATGTGCCGAATAAAATTATCCGGCGAGTTAATACGTGTATTGAATCAGCAAGAATGTCGAATAGGTCGAATCGATCGGCAACAATGAATGGTGGAGTACCAACGTTCAATCATCATATTCGATCGGCCACAATGAATGACCGAATATTACGATTCGATTCAGCCAACCAAGAAACTACTGGTTTGCTTTTTTCCACATCGTCTCTGACACCTCCGTCGGGAACAGCGGCACTGAGGGGGACAACGAACCATCACCATCATCATCACCATATTGTTCGGGATGATCGTGGATCGAATGTAAAATTAATCACTAAATGTGTGGAAAGTATCTTGCAACAGTTGCCACCCGAGGAGTCGCGACAGGTAATGAGAAACGTCACCCTGAAGTACGCAATCGCAAGCTCGACCCTTCCACCAACAACAACAGCAGCTCTACACCGTCAATCGACACTACACGTTGCTGACACGGACCATTCCGCACCAACAGTCCAACCAGCTAGCAACTTTTGGAAAAAAATACTACTCCGTATCATCTGCATTAAACCTGACAAAACATGCTGAACGCCGTGTATATTCTCTTCTCGGTGCTCGTTCTTTTCGGCGTCGTTATATTAATGTTCGAACTTTGCATCACCTATAAACTAATGGAATACAAATTACCAAATGTTTCCGATATAGGGCAATTGCTTGACCAACCTCATACGAATTTATGTGCATGTTATTTCGTCAAATGTGTGTGCTGGGTAGATAAACCTGATTCATATGTACTTTGTAAAAACTCTTTGAAAATTTACTCTGTAAGCGCTGCAGACGAGCGCGATCATACACTCAGAATTTTCACTAAGATTAACCAAAATCAAAATTACATTCAAACTGGTATCGCCGATCACGGTGTCCGAATATTTTACATCGGTGAGTCGCCACACATTACTGCTGCGCAAATTTCCAATTTCACCTACGATTATTATTAATGCAATTCCAACTACAATATAACGTAAATTACATTTGCAGATTGGCTGTCATTTAAATTATTCTGTTTGAAATCATTTCTTTTGTCAAATGTGTAAATCAAATGTGAACCAGCTTTGTTAGCATATAGTGTATTGCTTTTTAGTGTTACTTCTTCACCTGAAATATTGTAATATTTTCCATCATTATTGTATAATCTAACTTTAGATGTGTCAATATAGTTGAAGCCATTTATTAAAGAATTTTCTCTTTCCAAGGAATATTGTATGAGCTTATTTACCGCATCCGAATAGTTGTATGTGAGCAGATTATTGTAGATCTCAGTGGAAACATTGAGTTTGCGATTTTTCAATTCGAGATCGAAAGCGATTCGCTTGAACCATGTTGCGTTCTTGACAGTATCCATGGCGATGATTAAATTCAGCCGCCGTCTGAAGGCTTCGTCAATTTCGTCAATGCTGTTAACGGCAGTTGTGAAGAACATGCCGTAGGGTTTGGTACGATCAACGTTCCGCTGTATGTCGTCCATGTATTGTAATACCAGATTTTTGATATTCTTGAAATGTTGAGCGGTATTAAGATCGCGTTGCCCCATCAATAGTTCAACAGAATCTATCCAAATTACATGAATCGCTTTCGTATCCGTGTTTACCTTTTCTTGAAACCAATTGAATATCGATTCAACGTTCTTCTCGCTTTCGCCACGGAAACTGCTAAATAGTGTCCCGTAATCGATTTTGTACAATTTAATTTCCACATTCGCATTAAAGCTAGTAATAAATGTATTGACAATTAAATTTGAAATATCTGGTTCACCCGAACACTGAACCAAGCATCTTAATCCCACACTTCGTTTATCAAATCGTTGCGCCAACTTCCCTAGTGAATCATTCTTCAAAGCAGTCCAAATTTTCTCATTACCGAAAAGCGTGACGAGTGCCGAATCTTGTTCGAATATTTTGTTCACAAATATTTTCGCGTTTTCAGAACTCATTACACGTTCCTCGATCAAACCGGGTAAAATTCCTCCACTACCTGTTACATTACCGCCGCTAGATATTGCTGTTGCATTCTTCCCTCTGTTGAGAATTAACATCTCTTCTTTATTCAGCACGCGTTTCGATTCACCACCTCTAATCTGATTTATGTAGAATAGCGTGAACACATTACCTAGTGTTCTCACGGAAGTGTCCAAAAGTTGCTCAAGTTTTAACAATATACTTTTATATTCGCTTTCACTGAAACCATAAACACTGGACACACTGCCGTCAATTTTCTGAAAATGCAAAGACAGTGTTATAAACAGGCTTAACAGGCTATGGTAAATTCTGTCGCATAATTTGTACGAAGTAAAATAATCCTTTTGGACAAGTGCGGATATTAACTGACGTCTATCGTGGTTAATCTGGTTCGCAAAAAAAATTGCAAACTTCATAGTGTGATTAACGACCGACATTCTTATATATGTTATTACAATTGGCATACCGATCCGTGAAATCTGGATCGGTGGATGGATTGAATAAAACGTGGATCGGTGAGTGGATCTGCTGAAAGGCAGCGCGCGCTCTCAACAGATCGGTGCATGGATCCAGAAAACTACATCCACTCACCGAACCAGTTCTTACTCGCGCTACATGTGTGTGTGTGACCGTGCGTGAGTGTCCAATGTGCAGCAAGTTATATTCGCGGCATTGCTGACATACCATCATAGATTGGAAAGTATCAGGGAATCAGAGGAGCTTAGGAACAAATGTTACATTTCCTTTTCTACCGGAATGCCATAGCTCATAAATTGTATAGCGGACCGATGTCCCTGACATAGGATTCTATATTCAAAGGATCAGGGCATCGGGAAAATGGTAGAGACTTGCAAATTGAAATTGCACTATGGCTAACTAGCAGCGCAACTAGTGATCAGTCATTGACTTAGCAACATATATTTCAAGGTATCAGGGAACTAGAGAATCCGTAGAGACGATTGGCGTTACGGTTGCGGCGGCGGTTGCGGTTTCCATGTTCACTCACTCACTATCGTCCAAACGCTACCACTAACCAACCATACAACAACTAGTATACCTTTCAAAGTAACAGGGAGCTAGGATATTGGAAGAGACGTGGGAATTGAAACTTGCTACACATTTTCTAATATCATTAACATTAATTTATTCATACAAGTAACATATTCGCTTGGCGAGTATTGACACTGCAATGTACAAAGTTTTGTCTAAATTAATACAGCCTTGGTAGTTATTTAAACAGTAATGGAGATCATTTGACGAACACTCAGTGAGGTACATGTAAAGGTGCTCAGATAGAAATTCAGAGAAAAAGCTGTGATTGAATTTATCGAAAAATGAACGCATGAACGGTGCTCTGTCATAGGCGATTGTTTTATGAATCTTGATGATACGGAAGCCGAATCGTTGGTACAATGGCAGAGTCGATTCGGTTAGTATGATTTGTTCGAAATGTAATGGCAGTGAATTACAATCAATTGGCACTTTGAGATCAACTCTGACAATGAACCCCGTACCGATGGCAACAGATTCCAGATCGGATACGGTATAATCGACCCACCGAAAGTTCCCAATAGGCAGATAGTCTTTCAACAGTGAACCAAAATCACCGATATATTTTCGAATTCGATTTACACTATGAGCGTGCAAAATAATGGCGTTCGATTGGTAAATACAATTGTCCATAAATTTCAACATTTCAATATCGTGCACCAACGGTAGGCTAATTTTCATTTCCCTCAACATTACATCGAACGCAAAATCATCGAAATTAAAATATGCTAATGGATTTACACCTGCGTAATTTTGTGCCAAATTTTGCAAATTTACAATTATGTCCGCCAAAATCAGTATGTTGATTTTATTCAATTCGGCTTCCGTATCAATCTCCCTATATTGTTCACATAATTTGAACTGCACTTCATTATGGCAAATGAAATTAACATACACAGAATTAATAAATCTAACTTCAAGGCAGTTTCCTAGTACCTGGACGCATACAATTATGCACCTGTACTTGGACCTAATCTTTACAATCGCAACATCTTTCCATTTAAATTTCAAATTTTTTGCCAGCACAAGCATGTGCCATGAAGACAGGTTGTTCAAAATAATTGGAACAATATGGACGTCATGTACGTAGTTGCGCAACCATTTGTTTTTCTTCACTTCACACATACACTTTTCACACAAAGTCACTTTGTCCAATGCAACTGCAACTGGGGTTTTGAAGAATTCGAACAGAGCTGTCACCATGATATTGTCGCACAATTCGGTAATAAAATGTCCGACGTCACGTTTTTGGCCGGTCACCAATTGGGTATATCCAGATGAATTAACTTGTACCCAGGCGTAATTCAAAATACATTCCGACTGGAAAGTTATGTCTGCAAAGAATGAACATAATATTGATGTCACGTAAACGAAATTGCTTGACGACACAGAAATCGGATATAGTGTCGTGTAATGGCCACAGTTGCACGAATGTGAATAAAGTTCACATTGATTTCTGTAAATGGTGATTTGCGAACACTTGCCGCAATTCTTCACACTCCACATTGTTCCAATTTCACTTGAATCTGCGAACTGCTGTTGCACGTCGGCTGTCGGCTGTTGTCCCCTATTATCATCGGCGCCGCCGTCTATGTGCGTGGTTGTTGCGGTGGCAAACCCCAATCTACTGTTTCTCAACTTGTGTTCCAAACTCTAGCGGATTATCTTTCAACTCCCCAACCGAACATGTATGAGCAGTCGATCAGTGTGAAAATCGCCAAATCCTTCACACATAAATATTTGAACCTCGTTTTAATATTATCCCAGGATAGGTAATCTTGGAATATGGTTTGATTCAATATATATTCGTACTCGTCCCTTATTTGAGGGAATTTCAGAAATTTTATGATAGAACTGAACATCGAGTCGGCTACATAGGGATTGTCCTGAAATAATCTTGCAGTCGTGAAAATCTGGTAATCACTGGACGTAAAATTTTTCACCAATTCCAGCACCCGAATAATGTTCTCGTCCCTGCCTCTGTGAAATCTCAATCCGAATGTGCTTTTACACTCTCGAACATCAAGATTTTGGAATGTGGTTAAATAAAACATATTGAGACTGGGATAATTTAAATGTCGATTGCACGGAATGTAATTGTTTCGGTAATTTCCATTTTCACATGAGCAACTGACCTTGTCCCGAAATTTCTTACTGATGTTCGAAGTTGAAGTGTTGTTGTTGCTGCTGCTGCTACTGCTGCTGGTGTTGCTGCTATTACTCTCGCTGTTGTTGTTGTTGTTGGTATTGGTGGTGTTGAATGTGGTCCAGCCGTCCGTGAAATATTGCCGGCTAATGTCGTCCCTGTATTTCCTTTTGAGTGGAATGCTTTGTTGTTCATCGGCGCATGGTCGTTTCCTTTTTCCAATATGTTGACCCATGTCGTTGCTCCAGCTGCCACCGGTTGCTGAATAGATATCGCCGCTGCCACCAATGCTCCTGCTACAACTGACACCTTCTTCGGAATAAATTGTCGAAAAGCAGTTAATTTCCTCCTCCTCCTCCGCGTTCTCATCGTCTGCGACCTCGTTCTCATCGTCGTCGTCGTCACTTGCATCACTGAACTGTGGACTTTTTAACAATTCCGCTGGACTAAATGTCCATTGTGTGATTTCCAATAATTGAACATCTTTACAAATCGGATACAATTTCGAATGCAATCTGGGGTCGATGTTCATAATATTCCATTTCTATCAACACTGCACAACACCGTTCTCACCAACTGAGTCGCTTCTTCTTAACTAAACACCTAATCCCCTCCCTTCTACTGAAACACACACTGTTCGCAACCCATAGGCAAGGCTAGTTCGTTCGAAGTTACGTTTCCATGTTAATATCTATCGAGACTGCACTTTGAACTGGACAACATATCGACCACAATTCTCGGCAACGTACATTTAGTTTGAAAGTATAATATCGGTGTATATAGTGTTCAGTGAAATGTTGATGAGCAATTAAATATCATTTTCTTCGGTTCACTTTTAATTCGCTAGATTGTTCCTCATGTGAGTAAAATAATTTATTTTTTTATGATATTCTATGGCACTGCGATTTTTTTCGTAACCTTTAAATTCACCGACCGCGTCGTAATCCACGGCTATGATGGAACATACGAGATTTACAACGGTTTCAATGTCCTTCCAGATTGACTGGAAAATGTCGAATAGCGTTTTAGAATCGTAACGGTATGTTGCGATATTTGTAAGATTGCCGCCGTCAACAAGCACGATGTCACGGTAGCTAACTTTATCGTTGAAAATCACTCGTCGCCCGGTGGTGTCACAATCCGCATTCCAACTCACCATGTTTTTGGAAAATGTACATTTCTTCAAAATCTCTGAAGGCACACGTTCGATTCGCGACGAAAATACGTCCAAACTCCAATTGAGTAATTCGCGACAACTTTTCGTTTTCGTATCACCACTGTCATCGGTTCCGGTATTCAGCGATTCCAATAGGAATTTTATGATTTCGTTTTTAATTTTTTCAATTTCACTCGGTCGATTGTACTTTTTATTCACAGCGAGATGGGAGTAACCGATATCGTCGTCGGTATATAGCACCAAGTTGCTACCTAGAACAACACTAACGTCTCGGACCGGTAAACTCAGGTCGCCGTTAAATTCCACGTCACACCATTTGCTCAGTGATTTGGAAAACACCCTTTTGCCGCTCGCACTTTGTACTATGATACTACTACCATCTGATCGCAGAACGTGCCCCCCGAAATCACTTTTTAAGTGCTGGATTAAATTCAACATCGAGATTCGCGTCAACTGTGCCGTAGCAAATGCGCAAATTGGATTGTATAAATCACTCTGGTCGTCGTTCAAGCACTCATAAATTATTTCCGCAATTTTTTTATAGAAATTGCAGTATTTCATGTCGGTGTATGAATGTCTCTTTAGAATGACCATATCCATGATTTCTGGTAGAACTCCTCTGTAATTTTCTCTTTTGAACGTAACCATTGTAAAATCACCCACATTAAATAGTTTGTTGAATCTGCCACCAGCATCAGCGGCGACGGCGGTGCCGGAAAATTTCTTCACAATACTCTCGTTAGAAATATTAAAGCGGGAAATGATTGATGGTCGCAGATTTTCCATATTGATTTCAAAGATTTCACCAGCCTCATCAAACATGTAGTGGATTGCAGTAGGAGTAATGCATTTAGGGGATTTAGCTGCCGCTGCAGCATCCTCTTCACTCACGCCACGCGAACTTCCGATCTGACCGATAAAAACTTGCTTGCGAGTTAGCAAATTGACACTCGTGTGGCAAATGTACTTTTCCAACATGTTCACGTTGTTTGTACCGAACACGTCCAAAGGACCACTGTACAATTCGTCACTCACTTTGCAAATGTACTTGATTAATTCAGCGTCGACAAATGTTTCTAGCAATCGAGTTGTGTACATTTGTACATTTTCAACGTTTTCAAAATTCGACATGTCCAACATTTGCCGATCAACAGCGTTCACTCCTAAACAGCATTTGTAATCATTCAGCACATTTGCGAAATCCGGATCGTTACGTAATTTATTAACGTCGAAACTGATGGTATTCGAATCCAATGGCAAATAGTTGGGCCTCAATTTGCTTTTCAACATTTCAATGTCTGTATCAAATTGAACGTTCTCTCTCATATAACCGTAAATATATTCATAACAATCACTCGCGTCGATATCAGAACCGAGGGACAATCTGATGCTAGTTTTCTTGTCATATTTCCAGATTCCGTCGTTTAGATCTCGTATCAATTGTATGACCGCTTTTAGTCGGCTTTTAAATTTGCCAACCTTTATGTGTTCGGTCGGTGATCTTTGGATGGATGTTGCTATCGTCGCCGTCGCCACCGCGGCTAGTGCTTCCACATTAGCGTGCACCGTATCGTCCCATGTGTAGTAAATGTTGAAAATATATTTCGACCCGTTCACAACGACCATGGACTTCAAAAGAAATAACTGATCGTTGAAAAAAATATGTACCAAAGGTAGCGTGGATAGTTCAGCGAACGAATTGTTACGCATTTGAATCTCTACGAATTTCTCAATATCGTGACATGTGATGTGATCCGCGTACAGGATTGAACGAACCTGATAGACGTTCTCGAACTCATCGCTACCGTCACCGAGTATCGTCACATCGGCACTAGTTCCGTCACCGTTGAAATCGATCCGGAACATCTCTTTCGATTTAGCAGTTCGTTTTTTCTTTGCCCGAGCAGGCGCAGCGGCCGCGCTCATAGCAATACACTTCTCCGTCATGGCGTCAGCTTTGCGAAATAGCGGACAAAATACTCGCTCGATCAGATACAAGTTTTTATTCATGCTAACGTTCAAAGTGTAAACTCCGCTCATTGATTTGCGATTTAATTGTAATACCTTTAAGCAATGTACGCGATCGGTGAAATTCTGAAATCGCAGTGCGGTCAAATAACCAACACGTACTGCCGGTAATTCATCATCATCGGCACCGCACTCAGACGCGCAACAGTTTGTATGAAATCGCAGGAAACTGACCACTATTTCCACACAGTGTCCGATATCTGATCCGCCGTTAATCAACATGTTCATTGTGTCATAATTCATTTTCATCAAGTCATACGTACTTTCGGTACCAACGCACACGCGACGATTAGCATAATTTGTTCCGTCCAACAGCAATAGCACATACAAATCGGGAATTTTTCGTAAACTATCTCTACGTAGCGAACCGTTCGACAATATCGTTGTCTGCAATTCACCCTCATCCCTATTGAAGGAAATTTGCAGCATTATACGTGGAAATTGCACCGCTATTATATCCATCCACTATATATATCATAAAGTATCCATTCCAGACGGCAAATTAGTTTGTTCCCACATTGTACCTAACTATCACACATTCTCTGTTACAGATGATTATGAGATACATTCAACCACCACGCGACGACTACCACTCATCATTACCATTGAAGAAAAGACCAATACCAGTGGTGCGTAAAAGGCCCAGGAAGATTCGCATCCGCCAACTGGACGCCGTTGTTAATAATATGATCACCATCATCACCGACATGCTAGAAATAATCAACGATTTGGTGTCGAAATGAATTCTACTATTAAATATTTTACAAAACACACGTTGATTATTTCGGTACGCACAATCGGCTCAAACTCTACAGTTTCAGGTTCAATTAAAGGAGGATTAAATATTTTTGTTACACTGATTTTATTCACATTTCCAGATAACATGTATTTGTACAGTCCGTAGGTAGTTACATACTTTATTACAGAGTATTTGTCAACATCTATTGAAATGTAATCGAAATTTTCCAACAATTGGAGCACGTCTAGATGTTTTATTATTTCGTCGGTAACGGTATCTTGGAAGAGAATTGAAATCGACGACGAGTCGAGATTTGAGTTGCAGAAGTAGTCGTCAGAATCGCTGTACTCAGCAGAGGATGTTGAGGACATAATGGTGTCGTCGTGGCTATCGGAATCATTGTTTTCGGTATTCATGATATGTACCTGTTTGTTTGTGTGAGTGAGTCTGTGTGTGTACCTGGTAGTCGCAGAAGTGGGGTGAGATTGAGACGCGAATCGCGCAGTGTGTTGACACTCACTCTCTTACGATATGGCGATGACAACCATGTGTCTTTGCTTTATTGTAACTTTGATATTAATTTTCACTTTCATTCTGGTCTATGTGTATTATTCTTCTGATGAGGATGATGCTGGTCCAGTTGCACGTGATCGACAGTCGACCGATGCAATGATCATCAGATTGGCGCCTCCTTGCTACACGGACATCTGAGATTCGAATCCACTTTTCAGCGAATCGTACAACCATTCGGCATCGCATTTACCAGTCTTGATGAGTTTATTTAATTTCCGCACATCTTTCAAAGAAACACGAAGGCCCTGGTACAATCTTTGATCGTGATAAGTGAATTTGCACCTATCGTTGGGATTCAAAATGAAATCGCCAACTCCCATCTCTTGTTCGAATTTAAACTTTTTGCTGCTCAATGGGTGTTCATAAATACACCCATCACACATTTTCTGTTCAACGTAACCAACAGTGTTCTTACCAAACATTATGTAATTTAGATACCATAATACAGCTACTGTGAAATCCCATATTATGTAATCAATTTCAACAAAACCTTTTTCCTTGGATTCAATCATAATGAGTTCCTTGGATTTGAGATTGGAACGCTCAGCCGGGGTCCAAGTTTGAACGTCTTTTGGTGAATTGTAGATTTCCATGAGCAAGAGAGTGTAGAATTTCGACAGTGCTTCGACTTTTTCTTGGTCGACTGAACACTTTGTACCACAGAGCAATTGTTTGAAAATATCGTTCTGAGCGATAATACTTCTGTTGGAGAACAGTAATTTGCGCAACTTGTTCAAATTCGGCTCACTGTTGGAAATCAATCGATTGACATAATCGTTGCCAAGCAGGAATGAGGAAAATATCAACTTGGAGACTGATTCAAGCGGGATCGGCTTTTCTATGGCCACCACTATGCGATTCGAATTTGAAGAATAATAATAAAGTTTCGCAAACGGCGATTGCGGTTGCGGTGGTGACGACTGCGAGGAGTCTGAATTTTCTTCAGAAGGTGCCGCCGCCGGTAGCGAATAAAGTATCACTGACATTCCAATATCCCAATCGTTCCCCAGCACGTAGCAACGGTCCACATAATTTTCTTCAACATCCTTTCTCAATTGGTACATGCATTTCCATTCACCCTCGCCGATCGTGTACTTCTGACCTACGTGCTCGAATATCGGGCCACCCATTTTCATCATCACCATGAGTTCGATGAATTTCAATCGTTTCACTTCCTCATCCAAATCATTGGTTGGAAATTCATTAAGCACTCTGCCCAATATATTGTTAGCCAGAGAGCTTTTAGTTTTTTTGCATATAGCGTTGTACAGTTGCTCTCTGGAAATTCGATTCACACTCAGCGCGCCTTTGTTGTCACGCTTTAGCTGTTCGTAATTCTTAACTCGGCTCACACATGTATCCCAAGCCATTACCAATCTAACCGATTGGTCAAACAGTTCGCCCAAAACTGTTCGTAGCGTATTGACGCAATGATTGGCCAGGTTTTCAATTTCTTCTTCCGTTAGAATCACTATATTACGCGTATCATCATCATCATCACGTCCACATTGGCATTTCTTTCCCATTTTCAATTTCTGACATATACACTCGACCGCTGAACCCACATCAATGTTATTTCTCGGTGGTCGCAAATCCTTAACAATGGAACACACAGTACCATAAAAAAAAGATGCAAGATCAACATAAATGCCCACTTTTTCTTTTCTACCTTCCGGTATATCATTCATCTCATCGTCACTATCTGCTTTCTCGTACATTTTATTCACAACACCATTAACGAACGAATGGTGGACACAAGGATCGTAACCTTCAATGGCGACTTTGGTCATCCCAGGAACAACATCCGGTTGGATTTTCTCCAGCAATTTACCGAAACTCGGTATTCCCATTATCAACAGCTAGAACTTCTTTTAGAATACAATCGTTCAATGTTAGCTTTACTTGCGAGTTGGATTTATATTGAACGTAAATTGATCGTTGAGTGACTGACGACTTACTCGTAGGCACTGATTCGAAATTTAACCGAAGAATTCCTTTGTCCACAGTTTGGAAGATTAAATTTAATTTCAAGTACTTGGAAGTACGTTGCACGGTTATGGTAACATTGTTCCTATCGTCGTCTGTTAATTTTTTCTCAACAACATAGTTTTGTTGTATGACATCAGTGTTATTGTCGATCATTCTGAAATTTGCTGCACCAATTATGTAGCCTATGTTGACGTGGTCCAATATTTTCATATGAATAGATTTAATGGAAGCTCCGTCATCAATTGCGTTGATGCTACTCCTATTGTTACGTTTCAAGTTCAAAAATGATTTGCTCGCTTTCGGGTACATATGGCACTCGACACCATCACCGTTCATGCATGAATTGTACGTTTTCATGGATGAATCTATACCGCCTATTGTGGGTATTCCGATACCATTGATCAACATGTATTTACAATGATTGGGAACTTTTCCAAAGTCAAGGTGACGGCGGAACTTCAAACCTGTTTCCAATCTTTCTCGGCTCAAACCTGCTCGCACTAATTTCGCCAGCACGCTTCTGTCCTCAGTATATCGAGCGTGGTTATCGTTGGAACAAGTGTAACTGGAATCTACTAATAAATGAGCAATTGTTCCTTTCAGGAAAATATTGTCATCACTTGCATTTTGACGGCACTCTAAAAATTTAACTCGACCGCAGAGATCATCATACGGGACGAGATCGTAGACACTCTGCATACTGAGACAGGACGATGTAACATCGTCAGGCTGATTTACTGCCATCAACAAACGGTGCAACGCTTTCATCACACCTTTGTGCGGGCAACCGATCCCAACGAAAGTAACAATATTCTCGAGCAAAGCATCGCGATGAAATTTACCAGACTCCAATAGATATCTGCAAATTAGGCCACCCATACTGTGTGCCACTAGAATTATTTCAACTGTTGGCGATGACAACGCACGTTGCGTTATGTTCACTGCCAATTTAGCCGCGGTATCAGCGCAACTTTGTCTCCAATCGTAGGCAAATTCTATAATCTCAGCATTCGGTTCATTCTCCTGAATATTCTTTACAAACTCACCGTACACATTTTTCCTAAACACTCTACCGGCGACGACTGTTTTAATTATACCTTCGGCCACCAGACGGTGATTCTTCAGGCACTCACTACCTTTCTCATCTACAAACTCTTCCAGACCGTTAAGCTTACCTTGGATGAAATGTTTAAATAAACTGTACTCGGATATCTCCGGTGGCCAGACCACTATATCACATTGAACGCACTTTAAAATCGACCCTTTCATTCCTGGCACAATATAAATATATTTTCTACATTGCGCCGCCGCCGCCATCATCTTAATAAGTCACAATAATGCATTTGCTAACATTTATACAATGGTTCGTTTTATACAGTTGCATTTTACTCATAATGATTTACGTAATCAGAATGTCAAATCATGCCAGAGATATAAAATCTAAATTCGCATATTGTTATGACACTATCACTAAAGGAAGTTGGGGTGACAATATAAAACTCTTTGTGGACACTTTACTGTAAACGCTTTATTTTTTTATTAGTAGCCCTCAATTTGCGAAGTTCAGCATCACAGGCGTTGAAGAGTTTGAAGAGTTTAGAGATGTCATTCTTGGTGGAAAAGGGCTGGTTGGAATCTCCGTCGAACTGATATGAATTACCGTAACATCGGTACAGATCTAGTACCTGTCGCGTCTGATCCGGATAAAGTAAACCGCCCGGATTGTACATGTTGTCCATACTTGATTTGATATTTTGAAAGAGCGGTAGATTCGCCGAGATAATGACGGATCGCATCATTTCGTCCAATCTCATAGGGCAAGTTTTAGTAGTGGGCTCACTTTCGGAAAAGAATATAGCACTGTAACCGGACAGTACATTGTTGTGCACAATCGGGTCACAGTTCTTCATCTGATTGTACTGTCCGATCGGCAATCGCGATGCGAACGAACAGTTGTTCATAACCAGATCCACATTGGCGACAATGTTGTCCAATTTCTTAATCCGAGCTAGCCCTTTTTGGCCGAAACTGTTGATTACTTTGATGCCATCATACTTGTCTACAGTTCCAATTGCACGAAAGTCAATAGTGATTACATTTCTTACGTTCGGATCAAAGTGTCTCATAACTTTGGTGTGGCAAGTTAGCGGTCGTTTCATGTCAATAGATCTGAGCAGCACAGCGTCGCGCCGAATCATGTACAGGTGATAGTTACCGTCCAGATCGTGGCTTACGTGAAATTTATTAAACAACGGAAATTGAATGGGCGGATTTTTCTCATTGTAACGATTGTATTTTATAGCGCATACGTAAATCAGAACGGCGATTGGTTTCATATCTCTATCGTAGGAACAGACAGTGACATTTCTTCCTTTTTCAGGTATCGTGATTTCAACACCGTCCGTCGTATTGTCGACAAAACTTACTGAAAAACTGTACGTGAATGTCAAGCACAAATCGACATTCTCGTTAATTACGTTAGCGTCTTCCACATTGTTTCCGCAAATGTCTCCGAACATGGTTCGCAACATGTAGAAGTTTGTTACCGACATATCGGTATTTTGCGGTGGCGGGCAATTGGCCGGATCGTCGCGAAAGTTCTTCAATTTCATGCACAAGCAGGGATGAGAGGAGTTGTTGTAGCGACTGCGCTGATGGCTACCACTTTTCATGCACACTTTTCGCTCGTACTCGTTAGGATCAACGAAAATGTGGAATCCGCGTATGAGCAACGCCGGTTTACTATAATACACGTTAACGCACGATGATTTGCGTGAATTTGCGGAAACGCTACGTTTCGCCGGTGGTGTCAAATCAGTGTACTGATCAAGGTGTTTAGCTAGGACAGATTGTTGCGTTCCAAACCGTTTCACCATATATTCATTCGTATGTCGCACCAAATCGGGTTCGCTACACAATTCAAACGCCAGCGATTCTGGTTGATTGCTACGTAACCAGAGGCTTGTCAACAATTCGAATTCGTCCCTCGAAAAGTAGATCTCTCCCGGACCCATCTCTCCCGGAATGATACCATCATCATTGAACACGTCCAATTTGCACAGCTCATGATCAGCAACTTTGAACATTGCAACTCCTTCGAAGTAGTACAGACATAGGAAATCACCAATACATTTCACCCACGCAAAACGGAAACAGTGTCTTTTAACATAGTAAATAAATCTCACGAGATGATCTTTCGCACACCGGTATTTCGTTATTAGATTATTCAATACGATGTAATAGAATGGATGAACGTTACTCGTGCCGCCGCCACCATCACTATCACAAATCGAAATAAATGCACAGCGCTCAAGTCCCGTTTCGATTTTCGATACAATTTGGTTGACATGACCGTAAGCTATGCACACTCTATCGACAAACAACATATTTTTGCCCGCCGTGCTTATGTTGCCGATATAATTCATACAGATGAAATTGAACGCATCGTGTGGAATTGTTTTGCTCGATTCAGCGTGAACGTGTTCCACTTGAAGTTTTTGCACAGTGCACGACAATGTCTTTATGTAAGGTAAATACGAGACAGTGATTTTATTAAAAGCACTAGGCGTATCTTTCTCGATGTCAAGTCTTTCGGCCAAACCGTGGGTTTTCACTTCGTTCGTACCGAGTGCTGTTCGATTTCCACTATTCACGTTTAACGCTTTCGAACGGCGCACATTCTTTCTTCGCTGCGATTCAACCATATAGTCGGTTTGAAATCCGCAAGATGAGAGTTTGATTTTTTGTTCATTCTGTTTCTTCATCTCGCTTTTCGTCTTTGAGTAGGACAGCCTTTGCGATATACCCATAGTGATGCGACCTGAGACAAGGGAACCGTTCCAACCGGACATAGTTGCTAGTATATCGGGATGAATTTTGTCCATCGACATGTTAAGTCCAATCGTATAATTGATGAAAATCTTATTCTTGAAAGTATCAATACTGCGCAAACCTTTCCGCTTAATCGAGTCGAAAAAGCGAGCGATCAAACGCACGTCCGTCGTGTAATGCCGTTTGTCGTCCAAACATTCGTCGTACAGATGATTCATAACACTTTCGTTCACGTTTTCAATTTCATTGCCGTCCCTGTCGTTGATGCGCAACACACCATCGTTTCTCGTAAATAATTTTATGCCCCTGTTCAAAATCTTGTCGTAGAAATAGCAAACCGTTTCCTCGCCAAATTCACGGCTATTCGTATTGTGACAAATTCGATTGTTATTCGTCTCACGGAAGACGGAATAGTAGAACGTACCGTTCACCAGATACGAACCCTGGTACACCGAATGGTATATTTCTTTGTAAATATCATCGAACTCAATTCCCAACTGAATGGCGACTTTTGTCAGCAGTTTGCGTTCCAGTTTAGAGCCCACCATCAGCGACGCTACATTGCATGCGTGAGAATTGTCATAATTCAAACAGCAAGAATAGTACATCGGTTCGCCCGGTATGTTGTGAGCTAGCAATTCCAAAACGTCCTCGAACTCGTGACCGTATTCTATTCCAATCTTCAGTTTTACATATATGGAACTTTTCTCGCACAATGTGTACTCGCATTTCTCAACGAAAGACCTTCTCGGGTTATGTAAATAGTAATAATCGTACTGATCGACGATATCCATCTTAAACAGGACCGTTCGAATGACGTTTCCCTAGAAATAGTGGTTAGTTATGCACCAGAGGGAATCCTTGTATGTGACACTTTTATTTGTCTAATTTACATAGTAATAACTATCGAATCGGGAACTCTGAGGTCTATGTGCGACTGTGTGCATGGTGGGGGCAGGATATTTTATACGCGAGAGAAAAACTAAACTGTACAGCAGTGTAGTTGTGCGAAATCATCATGCTAATCAAGAAGAGAATGTCCAAGAGTCCGTCCCGATATCGTCGTCGGTTCGAAGTGACGCATTACTTCAACAATATTGGAGTAATTATTCTGGTTGACATTTACCATACGAAATGGGTGAAAGCGACAGATCTGATGAAATCGTGCAACCTGAAGCAATCTCCGTACCACACTTTCAAAAAAATTAACTCAATCCACAAGCAACATTACAAGAATCTGCGACTGAAGAACAGCGATGTGCTACTGCCCTACCTACAGGGTAATTCAATGTTCATCTCACTTGAAGGGCTGAAGATATTCGCCGAGAATTACGCCAGCTTACAACTACAGGAGAACCTCGACAGCTTTGTCAAATCGCTGAATCCGGAAGTTCGCGTCACCATACCAGTGCCGGAACAAGGCTACTTTTTCATAGCTTCCACTCAGAATATGATGAACTTCAATATTTACCTCATCGATTGTGCCATTGAAATCTCCAAATTTCTAGCAACGCACAACAGTTCACGGCTAAGTAACGATCAGTTCTTCGTCGTATTCACCAGCCATCAAACACCTACATACGAGCGAATAACCGAATGCGTTAAATACGCTCTCGCAGTTTACCGCGAATCCACTATAAATAATCTCTTCAAATGCGAATACCAGACCATAATTGACTCGTATTGTAAATTTCTATAAGTAATATGTTACAGCAGCAAGCAAATCAGCAACTGAACCAGGCAAATCGGAACGCACTATTCGATTCCAATTTCACCAGTAGAATCGAAAGTTCTACATTGCCAATAACATCGGACTTGGTGTTGAACACCGAAGTGAGCGGACCTCTGACGGACAGAACATCGAAAGCTCAGAACACCTGCAATAACCTTACTATTGAAAATGTGTTAAATATATTTTACCGTCAAAATTATAAATGTTACAAAACTTTTGAATCATTAAATAATAAACCTCCGACACCGTGTCTATTCAACGCGGCCAAAAGGTTTGGTGGAAGTGAATGTAGTGGAAATATTTACAACACGATATGCAGATTCCACTGGAATATGATCGGTTTCGATGTGATAGTTATGGAGAACTACCTGTATTACGGTAATGAAACGGTGAATCAGGAACACTATGAGTTTGTGATCAACGATTTTCATCCGAATGAAAGTTTCACCCCGATTTTTCCCTTCATATCATCGAAAACTACTGTTTTTGATTTGCTATTCGGTTTCACGCACGCCAATAATATTGGTAAAAAGAAAACTGGAAGGCATGAGGGTGTTGCAATGGCATACGCGCTCTATTATCAGATAAATCCTTCTTGTGACCCGAAATGGACACTAATATCGCAACAGTGGATTGAGGCCATCGGTGTGTACCTCATGTCGTTTGTTCTGCAAAATAGTGAGTTCATAAAGAAGGGTCTAGTGTCGAGTGAACAATTGTGCCAGAATAATATGATCTCAAATGGCAATGTTAATTTAGTTAGCATTTTGAAAAGGTTCTTTTCGAAAACGATTCTCGTGTCCAGTGTGTCACAGCCTATCGAAAGACCGACGCCAGCATACATGAATTCAGTTTGCGGTACGGGTGCAAATCGAAATGTAATAAATTCTGTAAAAATTGGCGATTACGTGCGGTTGGTTAATTCGGGTACGTTACCGGAAAGTAGTTCGAATGATGTTCCAATCGTAAATGCTTCTCGGCACGAAATCTACCAAGATCTGAATATATTTAACGCTCCTATCGTAATGGCGCTACGCTCATCCACTCATGTTCTGGCCAACGGCATACTCGCTGAACCTATGAACGTAATGGTTTTCGATGTAAACTTTGCGAGTGAAGATGGAAGAACACCATGCACCGTATTCGGGATTGTAGGTCCCATTTTGTACGCCATTCCAAAACGTCTAAATTCTGGTAAAAGGTTACCCTACACCAACGATTTGATTCATTCATCAATGGTGCATGTCGCTACACTCGGAGGAACTTCGAACGCGGACATTGCTTCGCCGCGAATATTTTCAACAAAATTGAATTTCCAGAAACCTGTCACCATAGATGTTGATAATATAACAAAGAAATTTAAAATAGATTCACCGACATAAAGTAAGAAGAGATGGACTCTGACCAAGATTGCATGTCATCGTCATCACTGTCGTCGAACGGTGGACGATATTCGCCAGCCGCAAAGCGAAAGAAAAGCATTAGCAAAAAAAGAATAAAATCCAACGTATCCGGTGGCAAGTTCGGCGGCAGCACCAAGTTAAATCCAGTAATTGTTCTGGATTATGATTTGACACTGGTGAAAGACGATGAGGATTTCACCCCATTCCCTGGTGCTGGGAAATTCATTGAAGATTTGAGCAAAATCAACAACTCAAGGAACGTGTTGGTGCTATACAGTCATGCCAACAAAGCTCACATCGAATATGGATTAAATAAATTTTTCAAGCGTGAGAAAATGATGTTTGATTACGTCATCACCGATCATAGTATAAAAAGTAACAAACCGGTAACACAAGTTCGACTTAAATTGAAAAGCATCAGCGAATTGGTAGGACCTTTCGCTATAATCGATGATATGAATCGAAATCTGAACGAGGACCAGTACGACATCGTGATAAACGTGCGACGGTATACTGATTACAAAAACGGCACGGCCGTATCGGTGAAATACGACCATATGTTAAAACTGCTGAAGGAAGCAATTGGAAATTTCTACCAAACTAAAAATTAGAGTGAACAATTTACGAGCGACTGATTTGCGATAAGACCGAGAGCGGGCCGTTGAATGGCTCACACCGCCAGCGACATGTTCAAGAAACCATACTTGGGTTTGAACGATATCGAACTGCTAATAGACTACCTGTTGAACAATCGACTTGGTTTAAAAAATATGTGGGATGTTGCGGTTGAAAATGGCGAGAGTGAGTTCTTCATCGAAGCATTGTGCAACGTGATTTCTGAGGACGGTTGCCCTTTGGAGATCGTCAGAACAACCGAAGATGGGCGACAAATGATCATAAATATTAGTCACGGTTTCGTGACTAATGTATTTAATCTAAGAACAAATGGAATCTAAAATACTTGAGATTTTCAGGAACCTAAATTACAGCAACGAATGGTTCATCGGCAAAACCGTGCAGTATGCAATCGAATCTTCCAACAATATGGCAACTTGGAGTGATGCGGTCGAGCGCTATGCACAACTGCAATCGTCAAAATCCAAAAGATTTCAATTTTACGTGGATTTGACAACCACAATTCTGGTAAAGAAATTCATAACAACAGATTTAAATTACATGGTTGCGATTATACCAAACAGTCCGATTATGAATAATAAAAAATATATGAGCGACCGAACGTCTTACTTGATTATTTCCAAACTATTCCTTGTGAGATTTCTAACATGCGTGCACGAAAGTGTGTACAGCGAGATACCTCCGAGAAGGATTATCATTAGCGAACATGTGTCTGATTTGTACAGAACGCTGTATGGTATTTGCGACAAATATTTCAAAGTCGTCGAAAATCGATATGTTGAAGTAGAACCGGTGATGCCTGCACTGTTGACAATTGTTGGCAATTGGTTAGTAAATTTTCTAATTCAGACGGCGCCGTCATCAGCAACAATGCAATTCAAATCTCCGGCCGATCTATACAAACGAAATCTAGTGTTTACTGAATACTCGCACTGTATTTGGCTATGGTTACACCTCACTGCTCCAAGAGTTGCAAATTCTGTCAATGAACTCTTTGAATGTGTTTACACACTCGACTTGCTGATATTCTGCACAGAATGTAATGTGAATTTCACCAGACACAGGTTAGCCCTGTTTACAACTACTAAAGGTGACTTTACAATGGTACATCCAAGAATAACAACTCCAGTAGAATTAATTTATTTATTGCACAATATAGTAAACATGCAAGTATATGGAAAACAAATTCCACGAGAAATTCTACACGATTACAATGCGTATTGGACGATTGCAGGTCTCGAAGACGTAAACGGGTAGAATCATATCCTGAAGTTGGCTTCGTTGACGGTGATAGATGTGATGGAATCACATGTCCTGAATCGTGAGAGAGCTACGTAGATGCCATTAACATTAGCGCCGATCAGATCTACAACACATCTAGAAGTTTCATGAATGGTAGTGCCTTGCATTTGGAATATCGTCTCGCACAATACTGACACTAAAGGGAAAATCGCAACACCGTTGTTCTTAAAGTTGTTGAGTCGATTCTTGACACCGAGACCGGTGTAAATGACAATCTCTTCGGTTACGCGATTGTCCAACGATTTTACATGAACACTCTTGACGATATTCGGATCGTCATAGAAATTTATTTTGCGCACAACAACGCGTTCACCGCTGCACAGGACGGGTTTGCCATCTACCGAAATCGTTTCCGACATCTTGTAGACCAAACCTTTCATAATTATTTGCGCTACGCGTTCGTCGATCTGAATGATGGCGTAATGTCGGTCACCTTTCAACCGAAGTTCGGTACTAACCACTTTAATGAGCTCCATGGTCATAGCTTGCGATATCTCGTTACATCTGCAATTGTCCACTAAAATCAACAATGGCATGAGGTTATTTATTTCAACCACATGAACGCCATCATAAATTTCAATGCGGTACATTTTTATCATGATTTCAACCAATCGTGTTATGTTCACGCTAACGTTACAATCGTTACGAGTTTCATAGTTGAAAAGCGACACCTTGTCGTAACTCGTGTAATTCGATATGTACTCGTCTCCATTGATATCAAAGTCGCAATTGCCTTCCACAACGATGTTGCGGCACAAACCTCGCATATCGTAAATATCGATTTTTTTTTTCAAGCACATACTGAAGATGGCATGTAATGCACATTTGTACGCGCCACCTTGGTCGCAAATCTTGGATAGATATTGCACAATCATGGACAGCATGGGGTCGGAAGAATTTCTCTGATTCATGACAAGTTGCTTTCGACAACACTCAATACCTAATCTTTTCTCCATTTCGTAAACGGTGTCACCGGAATAATAGTCCCCATTGTCACCTGGAGGAACATTACTCCAACCGATCGGTTTCAGCTGGTTGTAATCACCGACCATAATCAATGTCACATGCACATTTCGACCAATATTAACAAGTGTGTCGAGAATTTTGTGCACCGTCGGTGGCGGTATCATTGACGATTCATCCAACATAACAACTATATCGCGAATCGTTTCACCACGCACATTAGTTTTTTCCAGGGTAATTTTCATGTTCGATTCTGTTGCGTCCACTTTGGACACCCATTGGCAACTTTCGAACGAATTCAAATTGTACAAAAGCTTGTCGACATTGCACACAAATTTGCCTTTGGTTCGATATAGTAACGTCTGTCTGAAACCGGTCATACCCATAACCAAATTTACAACTCTCGGTGAGATGGCAAATCTGTCGTCACTTTCGAATTCGTTTTCCGCAAATTCAAGCACACGTAAGTTGCACTTGGCCAAGTAAATGATGATTGCTTCGCGACAGTGATTCAGAATATGCGTCAATAGAAGCGTTTTACCGCAACCACCTATACCCTGGATCGAAGCGATCGTCACCTTCACACCCTGCGATTTATCATTCCGTAGCTTGTCTTCAATCTCGGATATACAATCGCGTTGCTCGGCCGACAGCCGGTCCCAGTAAGGTTGGCATCTGGCACTAAGGAAACCGCCCCCTTCCTTGGAACATGAATGATCGTACAACAATTTACCGTCCCTAGTTTTTTTCTCACCAACGTAAAAAGTATCGGAATGTACAAAGGTTTTAGCTTTGTCCAGTAAACTATTACCGCCTCCAGAATTAAATTTCGCTAACACGCGACTGCCAACAGACGTGCAACATTTTAATGTCGGCAGTTGCTCAAATACCCGGTTACAAATTATTTCGTAATTTACCATTTTACAGCCAATTTGAACAGAGATTGTACAGCGCGCGCGCGTACAATATAAAAATACACGGTATGCGTGTGTATATATATATGTGTGGGTGTTTCAACGGACTCTCATTTCCTGTGTGCAAGCAATGGTAGATGGAAATCTTTACTCGCAACGCTACATTACTGATTCGCAAATATGCGATGTGTGTGTGGATGGTGAACTTGTAGAGAGTGTGTGTGTGTGTAACCGGTCACATTCAAGATCCATCACAAGCCACGCCACAATCCGTCAATCCAGTGGCTGACGGCGCCGCCTGAACAATTATTATTATGGAGAACTTCAAACGAGTCACACATCCGGTGGACGGGACAAATTTCTACAGGCTTGTCGACGTAGCCAACTATATCGGACTTGAAAACAGTGTGAGGAAAGTTAGGAGGCACTGTGTTATCGGTAGAGTTGCATCTTCACGCGATCTGAATGTTACAGGTAACGGCCTTTATGTGGACGCCGAGATGATATGGTGGTTGTGCAGTAATTTCAATTGCGACAATCTGGACGCTGTTCTCCATTTGAAAAAAAAACTGCAAGATATAGAAGAACGGAAATGCACATTCGTAACGATGACAGTTGACATGAGACCGTTTGTGAAGATTCTAATGCCCGGCAGGGTAGTGATTAGCGGTGATGAAGTTGCAACACTGTTGAACTTTGCTAACGTTCATTCTGTTTTGGAAAATTTACCAGAGGAATGTAAAATGACATTCCGTCAGGTACGTGAAATATTGGAACAGACTAATGAATTTATCGAATCCGATGTACCTGATCATGTGCAACCGGACACCGTGTTCATAGATCAACGCGGTGTCGACATTCTGCTGATGAAGTGCTCGAAATCAAATATGAATCGATATCCTTTCCTCGAATTGAATCTATCCAGATATTCACTTGCGACACGAAATATACAATCATCAGAACTGTCCAAACTTGTGTCGAGTAAAGATTTCCAAATCGACGTACTGACTGATGAGACTCAGTACTTGCGGAACACTATCAAAAATCTACTGGAAGCAGACTCGGCGTCCGGTAGACTGATGCAATTCGAGCACACTATTCGCGAATTGAAATGCCATGCGATGCGTGGACATTTATCGTTTCCCAAAAGGGACACTCGCATTTTATGCTACTACTGTGAAATATTTGTACTAAACTCCAATTGGCAATCACACTCCATGAGCCAATCTCACCTACGACGTGTATACCAGCAAATGAAGAGGGAAAGATCAATCGAGCAGTCCAGCACCAAATCCAACAGATCTGATCGTTACTACATTGATTTTCAAAATCAGTAATAAATTACAGTATCATTACCAATAGTGACTATAGTCTTTTTTTTCCTATCTCATTTCGCTCAACTGCTACTGGCTGCCTTCGTTTTCGTTCGCCAGCTTGAGCTTGAGTCAAAGTTTTTGCGCTCAACTTTTGGCAACACTCGGCATTCGTTCGTCGCTGAACTACGGTTCTCAGTTAGAGCGCGATGTTGAGTAACGGGACTGGAAAGATAACAGAGTATTGGAGTGTCACGCATTGGCAAATTCAATTTCCCCAATTCCAATCCTGCAACCTGTTGCGCTCTAATACCCTAACTTGAGCAAAGTTCCTGCACGCAACGATATACTTCGCTTCGTTCAATTTCATTTCCCAGTTTCGTTTCTGCTAATAATCTATATATTCTCTCTCTATTTTTCGCCGGGGGGGAATAAAGAGGGGTATCCCATAATAGCATTTTTCCCTTTTCCCCGCATTTTTCCCAGATTTCCCTCAGTTCCTCCCATATTACCCATAATCCCCCACCACTTTTACCCGCTATATATTACCATATATACGCTATATGGTTTAGTGTCCCTGTAACCACGGGACTTTACGGACGGGGAGGGTGTATATTATTATTATTATAAATATAATAATAATAATATATATGGCCTGGCGAAAATTTGCAGCCCAGAAAAGTTGGAGTGAGCAATATGAAAGCACAAGAAGCGACACACGATGGTGCACAAAACTTTTGCTCGAGCTGGAGTGAGTTATGTGCGAGCAACGCACAACATACGCGACACGAGCTTGAGCGAGCGAGGTATGAGCAGCACGCAACACAGACGACACACCGTTGAAAAATTTTGCTAGAGCTTGAGCGAGAGCAACACACAACGGTGCACAAAACTTTTGCTCCAGCTTGAGCAAGTGATGTGCGAGCAACGCTCAACACACGACGGTGCACAAAACTTTTGCTCGAGCTTGACCGGAGTTCTCGTTATGCTCACGCTACTTCTGGGACGCCCTAGTCGCTCGTCGGTACAGTTTTGAGAACCGCAGTTCCGCTTCCCGTGTTTTCGTTTTGCTCGCGTTGGCCTGTGCTGAAAATTTCTGCGCTCAACTTTCGTCAACACACTCGTCACACGTTGGTACATTTTTGTGCACCATCGTGTGTCCATCGTTGAGCTTTCGTTTCGCTCGCGTTGGCCTGAGCTGAAAATTTCTGCGCTCGACTTTTGTCAACACACTCGTCACACGTTGGTACATTTTTGTGCACCATCGTGTGTCCATCGTTGAGCTTTCGTTTCGCTCGCGTTGGCCTGAGCTGAAAATTTCTGCGCTCGACTTTTGTCAACACACTCGTCACACGTTGGTACATTTTTGTGCACCATCGTGTGTCCATCGTTGAGCTTTCGTTTCGCTCGCGTTGGCCTGAGCTGAAAATTTCTGCGCTCGACTTTTGTCAACACACTCGTCACACGTTGGTACATTTTTGTGCACCATCGTGTGTCCATCGTTGA
The DNA here is from genome assembly GCA_018831715.1 of Matsumurasca onukii. Lineage (NCBI taxonomy): Eukaryota > Metazoa > Arthropoda > Insecta > Hemiptera > Cicadellidae > Matsumurasca > Matsumurasca onukii. Next base: position 221,877 of record JAHHFQ010000243.1, on the reverse strand, counting down.
GCTTTCGTTTCGCTCGCGTTGGCCTGAGCTGAAAATTTCTGCGCTCAACTTTTGTCAACACACTCGTAACACGTTGGTACATTTTCGTGCACCATCGTGTGTCGCTGCTTGTGCTTTCGTTTTGCTCGCGTTGGCCTGAGCTGAAAATTTCTGCGCTCAACTTTTGTCAACACACTCGTAACACGTTGGTACAAGTTGCGTGCATCGCTGTGTGTCGCTTCTTGTGCTTTCGTTTTGCTCGCTCCAACTTTTCTGGGCTACAAATTTTCGCCAGGCTCTATATATTATTATTATTATATTTATAATAATAATAATATACCCTCCGTAAAGTCCGTGGTTACAGGGACACTAAACCATATAGCGTATATACCGTAATATATAGCGGGTAAAAGTGGTGGGGGTAATATGGGAGAAAGGAGGGAAATGCGGGAAATGGGAGGGAAAAACGGGGGGAAATAATTGGATACCCCTCTTTATTCCCCCCCGGCGAAAAATAGAGAGAGAATATATAGATTATTAGCAGGAACGAAACTGGGAAATGAAATTGAGCAACGCGAACGCTTGTAATGGACACACGCACACACTGGCTAGTTCAGCTCACGGAGTATGTCGTGTGCGAGCTCAAATTTCATTCCCTCGTTAGGTTTCCATCTATAATCTATACATTCTCTCTCTGTTTTTCGCCGGGGGGGGAATAGAGAGGGGTATCCCATTATTCCCCCGGTTTTTCCCTGCCTTTTCCCTATTTCCCTCCCTTTCTCCCATATTACCCATAATCCCCCACCACTTTTACCCGCTATATATTACCATATATACGCTATATGGTTTAGTGTCCCTGTAACCACGGGACTGTACGGACGGGGAGGGTGTATATTATTATTATTATAAATATAATAATAATAATATATAGGGCCTGGTGAAATTTTGTAGCCCAGAAAAGTTGGAGCGAGCAAAACGAAAGCACAAGAAGCGACACACAGCGATGCACAAAACTTGTACCAACGAGTCAAGAGTGCGTTGACAAAAGTTGAGCACAGAAATTTTCTGCTCAGGCCAACGCGAGTGAAAACGAAGGCACAAGAAGCGACACACGATGGTTCGCGAAACTGTACCAACGAGTGTCGAGTGTGTTGACAAAAGTTGAGCACAGAAAACTTTGGCTGAAGCTAGCTCGAGCAAAACGAAAGCACAAGAAGCGACACACGATGGTGCACAAAAATGTACCAACGTGTGACGAGTGTGTTGACAAAAGTTGAGCGCAGAAAACTTTGGCTGAAGCTAGCTCGAGCGAAAACGAAAGCACAAGAAGCGACACACGATGGTCCGCAAAAACATACCAACGACAGACGAGTGTGTTGACAAAAGTTGAGCGCAGAAATTTTCAGCTCAGGCCAACGCGAGCGAAAACGAAAGCACAAGAAGCGACACACGATGGTCCGCAAAAACACACCAACGAGTGTCGAGTGTGTTGACAAAAGTTGAGCACAGAAATTTTCTGCTCAGGCCAACGCGAGCGAAAACGATAGCACAAGAAGCGACACACGATGGTCCGCAAAAACAAAACTTGGGATTCGAAGCTAGCGTGAGCGAAACCAAAGCTCAACGATGGGCCAAGATGGTCCGCAAAACCACTTCACCACAATCATTTATAGAACGTGCAATTGGCAAATGTCAACCATAAATTTAGGTACTATGAAATAAAACAATAGTGTACGATCAATTGAGTTTATTATTCCTTTCATGCCTTGTGAGTAAATTCTGATTGTGTCTACGGTTTCGGATGGCAATCATCTTTCGGAGATCGATCCTACGATTATTGTCCTCAACGGTGACATTACTTGCAGATCTTCTGATTTGGGCCAATTCCTCCGTTTGTTCCTTGCTAATATTAATATTGACTAGTTGCGACCTGAGAAAGATTTCCAGGTTCCGGATATTCCTCATCATTTCCTCGACGTATGGATCCACATTAGCTCCGTCCATGAGGAAATGAGCAACCGGAGCTGTCGATGGATTTGGCATGTCTATGGTTGGAAAGTAAATTATATCGGCTAACATGTGCAACACAGTTGATATCAGTTTGCACTCATGTTAAGATGGACAGTGCTAGTAACGAGTGTCCTTGGCGTAGCGCGGAGATACATGTGAAAAATAATAAAAGCTGCAGCTTGGAAACTAATTGTCGTGGAAAATCAAGCGCAAATGCTATTCGAGTGCATGTGGACGACGATGTGGAAATCTGGCACAAATATTATGATGTTCAGTATTCAACGAATGTTGAGAATGGTGCTCCCATATATATCGACCTGTTCAAATTCAACAATGATGATAATGTTCTCAAAGCATACGATTTTGGTCTCAATCATCGCGGTTGCACCGTTGAAACTTTGATAACTGGATCTGCTGGCACGGTCAATGATCTAGATTTCCAGGACCGTGTTTACGGTCATATCGCAAATATCCGTGTTGCTAATGGAAACTCAATGTGGACGATCATTTACACATTATTGAAATTTGCCGATCGTGTGAATTTGGTTAAACAAGTTTGGCCAACAGATGTGCAGGATAGTGCGGTAATTTTCAAGAAATCCCAATATGGTGAAATGAATTTAAATGATTATGATGCGGACGGTTATATTCCCATCGATGAAATGATAACTGGCAATGACAATGATGGTGGGAATGTTGCCAACGGTGACGATGATGATGAAATAATGACACCACTTGGTGGCGATGATTACGGTATGAAAAATCAACTAATGGTTGAATCGAATCTGAAAATAATACAACTCAGACCAGTACGTTATTCGTGGAATAGTAAAAAATTGACATTCGGCATAAGCGATTTAATCCACTCTTTGTTCCAGAATTACGTTGACAGATCTATCGAATCGTTCATAATGGGGAATGAAAATCCGGGTAAACGTGTCCGCTTAACGGATGCTACAGTGAAAAGTTACGGAGCAAATGTAAAGGTACGCCGCATAGCGTGCAATTACAATGTACTCGCAACTAGATATTTGCTAAGCCGCAATGGTGACGATAGCTGTTCAACCGCAGATAACGGCGACGATAAGAAACAAAACATGGTATGCAACACTAATGGGCAACAACAAAATTCCCGTAAACGTGCCGCTGTTTGCGGAAAAGATTTCGAACCACCCAGTCAAGGATGTTGGCTGAAATCCATATATGACCGGTGCTATTCCAAATACTCGCGTAAAGTTTTTGATATTTACTCAATTAGGAGAATATTCCATTCGGCCACAATTGACGTGTTCGGTGACAATATTCACCATTCACATATGATTCTGTGCAAGGATTATATGTTTGATGATGAACAACATAGGTCGGAATGGTTAACATTTATTCAGACTTTTGCCAGTAACCGAATAAGCTCTAATGATACAGTTCGAAATAAACTTCGAGTATTAACAAAGCAATGGAAAATCAAACATAAATTAGTCTAACAACATCATCCCTGGAATCGACCGTCTGAGCGACATGCACCAGTGTAGATTTCAGATAGTTGACATGCAATTGTGGCAAATCGGTAGTCTCCAGTAGCCGGTTCAGCAGCCGTATATAGTTGATTTCGTGAGTCTCCTTGAGTTGAGGTAGATTTTTGAATATCCATTGGCCTATCGGTGGTTTACAGATGTGATTCGACGAAGATATTTTTGAACCGCATCTAATACATTCTATTTTGCGATTAATTGAAAGATGGTATTTGTACATAGTGGGCTGATTGTAGAGATATTCAGTCACTGTCCACACGAAACGAGACTGATCGTACGTGGACAAAAATAATAATTCGCCTCTGGTCTCGGCGTGCACAAGAGTTGGCTGTATTAATTTCACATCAGGTCGACTGTCGAATATTACGTGAGAAGTCAAATGTTTTAGACAGAAGGTGGAATTTATATTGTACGTGAAGTACGCATTTGCTCCGCACAAATCACATCTTGGTCGCCGCTCTTGATTTCGATAACGTTCATCCAATACCGGAAAGATGAATCGCAACAACCGTTTCATCTGTCGACTCACAAGTACCGGTCTACGAACATTCTTCACAATTAGCCATTCGATTAAATCGCGAATGTCCATTTTGGATCCGCAAGGTGTAGGCCCGATCGGGAAATCAGAAATGAGTGCCAATCTACGATGTATATCGTGATCAACCATTCGGTGGATACCTCCAATAATAATTTCCAACAATTCTTCACCGATTAATGTGACATCCAGCACAACTATATCGCGACGTCTGGTCGGTGGTGGACATCGTGAATGTTGCGATGACGGTGACGACGAGGACGAGGACGAGGGCGACCGTGATGACATCTCTCGAGACTAACTACCGTCAAAGTGAACTTTTCCTTCGTAATGTTGCAATTCTTTGGCCATATGCTCTTTACTCATAGCATTGTACTTTTCTACCAACAATTCACTCATTCCCAGAAAATATGACTGACCAAGATTTGATTTCAAACATAACCAATCGCTACCTTGGTCAGTTGCTAATTTAACCAGAATGTTATCACCGTCATCTTTATAAAATATGCATCCATTTTTTTTCCACTTTCTGCGGAACACGGTTATCGGGCTATCGCTATGTGACCGCAACAGAACATACGTTGACGCCCTACATATGTTGCCGTCTTCTATCACGATATCCAATTTGCCAGCATTTCTCCTGATCGGAGTGGTTACTTCCATTCCATTATGATTGAAATCACTATCACGCAGAACGTACTTTAATTGTTCTTTCATTGACGACTCGCAGTCTGTAACCACGATCACATTATGTTTGTGCCGAATTTTCATAACATTTATTTTGTACTTGCTGTTGGGCAATTTTAATGATGATGTTATTCGACGATCATCACCTGTAAAGAAATTTAACATTTGTAGTAAACTTATTAAGATCACTCACGATGATTACTTGTAAACGGGCTGGACTGATTGTATTTGATCCCAAACGTAGGATATGTTGCGTGTGGCGATCACATAGGTACGATGGTGAAGTACCGAATTGGCGTTACGAATCTAACAGTGGGGTAGAACAGTTGCAACTACCCCGTGGCATGCGCGATAAGTGCGATAAAAGTATATTTGAAACTGCGGTTCGGGAATTTTACGAAGAGACCTTGTGCGCAAACTCATCATTGCGCGTTATTAACAGCGAGGAACCATTCATTTTGTACTGGTTCGACCGCGGACAGAAATGGGAATACCAGATTTACGTCGCTACTGTTGATGAACCATTTTATTTCTCATTTAATCCCCAACTACCTACACCATTTAGACATGGTAGCGACATGGCCGACAATGATGTTGCCAAAAATTCAGAATCTTTCAATGGACTTGTTATGCAAAATGTTAGCCGAACGACAGATTATGTTTACAATTGTGTCGCCGTTATTCATTGGAAAGACTATGTCAACTATATGAACCAGGTACAGCTGAAATTCTATTCTGGACCGAATAATTACAATCAACTTTTCAAACACGTTGATGAGATAACAACGATAAGCAACAGTCGGATGGAAAAGACAATGGGTCCGGGTCCCACGTCCATCACGAACATTCCTGAAAGAACGACCGTATCAGTAGACTTGTTGAAAATCAATATGTCCCGACATTTGCGATACAACGGAGATGTTTACACATGCGATTACTGTCCGAACGCGTATAAGAAAAGTGAGTCGAACGAAAGAGCCAAACGTTGTTGGAAAAGATACTGGAGGCTAATAGATTCCTATCGTGTGACTACACAAGTCAAATGTTAGCTTCCTCCTAATGCTAATATAAATAGCTGCAGCAAAGTTTCTCAAGACATTGAGGAAGAATGAGGAGTTCCAATTCTTTCGGTCGTAGTAGCAGTGGCTCCAACGCCGGTTCGAGTCGGGACGGGTCCGGTAATTATTACAGTGGCGGTGCCGGTGGAAGCAGCAGCAGCAGCACCACCAATAGGGGGACAGGCAGCAGCAGTAGTGGGACCAGCAGTATCAGCGGCAACAGGACCAGCACAGCTAGCGGCAGCAGTGGAAGTATGAACAGCAGCAGCAGCAGCAGCAGCAGCATTGGTCGACCGATCGGTTACAACAGTTACGGTGGTGGCAATTATAGCACCAATCCCAATTCTACTAGAACGTACGCTCCACCACCATTCAGACCATTCAGTTTAGGTACTCTCCACCTAAGAGCTACTCCTAACGCTCAGGGACGTGTTCTCAACTCTTCGTACACGCAACAGCAGCAATATCTCAGACAGTTACAATTAACACGTAATTTGCGATTGAGCAATCAAACTGATTCACTACCCCCCACTCAGCGATTAACTGGAAACAAGGAGAACGTCACTATACCCTGGACATCAAGACCAACAGCTCAGAGCAGATTCAACTCAACCCGTTAATATCCCACGGAGAGAGAAACATTATTGACTGATTTCAATTATTGTAAATATATATATTTCTTTTAACACAATATTTGCTTCATTTCTAAGTACCATGAATCGTATATTGTTCTTTACCAAACGTAATGATAGTGATTACTATCTGAACGGTTACGAACCTCCTGTGATGTTAAAGATTGAGAACGACACATGGTGTATTGACAGAAATGTGGACCGCAGCCAAGTTCAATTAAAAACATTTAGCAGTGATTTATACAGTGTTGGTAATTGTATTGCTAGTGGAAAACACAGAATGATGAATAAGGAAGAATATGTGGCAATAAAGGCGGATGTTATTTCGCAATATTTCTGGACTACCTTCTTGACAATTTATAATATTGTTAACAGATATGGGTCCGTGAATATAATGGGGAGATTGACGTACGTTAATGAAGATTTTCTTGATTTAAATATAATTACACCTAGATTTAAATGTGATACCACATTGATGGCGAATTTCAGTTACCCTTTCAAGGTGACTGATGGTTTGTGCGCCAAAAGTCAAAGCGAAGTTCGGGAAAATCTGAATATCAACAAGAGTGTGCCGATAGTGAACAATTCACCATTCTGTTTCATCAGAAATCGTTTATTCAATTCGAATCTAATGTGTTCCGATGGTTCGAATCCGCAACCGCAAACGCAACCGCAACCTCCAGGTGGAACTTCTTCTTCAGAATATCCGTTGCTGGTTGAACAGTTCGTCCGATCAGATGATTTGCTTCGACAGCCTGGTGAAATTAATGATTCTTTCGGCGGACAATCGATTCAAGCAAATGTAAATAATTTTGATGAATCCCAAAATATAACGATTAATACCGACGTTCCAATTGAAAGTATACAAGTGACACCGAGTTACAATATTATAAATGATATTTAGGAATATCGCGCGTCAGTTGAACTGGCAATATGTTGATCGACGCTAAAATCAAGAAAATACTCAACTTGCAACACGTGACCGAAAAGTCATATTACGATGCGTTGGAAACGTACCTATCGATGAACACTGCGAACAGATATTTAGAAATTTACCATCTGAGTCGAGTTATGTACTACTGGCCAATGGACCATTACATGCACAACAGAGTTTCCTATTATCCGAATAATAAATATCCGATCGGTAGCAAAATGGAATTCGACAATTTTACATCGCGCGGTTGGAATTTGAAGCAACAGTGGAAATTAATCACTCATTATTACATGGAGAGACAAGAGAATGGTGACGACGTTTGTCCGTGCGAGGATTTGATCGATATAAATGTATTTGACATGACTAGGACCCGTAACGGAAGATACAAGATCGAAATCGAAAACGATCTAATGTTCAGCAAGCAAATTAACAATAGTCGATCGAACCCTAGCAAGTACGTGAACTTGAACCGTTGGCTGATTTCCTTGATTCGAAAATGCATATATTCGTGCGGATTGGTGAATGGTAGAGCAAATGTAATATATTACGACGGGAAAATATTTCCCGTAAATTTTGTGCCCCGATCGATTTTCGAGAGAAAAATAAATGGTATACCAACACGTAACCGGTGTGCGACGAAAACGGCCGTGGACAAGATTAAAAGTGACGTGTACCGGCTACTGTATGGTGATAATTGTGAAATTCGATCCGATGATGAGGACGATTTGATGACATTGACGAGATTGGAAACGAACGAATCACGATTGCTGTCAGAAAGACTCGTAGTTGACAGTTGCAAACATAACGGTGCGTACAGTGTTCGATTCGAACAGCGACGGTGCGGTGACGAAGCTGCCACTGAAATTCGCACTTGTCTGAATTGTGGACGTGACCGAATTATACAGTAAAAAAAAATGTGGTGCGGTAAAGGTGACGAAAGGCTAGTGGTTAAACGTGTCCGGCGTAGCGAGACCGCAAATCCTGTCACCAAAGATCCTGACCTACCATACATTTACAAAATGCTACCGTACGAAATACGGGAAAAAATCACAACCGTTAGTGACAATTATATCGCAGCCGATCCGGTAAATCGTTCTTCCATCAGATACATACTCATTAATGGTCTCGCAGTGCTGGCAAATGCAGTTTACAAAAAAGATCTCAATTACAAACGATTCATCGACAAGAAATTCAGTGATTCCAATCTGCGTTTCGTTTGTCGCAGTTATTCAAACACAGTTCCTGAATCCGGTTTCTATTTGGGGGAAACTGTGGCTCAATTCTTCCAGCATTGTAAACAACAGATGAACTTGAATGTAAAATGTAAAGTTGGTGAAAACATGACTGACGATCAGATTACCAACAAAACTCTTGAGAAAAAGTTCGAGATAATAATGTCGTTCAAAAATAATTCTGAGGTCGAATGTATATTCATGTGCGAGCCCGCTGATTACAATTGCATGGCCAGTAGACTACAGGGAATCTGCAACAGTAGATTTTCTTCCGCCAATAACGTGAGATGCCCTATACTCTACGAACGCGGTGAATATTCCATATTCTTCGGTCTCAAGGTGTACAAACCTACGAACGCAGACATTGAATACCTCTTTCAGGAAATACAATCTCGACACTGCGAAACATGTTCGGTGTCTCACAGTAATGTTCTCGTATATACCAGTTATATACAATATTTCCTGCCAGTGTCGCGGAAGGCATTTATCGACAATTGTCTGACATATTTTTACTGTGTGTTGACAGACAGATATAAACCTGTTATCGAGACAAGGGAAGACAGTTTCGTATTCGGACTGGTCAAGATTCTGGCGAATGCTGAATATTTTACCGAATCATCTCTCAAACGCACTCAGTGTAGTCGTGTCGGACAAGGTCCTTTGATAACTGTCATATCCGAAGGAGGACTTAATGAAACGAACAAATACGTAAAGAATCTTATCAGCCAGGGTTTCGTTTCCTCACCGGCGTCATCATCGACCGAACACATGTACGTTGTCAACGAACCATATATAAATACGTTCATCAATCGACCTGTTGAATGTGGCAATTTTTACTAACAACAATAATGCAGCAATTGGAAATCGAAAGTACTGTGAGCCTTTTTTTTGATAACGGTATTTACAATGAATTGTGCAATATGATTTTGGCCGATGATGCGCTCGCAAATTTCAATGAAGAGTCCGTTGATGTGCATAATGATCCGGCTGACCCGAAAAGCAAGTACAGATTTACAAAACATTATGAGAATTGCAAATTGTTCAATAGTGATTACTCTGAACTGTACGATCACAAGACTCTACGCAGTATCATAGAACAGCAACGCCATTACATGAACACCGCTGACGGACGTGTTTGCTTTGTCAACTTCACCCACAAAATTTCCAATGAAGACGTGATGGACAAGGTTAGGTGGAAAAATATTGTCAAAGAGAATCATTCGAACGGTGACTATATACGAGTCTCAAATAAACGTCGCTTCGTGACTAATGTTAAACACGATATTCTCCGTGATATGCCTTCCATGGATCACGTGAGACTATCGATCGGTACCGTAGGAACTTACGGAGGAACTCTGGAAGCAAGGACTGTGTGCAACGAAATGTGTTACTTTGAACTTGAGTGCGAACACAAATCCGAATTGTCCATGGATGAAATTGATCGTGCGGCCAACATCCTCCTCACTTTGATGATTGAAAAAATTCTCACGTACGATTTTGTAGTGAAGAGTCTGAGATCGGTTAATAATTACGGTGTTGACAGTGAAAGGATTCCAGATCTGATGGACGCGTTCGAAAGAAAATTCATTGGCCGTAAAGAGGCTCGAGGTTTGGCTGTGCAATATCTAATGCCGAAATGGGACGGTGTTCGAGGTGTAGCAGTGTACCTGGACAAACGTCATCTGCTGATACGCGATGCTGTTGGCAACACTCACTCCATTCTCACCGACTGTCTTCCGTTCGATAACGATATGATACTTCAGGTAGAAATTTTGAACGATCGCAAACTGGTTGTAATCACTGAACTATTGGCCGTATTTATCAAAACCTACAACACTTCATATTTAATGTACAGCAGGAACAATATGTTATTGGAAACCGGTCGTTACGTGGGTAATGTTCCATACGGTATAAAAATTAGGACCCAAATAAAGAACGATCGCCACAAATGTCAACTTTACCGATTAGTTGATGTTCCGATTTCACTATCCATTCTCAACCGATTGTCATCAGGCAAAAAAATTATGAAAATCAAATGTGAATCATCTTGCGAGCTATCTCTAATTGTAACAAAAGTTGTAGCGGTTGATGTTTCAATAAAACCTTTGGTGGACTCTATCATTGGTTCTGCCGAATGTGATGGAAAGGACATTGATAGATTAATCGCATGGTTCGGTAGCAAGGAAATCGAACCGTCCCTACTTGACGGATGCATTGCAACTGTGACCGTGAATTGTAGTGACGTGGCGACCGCTACCGCTCATCATATCAAATATGTGAAACTCAAGCCAATTGATACTGTCGATCTGGAATTGGACATTTCGGACATAACAATTCGCAAACTTATTGTTGCCAGCCAGAAGATGCCAACTGCGCTGTCAATGCCATCTCTTGATGAAGAAGCACCAGACGACGCCACCACCATCGTCACTGCCGTTCAACATTTGTGCTCCAGAAACGGTACTCCATACCAAATACTCGACACAATATCTATTCTCAAGCGAATTACCATTCAAGAGTTGTCCAGCCGTACACGTATCATTGTTGAGTGCAAATACGATCGTGTCAACGATAAATTCGTTACCATCAGAAAACGAATCGACAAGTTCTTCCCAGACTCTGACGCAAAAGTGAAATCGTGCGTGGGCTAAAGTTTTGTCACGTCAATGTGAAGATTCGCTGACCTTTCGTAGCGGTCGTAATTTTGTATTTTTCGCAAATTTACGTTTAAATTCTTCACTAAATTTATTAACTCTGCCGTATATTTATCCAGTTTACCCGAATCACCGTAAATATCAGCGTACAAAGTAAAAGGAGATTCACTTGCTAATTTCGTCACCAATGGTAGTTGGTATGATTCTATAAAGTTTACTACGCCAACATCGTTATCGAATGGTAATATCGTTAAAATATTACTCATGACTTATAGACGACTGCGACTACAGTTTACAGCCACACCGAGCGAACCACGGCAATCTACCCAACAGCGATTCACCAACCATGTCGTCGTCCCGTCGTCAGTCGATGCCTACATCTGGGAAAAATGCATCCACTGGTAGTGTTGGTTCTGCTTCTGGTCATCTTAGCAATTGTACCAATAACGATGCTGGTCCTTCCACTCATACCGTTGCTAATGAGCAATTGCTAGTCCCTTCCAAGTACCTCCTCAAAACTCCAATCGAAGACACCAAGGATTTGCTTTTCGGCAATTATGTGCTCAAAATTCTACAGTACAATGGATGTACATATCTCAGCGACATGATGACACCCATTCTTCGAGATCTGGAAAAGGCCCTCTATGCGAAGAACGTCAACAGCAGTCTCACTTTGGATGATGCAAGCCAACTGTCAGTTCTCGAAAAACATCTTACTAAAAATCTCAATTACTTCAAGTCTCACACAATGTAGATTGTTCTAAATAAAAAAAATGTTCTTGGTTTGGAAATTTTAATTATTTCTTTTCCCTCCTCAATTGCATGAAGACAGACGTGCAAGGTGGGGGTGCATATGTCAGCCAAGAGTTAATTTGATGGTTGCATAAAAACAAGGTAGAGTAGATTTGAAAAGCAAATATTGGTTCAGCTGCTGCGTGTCCCAACATAATACCAGTAATGTTTAGTACAAAAATTCTGAATAGTGAAGGTAGATTGGAAAAGTTGAAATGTGTACCGTTGAACGATTTGATGCGAGTTGCGAATATTACCGCTTATTTGGTGTTTTGTTTAGAAAACGATTGCACCCGTGGTTGCAAGGGGCACAGATTGCAAATATGTTCAAATTACTTTAGGAAGAAAGATGCTGGTCCGATAGTTTACTGTATGCAAATAATGTCGAAACCGAATGGATCTTTCCGTGATGAATTTTGTGTTACCCATCATGGTGTTAGCGTTTTGGAAAATCTTTTAACCGACCGTTTGACCGTGGATATCGATAGTTATTTCAAATTTCAGCAACCTGGCACGAACTTGATTCACGACGTTGCAATTGTCGCGAATATACCAATCACTGTTTACAAGGAATATCCTGACTACGGTCACTTGTACGTGTCGATGAGTGATTTGCGATTACTCAACATCAACACCGCACATTTGCAGACATGTGGCACATTGTACGATCTCGTCCTCAAGCAATGCGTTGCTAATGCAAATGTCATTAGATTAACACCTTGGATACGTGACATACGAACGGTTTACCTAGTGGATATAAATCAAGTTTACCGACTCGATCCTCCACACCCGAACGTGAGGTTTTTACGGCAAACGTTTAACCCGTTGAATAGTCTACAGCAACTTTGTGCAGAGGCTCTTCCTCCTGATTACATTTCACACACTGGCCGACTCCCTCAACCTCTGGTCCAGTACATAAATTCTTGCCTCCGCCGGTCGCCAACTCCAACGTCTTTCCGGTCAAATAATGTACACAATGTTATTAAAAACGAGTCACATTAGTCTTTACGAGGAACAGGAACGGCAATTAGTGTTCATGCACAGTAACTTCTTTTCGAAAATTCACAAAGGCGGTCAGCTACTATTGAAACGACAAACTTTCGACTCGAACAAATTTTTAAATGTGGTGAAAATGAATCTCGGCTATTGTCATTATATGGGAATCGACTGGGTGTCGAAAAATAAACGTAGAAATATAGCTGTTGCCAGGTTGAAAAATTACGATGAAATTGTCCAAGACTACGATTTTGGTGTCATCGAACGTGGAAGTGGAAAATTAAAATCAAGAAATGACCTGAGGAAATGCTGCTACGTGGAATATCCCATTACCCTCATTAGAGCTTGCCGTAATGTGATTGACTCTCAACTCGACTCAAAACCTGTCCCGTACATCTCACCTCTGGACGATACATTCGACATTGAAAATAATTATGTAAGGAATTTTTGAATAAAGCACAAATATATATTAAGCGTATTGTTTTATTTTTTTACATTCTAATCTTATCGTTCTAGTGTTAGTGTTGTTAATAGAAATAAAATTAATTGATCACTAATGGTGGGCGGTGGTGTACGGTGTTGGATTGAAGCATTCAATCATCCTGAAATTGTGGTGACATAGTTGTCTTGACTTTAGGTTTGGTTACCTTGATTTTCGGCTTGAGGACGGAATTCCAATCGGGAGCAACCAATTTCGGGTTGGCCAATAATTTCCTGCTCTGCTCCAAAATGCTGGTACAGTTCATGAAAGTCGGATTCTTGAGTTTCTTGGTTACTCGGCTGATTAAATTCTGTCGAAATCGGGTTGAAGATTCATCCTTGAGGTTTTCAATATTTTTGAAAATTTCGTAATTATAGTTGTTATTGAGTACGATTTCAGAGCATACTTGAAGTTGGAATGGAACAGCTGAGACTTCCTTCGCGGGTTCGGGTAGCTTCATTGGTGCATGTTGGTGCGGGAGGAAGGAATCGACGACATCGCCGTCGTTGGGGCTCGGCTCGTCATCACCTGTGGGCCCAACACATGTTCATACAGATACAGCAAAATAAATATCTTGTGGAATATGTGCTTTTGCCAATATAGAGAATGATGGGTGCAGATATCGAACTTACCGCCGCGACTTCCTTGTGGCGCACCATAAACACAAGCGAATATGGCAAAAAATACAAGTGCCCTCTTAAAAGTCATATTGTGACGTCGCTGAGCTGCCACTAAAATCCCTGCAACTACAGCTGCTGCTATTGCTACTATACTCTGCGTTGCTGGAGAATCGATTTACAAGTGCGGTACATAATGACAGTTGCGCCGAGCTTATATTCGTCGAACCGTAGCCAATGTTAGCAATATGATTCCTATAGAATTCTCACAACTCAACTTACCGTCAACGTTCGGCTGATTGACGACATTTCGTCCAAACGATCAGAAATACTTGCGATCTCTTTCTGAATTTCAATGGTAATTTCCTTGATAGTGTTTAATTTATTTTCCAACACACTGGTTTTGACCTTGAGATGTACGATTTGAGATTGCATATTGGAAGAAAATATTCAACAATCACTTGACAGAATCGACTAACGCGGTTAGGCTGTCTCCATATAACGGGAACGCAACTCTGGATCCGAGGTTAATATCTCCGAGTAACGTGTTTCCCCCTCTACTATTCTCGAAAGTAACCTGGTAAATGAATTCCACATTAACGGCGGCCACTGGTACAGATCCCATATCGAAAATCGTACCTTGGAATTTGGGCAAATCTTTGGACAAATGTCCGTTCTTGCGAATTACATCAATCAAAAGATTTGATGACATTTTCTCAAACACTTGCGCGATATAGCTGGGTGCAAATTTCTTTTCCGCAAACATTCGGTTCAATTCATTGAACTGATCTACTGTCAGATTCAAACCGTACAAGTTTTTGTACTGACTAGCAACCGCCGGAATATCCGCTATCGAAGGTATTGTAATTTCGATCGGTAGCGAGATGCGTACAATTGATTCGTCAATTCTGTTGAGGAAATTTGTTGTCATGATGATAATTCGCGAACCGCCGTCGCGCTTCTTCATAATGAAATTGTACAAATTCGTTGTGATCACTTTGTTCGCAATCTTATCTTCGATTCGAGAGCCCACTTCTCGACTTACGAGATTATCGACTTCGTCAATGAACAGAATAAATGAACCATCAAGTGTGTTGAGATATTTGAAAAGATTGGCAACATTGTTCTCGAATTCGCCTACAAATTTACCGCCCAGTTCAGTTTGCGAAATTGAATATATAGGTATTTGATTTTCAACAGCGATTGCGAGTGCGATGGACGTTTTACCTGTACCTGGGGGACCGTAAAGAATGAAACTTCTATTAGAGTTGGTGCCTTTAGCGAGCGCGACACGATCTTTAATTTCCGTCAAAGCCGCATCTTGACCCCGAATAGATGAGTACCCTGACGCTTTCGATATATCGAGTTTCGCCAGTCCACTTGGCAGTATCTTGGATATCGCATCGCTAGTCGACAACTGATTATTCAGCAACTGGTCTATGCGATTTGACAAAGCTTGTATATCAACGAACCTCGCGACTGGTGACATACTACTCAACACATCCTTCAGAACGCTCGCTTTACCGTCAGACTCGACATTCCTCACGTACATATTAGCCAGTATCGATGTTGCTTGAACCATCTTATTCGACAGTGTAACGTGGATTTCCATCAACTCACTATCACTGTATTCAACCGAAGGCTTATCTCTGTATTCGCTGTAAAAGATTGAAGAAAAATTTATCAATTTAATTACGGACACCATTAAATGTTTTATAGCGTCGTCAGGTTGAGCATTGGCGTATAAAATCTTAGATTTAGTCATATATAAATCAACATCGGTCAATTCTTTAATGTAGGGAACTGGTCTATTCATATTATATTACTTAAAACCCTGATGAATATAAAAGAGGAGCGGAGAGAAGAAGGGGAACTGGTAGCGATACTGTTAGTCGGTCGCCGCTGTGAGATATGTTCGCGACTGGTATCTTGCTGAATGTACCGTCGAATCTTAAAGGAGACCACTATTCAAGGTACAATATCCGGACAAAATCATCGAAATCTATCGGATCCGTGTGCATTTACAGATGTCTGGACAGCGATATTGACAAATGTGCGGTCAATACTTTTGTATATGCGTATTGCAATTGCGTACCCAGATGTGGAATTGAATGTTGGGATCTACCGTTGGAGAAATTGAATCGACGTATCTACACACGTGTGAACAATCGCACATATAGTTACACACAACCGGTTGGCCAATGTAATGAGCAAGAAGAACGATTGTATTTCAAGTGCTGCAATTTCACCGGGAAGAAAATCGATATCTACATTCGCTGTCGCGTACATCATGTTGTTGTTCAGAAACTGAAATCTAATATTTTGTATGACGAAAGCGGTCGCAATGTTTCAATCGATTGGAAATTGTTGGAGAAATTGAGACCTTGCAACATAAGCACAACACCATTGTATGAAATGATAAAATTCATGGAATTACGCAAAATGCGTTTCGACCAGATGCGTCAATTGATTGCGTCCAATGCTCATGTCAAATGGTGGCGTGAATTGGCCAAATTACTTGACAAAGATTTGAAACTGTGGAAAAGCGATTACATGTGCCGCATACCGATTGAAACTAAACGGTCTAACGTGTGTGGCAGCAACGGAACAGCGGTTGTCGGACAAGATGAAATGTACAATATGCTCTTCCAAGATTGTATGGATTTACTAGCGGCTAATCCCCATCTTGAGGACGACATAATGTTCGGCGATAAATTCGTTTACGAAGAGTCATGCGGCATCGGCATAAACGGCAGGCACACTTCAATCTCCATTCAACTGGACAGGTTTATAGGAATTGACCCACGCGACAATGAATACAGGAAAGCGGTGATGTACTACAGTTACCAGAGGATGATCGTTGATCGTGGAGAAAGTGTATGGGTATGTGATGTGACATACCAACCGAAGACTAGTGTCATCGAGGACATTTCTAAACACCAGAATTCGGCCATGGTAAAATTGAACTTGGTGGCTGGATCTTATGTTGCCGGTGCCAGTTATGTGGACACTGCTTTCGTTGTCCACGGCGGATCTTTCGCTTGCGACAATTGTTCAGACTGTACGGAAGTTCGCGATGAGATGAGCCGTAGGGACTACGATGATACACCACACTATTATTTGATTCCCGAAAATGACGCTGACACATTGAAAATCAACGGTTGTAAACCGAATCGACAAAAGTGCGCTGTAAAAGCCAGCATTGGACAGAATCTTGACACGCTGGTCCACGTATGGGCCTCTAATAGATATGAATTTAAATCGCCAAAAAAGAAAATTAAGCTCGATGATGGTACAGCATGCGCGCTACAACATGACAGTTATTATAACTGGTGGGACATTGTTGATGGTGATTTGGATTTCGAACACAGGAGATTGAATTTGAATCGTAGTCGAATCTCGATTAAAGACGAACGCCACAAGTACAATACCAAACTAATCATGAAAGATCCTGTGAAAACTCTTACCCGAAAACTGTTCAGTGTCCTACTCTTCGCCGGCGGATCCAGATCTCACATGATGTCACTAGTGGATAGTGAAACGCATGCCGTCGTCGGCTTCCTCCTGGCTGGTGTCACTGGTGATACCTTCAAATACTACGACAAAATATCTTCACGAATGAAAGAATTTGAAGACCGACAGCAAGGCCACGATCTACTCGACTCCGACTTCCTGGATTACGACTGCAAGGGACTTTACTTTCCATCCACCTTCTACCAACGCAAATTAACCATTTGCCAAAATCTCATCAAACATCTCGCAAAACATTATCGGCTCAACAGCTCGTTGAACGACATCGATCTGAACCAGGTTATACCCTGGTCACTCTGTCTGCCTCTCGGAACTACCAGATCTTCATTCAACTTCAAAGTCAATTTGGCCCAATTCTTCCAGATGAGTGACGCCACCAACACAACCATTCAATTTACCAACAAGGTCAATCCTTTTGATAACTGGTGGTTCACCAAACCTGACGCATCACCTCGATCTTACATATTTTAATAAATCTATTTAAGTGATGTTGGGAGTTGTTTATTTCGTTTATTACATGTTATTAATAGTATTTGTAATTTCATTTAATTTGAAATATAATCATCAGCGATATGTTGTGTTTACATTACCGACATCCAATGAACCTATTGCTGTTCGTGAACTCAATCTCGATGTTGCGGAAGAACCTATTGCAATTGGGGAACTCAATCTCGATGTTGCGGAAGAACCTATTCCAATTGGGGAACTCGATCTCGATGTTGCGGAAAGTAAAGAGATTGCCAAAGAGTTGGAAAATGAATTACCGCTGAACATTGAACCGCGAATTGTTAACGCGGTGATTCCGGAATCACCATCTGAAATTAGCTTAATCGACATTGGTACAAATACTTGTGAACGATTCAACAGACCTTTCGATTGGAAATATGAATTGGAAAGATTCGTAAAGGAAACGGTGAGAATAGGATTAATATGGAATCCCATAGAGAGCGCCAATCAATTGGGTAAAATCGTGTCAAATGTTCGATATGGGCGGAAATTGGAACCAAAAACGGACGAGCCGAGTTTACAAAATAGATTGAAATTCATCAACAAGTACGCGATGCACACCGCGAAAAGCACTGACATTGATCTTCTCATAGATCATATTAGCAAACGTGCCGATAAAGCAGAGAAAACTGAGAACGACGTGGTTGAGATTGACGAAAGCAAAAAAGATATGGAGGAAAATGAAACTACACTATCAACACTAAATTCATTACTCTCAGAATTAATCACAATGTTCCCACAAACGGTAGTGGAACGCAAATCGGATTTGCCGAACAAAAAGTACGATTGGTTCATATACAGCGGACGTTTAACGGTCTCGTTAATGTACGTACATATCGCAAAGTATAGATTTCAAAGCGCCACTAAAGTAATTGCCTCACCGAAGGTAACAACTTTCCTGGACGAAATTTTGAACGACGTTGAAATAACAACTTCCGTTGCGAAATGTCTACTGAACGTATGTACCAGTTTCACAAAGTCACTGGGCATCGAAAGAGACGATAGCAATGCGATGATAATCGCCAACATTTACATGTACGCAAAGATTTTAGAAAATGCAATAATGTTCGATATGCAGAACATCGCGTGGCCTTCGTTCGACTCGACGCGTAGAGAGATCAGAAAATCAACCGGTGATTGGAAGAAACTGGAATCGACATTATCAAAAAGAACATTATTGAAAAGAGTTGTGAATGATAATCCTGAAAATGGTTTCTACCAGGATGGATCATTTTTCGCGCACGGTGCATTGCGGATGTTCGCATATATGCGACCGTACTTCGAATTCATACCGACACTATCAATACTATTAGGCGTTGAAGTGCTCAATGCTGAACGGGTTAATTCAATGTTAAGATGCATTGAGCCTTTCGTCACGAAACGGGGTAAGGGCAAACAGAGACATCACATCTACTTTAACGTACATTCACGAAGCGGCGGCTTCATATATCAGACAGGCTACTTCGTAATGAAATCGTTCGGTGTTGATGCATTCTGTTCAACACCGGTAAGTGATACTGGCGGTACAGTTTCATTTATAACGGACATATGTTCGATGGCAATTGTGCAGCACAAACTATTTACATTTCACACAATCGGTCACAAGAGTAAAATCAAAATCGGCGAAATCGATAGGTGGGATCAAGATTTGATACCAGCATGGTTAATGGGTCTGCGACCATTGTATGTTATGGACTCTAAATTAATTGATATACCTGCGGCAGCCGATCTTGAACCTTGTGTTATAAATACGAATGGTTATGGAAAACCTCACCCATCACTAGGTAAATACGGGTTGCAATCCGGCCGTAATACAACAACATTTTCAGCAAATTCAGCATCGTCGTGCATTTTGGCAAATAAAATATCAACTAAATTTATTGGCGACGATTGTCTAACATCAACATATAGTTGCGTCAAGGATGAACCGAACAATGTGAGTTTCGACAGAATTGTAATTACACTCGACAATATGATATACGTTATATTCACGCGAATCAATACGTACAACGAAATTGGTTACGACAAAGCATCCATCTCGGTGTACACAGGTGGTGGTTCGAATTTGGAAATGACGCCGCAACCTACAGATAATGTTAAAGAATTTCGTACAAATTTCCAGAACTGTTACACTCTCATCACGTCGAACAAACAGCCCGTAGAGATTTTCTCATCTGAGGTCAAGCAGCGAGCAAACAGTCAGAGTGAATTCGACGAGAATTTCAAATTGTACAATCTCAGTGCGGAATTGAAGAAACCAGTTACAGGTCTTGCGAATGCAATTTACATTGCCTACTCAACGACACCGATTAATGATGACGCTAAACTTTCGTTCAATCCAGAAGAGGATGAAATTGTGATACCGTATTGTCGCCAACCGCGTTTCGTTCTTACTCTCAAAGATGGATACGCTACCCTGTATGACAAGTTCACATACCTATTGTGTCATTCAGTTCTAGATTCTGGTTTCAACAGTTCCGATGAAAGCGAAAAGTATTCCATCGACGGATTCATATTCCACAAAGTCTGCGGTAATCGATCGTACTATCGAAAAGTGGAAATATAATCATTGCACCGACCATCCACCGTCAACCATCAACCGTGGTGGATGGTCGGTGTGATGATACTGTCCAGCAACATTAATATTTTTTTTCACTTTCGTACATCCGCTTTTCTTTACTCGCTCCAGTGCTGCAACTTTTGCGAACGCACTCGACATTTTTGTGCATCGCTGTGCGTCGCTTGTTGCGCTTTCGCTTTGCTCTCGTTAGCCTGAGCCAAAGTTCTGCGCTCAACTTTTGTCAACACACTCACCGTTAGTTCGTACATGTTCTGTACATCGCACTGTGTCGCTCGTTGCGCTTTCGTTTTGCTCACGTTAGCCTGAGCAAAAGTTTTCTGCGCTCAACTTTTGTCAGCACACTCACCGTTAGTTCGTACATGTTCTGTGCATCGCACTGTGTCGCTCGTTGCGCTTTCGTTTTGCTCACGTTAGCCTGAGCAAAGTTTTCTGCGCTCAACTTTTGTCAGCACACTCACCGTTAGTTCGTACATGTTCTGTGCATCGCACTGTGTCGCTCGTTGCGCTTTCGTTTTGCTCACGTTAGCCTGAGCAAAAGTTTTCTGCGCTCAACTTTTGTCAGCACACTCACCGTTAGTTCGTACATGTTCTGTGCATCGCACTGTGTCGCTCGTTGCGCTTTCGTTTTGCTCACGTTAGCCTGAGCAAAAGTTTTCTGCGCTCAACTTTTGTCAACACTTGCCATTATTTTGGAACGTGCATCGCTGTGCGTCGCGCTTTCGCTTTGCTCACGTTAGCCTGAGCCAAAGTTCTGCGCTCACTTTTTCTGTGCATCGCACTGTGTCGCTCGTTGCGCTTTCGTTTTGCTCACGCTAGTTTGTTGCAGCCCATATATTATTATTATTATAATTTATAATAATAATAATATACACCCTCCCCGTCCGTAAAGTCCCGTAGTTACAGGGACACTAAAATAAATACCATATACCAGGTAGTATATACCCGATAAAGTGGTGGGGGTAAAAGTGGGAGGAGCCTATTACCCCCACCACTTTCTCGCCTATATACTATCGCGTATATGGTATATAGATTAGTGTCCCTGTAACCATGGGACTTTACGGACGGGGAGGGTGTATATTATTATTATTATAAATTATAATAATAATAATATATGGGCTGCAACAAACTAGCGTGAGCAAAACGAAAGCGCAACGAGCGACACTAGTGGATTGCCTCACGATGGTCCGCAAAAGCTGAGCGCAGAAAACTTTGGCTCAGCCAGCGCGAGCAAAAACGAAAGCTCAACGATGGACACACGATGGTGCGCAAAAATGTACCAACGAGTGTGGAGTGCGTTGACAAAAGTTGAGCGCAGAAAACTTTGGCTCAGCCAACGCGAGCAAAAACGAAAGCTCAACGATGGACACACGATGATGCGCAAAAATGTACCAACGATTGTTGAGTGCGTTGACAAAAGTTGAGCGCAGAAAACTTTGGCTCAGCCAACGCGAGCAAAAACGAAAGCTCAACGATGGACACACGATGATGCGCAAAAATGTACCAACGATTGTTGAGTGCGTTGACAAAAGTTGAGCGCAGAAAACTTTGGCTCAGCCAACGCGAGCAAAAACGAAAGCTCAACGATGGACACACGATGATGCGCAAAAATGTACCAACGATTGTTGAGTGCGTTGACAAAAGTTGAGCGCAGAAAACTTTGGCTCAGCCAACGCGAGCAAAAACGAAAGCTCAACGATGGACACACGATGATGCGCAAAAATGTACCAACGATTGTTGAGTGCTTGACAAAAGTTGAGCGCAGAAAACTTTGGCTCAGCCAACGCGAGCAAAAAACGAAAGCTCATCGATGGTGCACAAAAAATGTACCGACGATTGTGCCGGTGAAAGGTTTTGGATACAGCAATGCAAGTGAAACAGGTGGAACTTGGATCGGTTTAACGCGAAGAGATGACGTACCGTAGCGTTCTAGCATTTTTACCTGGAATCATCGACAATTTTGTACGTAACGTACGCAGTGTACATTGTTAGGAGTGACAATGATAGGTACCGAAGAGATTTATTGCATTCATAACCATTGCAGTCCGTTTCCTTCCAGACCCACATGTTGGGTGAAGTTTCAACCCATCCCCATTTACCAGGTTCCGCCCATATCCATTTACCAATTCCGTTACTGGGTACAGTCACTCCATTGCCACCAGTACCAGGTACTATTGGGGTTCCAGTAGATGGGGTACCAGTAGATGGGGTTCCAGTAGACGGGGTACCAGTAGATGGGGTACCGGTAGCAGGAGTACCAGTTCCAGTACCGGGAGGATTTGGAGGAGGAACGGTTGGGTCAGGAACTTCAGTACCACCACCTGCGCCTGTTCCATCACCATCACCCTCAGTTCCATCACCTTCGGGTGGATCCTCATCGGTTTGCCTACGGTATCTGTCATTGAGGGGATCATAATCGCCACCACGTCCATGCCACACATTATATGCGGAAATATAATTTGGATCTAAATTGTTCATTGTCACTTAATTAACTTCCCGACGATGGATGCAACATCGCGTTTGACAATCTTTCTGGAAAATTCACTGAGACCACGAAATCCCAAATATACATTACCGTCCAAACATTTGACAGATTTGCGTGTAAAACTATTGGCGCCGCACGGCATGAGATCGATGATGTGCCGCGGTGCCATTTTAGTAATAGCACTTGAAATGGGCAGATTTCTTTCAGTTTCGCTCATGTAAATTTGTTCGTCCGGTCTGGCGTATTGCTTTGTACATTCACGGGGCACATTCACGATCAATGTGTTGGCAATTTTAAATGTAGCAACGCACGGCGAGCACTGGTATGATGTTGTGACAAAGCCACCATCATCTTTGGCCGTTTCCTGCGCTCGCCTGCCTCGGAGATCACCCTGACTTGGAAGACATTTACATTGACCTTTCGAAGGGGCAATTTCATCAATTGCATCATATATTAGACGAGAACAATAATTTTCGTACAAACTGAAATTATTTAATTTCAACATTTTATTACCCTGATCGTCCAGGCGATCGTAATATCCTGGAGCACATGTAAAGCGTGGCTCGCGATTAGTTTCACCACCAGAGGTGACAGTGACTATAGTGTCAGTGTACGGATTTATAATATCACCCAAATTTACGTTCGGTAATCGTTTGTCGTAGTAAGAATTTGTTTTGCGATCATACAGCACGCCACCGCATACCAGCACATCGTTACCGTCAATGCCACCAAATACCCCTGGCCATTTTGGTGCACACACTCCCGGTTCCACAACTATGCTTGTATATCGGTTGCAACCGATCGTGCTTAAATTTTTCTTAATACAATAAATCCCATCATCAGTAATACGTTGTCCATTGACCAGAAAATATCTATTTTCCAAATCGACTTTGAATTTATATTCATCGGCATCGCAGAATTGAAAGTCTTCAATTTTACGGAAACCGATGCTCCCACCCGGACCATCATCATTGCCCTCACCGCTAGTATTGTTACTATTACTCTCAATTAACATGTCTACCAGTGAATCGTCATTGCCTATTTCTCTTTTAGCTTTGAAATTGTATATCTTGTTCCGAAATCGCATATCGACAGATAGGAAAAAAAGTAACGTGATCGTTCCCACTAAAAACATAATAGCCAGATTCAGTTCACTGCTGAACATTGCGCCTTGACTTAATCTCTCTTGCCACGGATGTACCTACTTCTCAAGAAATCGGCACCGACACCAACTGCCAAAAATGTTGTGATTACAAAAACTAGCCAAAAACCGAGACCCGCTAAGTCTATCGCGTAGAATACCATAAAGATCAACAGTCCGATAACAATTGAAATGCCAATAATTCTGTAATTGCTGGACATCATATCTTCGGAATACAATCTTTGATTGTCCTCCGACACTTCACGAAGAACAACCCTCTTTGCCCCCGTGTTAGTAACGAATTGACCGCCGGAGGAATTAACAGTAATCAACGCATCTTCCATATTTTAATACTTAAATGAAACACATTTATATCCAGATAGAAGAAATTTAATCGAACATCTCGTGGAGAAAAACACTTCTAACAAACATGTGAAATCTAAATATGAGTAGCCTTGTCCTAAAACTGTAGTTGGAGTTGCATTTCAGTTTATTGAGTGATATCTCGAACAGAATCACTGACTGCGACTTGGTATTTTTCAATGAATATCTTTTTGCAATCTCGGATATGTCGAGCGTCTCTACCTTGGTCAATTTTCCACTTGACTTCCTTGCACCACGGACACCGAACGAAGTCCGGGTCATAGATTCTGCGGGCCGGACAGCAGCCATGGACTTTTGCGTACAACCAGACAGATAATATTTTGCCACAGTCGTTACACTTGATGTAAATTTGTGTTGTGTCCGCACTCATCGTCAGGTAGTGAAGGTACGTTCGCCGTTTCCGGCGAATTTCTTTTGGCCAAATGTGTGCCAACTCTATTGGAGAACATTTAATTTCTGACTCACTGTTAACATTAATGTAATCGTTAGAAAAATACTGTTCCGTTATTCCCAGGAATTTTTCATCATCATCAGACGTGCCATCGCCGTTCCCAATACCTTCTAACAATTCTGGACGATTCATAGTTTGGCTGCGCTCGCGCACTAGGCCGCAAATATTATTAAGTTATGGAGGTTTCAATGTCCTGTAAACGTCTTAAACCCGTCGACACAAAGTTCACAATTGAAATACTATACACCGACTTATTTCTCGACGCCAGTAAAGATGTCAGTGATGATATGTTGATTTTATTGCGACAATTACGGATAAATAACCAAGGTGAGGATTTCTTCATATGTTCCGACAACGTGAGACTGAAACATTTGTCGGTCGACTTGACTTCAGATACTGTTTCAAGATATGGTACTGTGCTGTTCGTCGACGTAGATCCGTTTAGCAAATCCGTGTCCGATGGCACTATTGATTTTAGGAACGCGTTCCGTAAACTTATCAAAAGTCCAGAAAAGCGTTGCGTTCTAATATTCACCGTGTTCACGATTGACGAATCGAAATTCGATAACTTTGTCGCTATGAACGATGTCGAATTGAATATTAGGATGAATGTTCTAAATGTTTCTTCAGTAGATTTAATCAGCTGTGCTTGCAATAATTATTCCGAAGATTGTGAATCAACTTGTTTCATCGGTTCCAGTAACAACATATTATCAGCCGCCATTCCTGCCGAATCGTGCGGCACCTGCATTGTACTGATAATCGGTGAATCAAATATGGGTACTAGCACAATGTGCAATCCGGCGGAATATTCTCGCTTTAAACGATTTTGCTATACATATATTTTCGGTAAGAATATAAAGTGGAATATAAAAACGGAAAATCACGTGTCCGTGTGTCAATCTTTGAACAACTGCATCTTATCGGAATTGAATAATTTGTACAGATTCATGCGCCTTGACTCTGAAATCGATCGTGGTGCTTCGCAAGGATTTCAACTTATGTTGGAAGAATGCCCCATATTCAATACATGTCTCTTGCCGAGCGTTAGCTCAGTTTCAAATTACCATTTCGCCGGTAACCAGGTGAAAAGGATCATAAATACCCACGGACCCATAGACGATTCAAAAACATTGAATTATATTGAGGCCTTGAAAGCGATTTACGATTTAATAACACTGCCAGCCGGTTGCGATCAATTGTTATTGACTCTTTCGAACAACGATGTTTGCAACATAGATTTGAAATGCCCTATGGAATTGCACGTTACAACTGACAATCAGTATGCCGTTAAATACAACGTCTACGCAAGTAATACATTTTTCAAGAAATAGATCCCGAAATTGTCCAGAAAAGAAAGTCAAATTCAACGACAAAGTGGAAATTTTCCAGTACACCGTGGAGCGACGCCGAGTCATCGATAGGAGTCACAGAAAGATCGAATGTATTTTACTATAGTCGGTGAAAAAATATAATTATATTGTTCTGATTTGATAAGGATGTTGCGTGTAGTTGGTCCTGTTGTTATATTATTAGTGGTTATGTATATTACAGTGAGTAAATATATTGAGAATATCAGTGCAGGTGACAGGGAAGTACATTTAACCATGTATAAGATCTGTGAATGGAATGGTGGGGATATGGGAGAGAGTGTTCGAATAACTAGTATTTTCCGCAAAGGTATTGTGCGTACCAGTGGCGATATGGAAACTGAGAATTTAGGCAAAGAGAACGAGTGGAAATTGATTGCGTTGCGATTTAAGAATAGAACGTACATACCAGACGATTATACGTACGCGACGTTGTGTTACAAAGCAAAGATGGATGGTTACATTGAATATGTGCCAGAAGATGGTAGCGTTGAGATGAACGGTAGCGGCAAGGTAATGTCGGCGTGCTTGTCTCGAAATGTAAAATTGGCTGTGAATAATTCTTCGACGTGCCGATATGTAAATTTACATAAATCAAAGTTATCATTGGATAAGTTAAGCTCACTGTTGCAATGAGCACACCGACGAAAAGGGGTTCACCTGCTTCGAAACGGGGAACTGGACAAGCGTTCAACACATCGTCACCGAAATCAGCAGCGAATATGGATTCAGAGTTCTGGATGAAAATGTTCAATGTGTTCTCACAGTATCCGACGATTATCAATGAATTTCGCAACTTGGTAGGTGAGAGTCGAATGAGTGCCGCAGGTAGCAGTGGCAGCGCCGCTGGCAATACCGGTGGTGGTGATAACCCGAACGTACCCAATGAGACGAAAAGATTGGGCGACATTATCAAAGATCTCGACTTGACAACAGTGTGGAACAAACCGAAATATGAAATCGCGTTCGGGCGTTTGTACGCAATTATTGCACAACTACAATCGGCTAATCTCGATGAAATATCGTCAAATATCGTACAATACATTTTGCACAAAAACAACCTGTACCTAGGTTTGGATCGCGAACGTGAGGCTAATGAACAGAACGTTAATGAGGATTTCTGGAAAACATACAAATATCGTAGCGAGTATTTACGGGATTTTGCTGGATTTCGGTACCAATTGGAAATCGCTGAAAGTGTATTAATTATTAACCGACAGGACAAAATCAACCTGATATTATTGTACGTAATGATGACATCCAAAGATGTACTCTTAGCAAGATCTGAAAGTGACGATGGTAAAAATTTTGTGAATCCGTTGAGTGGGGACATTTTGAAATCAGCCGAATTACTGGTGAAACCTTTGATTATAAAAATCGATTCAAGAAATTTCATTTCGAACCGTTT
Source organism: Matsumurasca onukii (assembly GCA_018831715.1). Taxonomy (NCBI): domain Eukaryota; kingdom Metazoa; phylum Arthropoda; class Insecta; order Hemiptera; family Cicadellidae; genus Matsumurasca; species Matsumurasca onukii. The sequence goes on along the minus strand of JAHHFQ010000243.1, from coordinate 193,886 downwards.
GAAATTGAATGCAAAATATTTCGAACGTTCATTGAATCAATCGCATCGCATTTCGAAACAAATTAACGCGAATGTAAGGAATGATATGTTGGCGTACACGGTTCGTAACAGTGAACCGTATGTGCCTACGTGTTCCACTTCTACTACTACCACATTACCAGCGGATCCTAGTGGTGGTTATGTTACGGGTGAACCAGGAGTTAAAGATTTGGAATTGAGAATTATGCTGCACAACACTATGTTGGTGTCATTAATGTGCGAAGAGTTCAAAACTTACATGGTGCCGGACACCAATGAGATACGTAAAATGTCATCAGTGAAAGGGAGTGGTCGGAAAACAGCAACTGGTAGTAACGGCGGTAACAAACGGAACGCCACAGGTCGCTCAAAGTGCGATTTCGATAATTCCGATTCAACATGCACGTCAAATGTTAAGATCAGTAAAGCAGGAATAGGCGATGTAGTTTTCTATACGTTCGTACCGGTTCGGTGACAGACTATATAAGATGGCATATGACATAATCGAATTAGATCAAGGTAGTCGAAGAGGGAGGGGTAGAAGTTCTAGCAGAGGTAGAGGTAGAAGTTCGAGCCGAGGTAGACCCAAGAGTCCGAGTAGATCTCGTAGCCCGAGTACCGGACGTGGCAAAAAGAAGGGTAGAGGACGCAAGAGATCTAGCAGTCCGAAGAAAACATGTGGAAAGAAAAAGTCTACTTACCGTCGCAAGTCACCATGCGTTAAGCGCAACAAATCTTCGACCGGTCGCAAAAAGTCACCTAATCGCAAACGAAAGTAATGCGTGAGTATGAATAGCTAGCGCCCAGTAATTTTTCGATATATTTATTTTTTTTTTTAATCCACTGTTAGACTTTAAGGATATGGACAGTGAATCTACGCATAGTTCATTACATTCAGATTTGCCACGATCACCGATGATGAATTTGAACGATGATTCTTCACCGGATGATGTGAATTCGGAATTAGATTTACCAATGGGTGTTGATTCAGATTCACCACCTGACTTGAATTCCGATTTGGACGCCAGATTAGGTGGCAGCAGCATACGTGGCACTGCACGGGGGCGAGGTCGAGGCGCACAAGAAATCGCTGGACCTAGTGGCTTGTCCCGTGGTGGAAAGAGAATGCGGAATGATGACAATGGCAGTGACGAGATTGGAAATCGTAATCGTAACCGACTATCAAGAAACGATAGGAACCGCAGAATTCTATCACGTCGCGGTGGCCTACATGTTGACCAGAATTTAACGCGCGGCAGATTAGCCAATCCTGCTAGGTACACCGATCGTAGCATGCGGATGAATCCTGACATATCAAGAGAGGTGAATAGGAACAGATCGATCAATAACGATCTAGCAGTACCCATCAGGTTCGATAAAATCGGTAACAGCGTTTGTACCAACAGCCTGGGTATCGTGAAGGATTGTAAAAATCTCTTGACGAATTTCAATTACCGCACACTGATTTTAAATAAAAATAAACTGCCGAAGAATCTAATATGCGCACTGAATATCCGTATAAACGACAGATCGTTACGCCGGCTTAGCCGCAACAGTGTGTTGGCGTTCTATGATCGGGCGTTTTCATATTTGACCTCGACAACTACAAATGAACTAATAAATAACCAACTGGCACTGAAATTCATATTTACTGCAATTCACGTAATGAATAAAATAAAATTGTGCCGTGGTGAAAATTCCATAATAAATATTTTGGCTCAACAGTACAAAGGATCTATTCCAAATATGGAAAACGTGATAAGCAGTACACTGAATTCTAATTATCAACGTGGTGGTGAATTGAGCGTCGAAAATGTATTCGAAAGAATACGTCTATTTTCGCAGAATATAAAACCGACTGATGTAAAACTGTGGGGATATGATCCGTCACAGAATGCCGATACAAAATATGTACGTTACCGTAAAAATAGTGCGCAGAAAACTGAAATCGACAAGATACAAGAAGCAGTACGAGGTATTGATGAGATGGATTTCGATGATGAAGATGATGATGATGATGATGATGATTTGGACAGTGATTCAAATTAAATAGGTCGATTAGGTAACGAAGCCACGTACTGGGCAATATCGTCGCGTGTTTCGACCAGAGCGGATTCAATGGACGTTCCCGGTTTTCTATAATCTATATCGGCCCAGTAATGATGTACCATGAAAGTTTTCAAATCGAAACGCAGTATAGCGGTTGAATTGAGACTGTTGTATGGACCCATGTCCAGATTGGGAACTATAGCTACTCTCGGATCGTGGATCGAATTCCTGCAAGACACTATTGATTCGTACGAAGCACGTTCCGAATCTGGTTGTATTATCGATGATAGTATTTCACAGTCTGTTAAATCGATATTGGATGTGATATCATTACATTGCGGTATGTAAACGCGTTGCACGGGTGCGTTACAGTGGAGGTTGAAAATTGTTTTGCCAACCAACACTTTGGTGAAATCATTATATTCGTAGATGAAATTGAGCAAGGACCATCGATCCATGGGAAATGATATGGATTCAACATCGCTAGGTACTGGCGCTTGCGTAAATATGATCAACTCGTTAGGCGATGTAACATTGGGAATCTTTAATTTGACCCGTACGTTGAGTAGTATGTCACTGTACTTTACTCGCAAATTCACCACAGGCGGTATTTGTTCATTAGTTTGATTCTGGCGACCTTTAACAGGTGGTGTTGCCATCTGAGGCGACCGACCGGCATTACCATTCCCGCTAGTCTGTGACGGTTCAGCGTTGTGAACGGTTGGATATATATTATCTCGATTCGGAGCACTTGGTGTATAGTCTTCGTAAGATTTTCCGCCGATTTGTACCTTGGGGTAGATGATACCAGTACGCCTCTTTTTTCGCCTTGAATCAGGTCGCTTCCGATTGTAATATTCCGTGATAAAATCAACCACATTATCATTCGATTCAGTAAATTTATAACAAGCGTTAGCGTAGCGTCCGTTGTTGCCGGCCAAATAATCGTCTTCGTAAATCATGGTGCTAACGTTGTACGCTATCGGATCGCAGTACGCGATTCCCGATTTACTCAATCTCAGAACGCACAAATTTTTCATTGAAGTTGCACCGTCCAAACTGTCAATTGCGCACGGATTGAGCAATACCACTTTGTCGCGATTCACATTGTCGAAACTCAATCTGAATTTCCTGTCAATGAATTTAGATTCCAACGGCAACACATCACTGGTACTATACTCACCAACCATAGTTTTTAATTGATGTCGAGCATAATCGTTAGTACCTTCGGTGTTATCATAATTAGTATTACCGTATAAACAGAGATTACCGGACCTGGCACCGACAGGGAGTGGCACACAGGACGGCAATCCCGTAACCGTGTCATTACCCCTGGTTGAACATGGACCGCAGTCTAGATATTGGTAATCATGAATATTATTAAATTCACTCACATCCGTTTCTTCCAACGCTTTGCCGCTCACCTTATGAACTAAACGAGATTTTCTTTCAATTCTTAGATTGCAAGGCGAATAAATGTCGGTCTGTCTGTAAAGAGTTGGCCAATTACACCTACAGTACACTTCTCGTTTACCATCTGGTGTAATCATTTTGATCGGTGTTGTTAGAACCCTATTTCCACACACTCCTGATTTAACGTAGTCGTCATCATCGTCGTTGTGGCCGTCTTTCGCAACCTGTCTTTTCGTTTTAGTACCATCTGCAACGCTTGTGGTCTCATCATATTTCCCATCCTTTCCTTCGGACGTTCCGTTTATCGACACTAAATCACTTTTCCCATTGTTGGTCTTGTTACTTTTCACTGGTTCACAATAACTGAATAACCCAAAGAAAATGAAGAAACAAATAATCACAATAAATACCAACGTCGTCATTCTAACTTAGTTTACGTCCCCTCCGAGTGTACGGAGGTTCAGTATACTCAGATCTAGTAGTTGCCGTCCAACCAACAACCAGACTGATAGTAGACCCTGACCAAGTGCGATATAACCGTGCACGGATGATTCATGTCATCGCTACAATGGATCTATCCGACCCAGGTATTCAACAGACCAATCTTATGGCATTCATGATTTACCGTTTACTAGAATCTGAAAATTGTCGAGCCGAAGCACTCAAAGAATTGGTAATCGCTGAACGAAACCGAGCTGATGCTGAAAGGGACAGAGCCAACTCACTGCATCAACAACTTCTGGATACGAAGCACTCCGAGAAGGAACGTCGACCCAAGAATCAAGTTCGCTGCATGATCTGTGAAAAGTTAATCGCTAAAACATGGATATCCAGACACATGCAGACACACGAGAAAAAATAAAAGTAAGTTAGCACTGATTCCCGTGTTGTACATTCAAATCACCTAATATCCAGCAACGACGGATCCGCAATTCATGGATCAATCCATGGATCTACAAATCATAGATCCATACATGGATCCACAATTCTTAGATCCACCCATGGATCCAATTTTCTGGATCCATAATTTTCAATACACTTGCATTTAGATAATGTATTTTCCAAGTTGCCGGAAATGTATCACTCCAATCTACGTCACTGATGAATGCTAAATACATTTTCAGGGAGCAGAAGAATTTATGTATCGAGGGGATATGTGACGTCACATTTGCAGAAAATGTATCACCGACATGTGAAGTCACCGTTCGGAAAATGTATCGCCGATATGTGACGTCACATTTGCAGAAAATGTATCACCGTTCGGAAAATGTATCGACTGAAAATACACTTTCAGAACTTGTAAAAATTCCCAAGTCCAGTTTCGTGGATCCATAATTTGGTTTGCAGTTTTCTGGATCCATGGGTGGATCTAGGTTTTCTGGATCCATAGGTGGATCTAGATTGTTGAAATGCAAATACTGGATCCATAGGTGGATCGAGATTGTTGCAATGCAAATTCTGGATCCATGTGTGAATCGAGAATATTGGCTTCGAGTGTGCCTTCGGAATTTCCGACTCTCAATATGTAAATATTATTCAATGAGCTCGTCCTTGGTATGCGCAATATTGTACTATGCCAGAGTTCCATCCGCGAGTCGCGAGTGATGATTGAGCAAGTTGCTCGCACTTTACTCGTTCGGACTCGAGCACGGCACTTGCTCAATCATCACTCGCGACTCGCGGACGGAAGTTGCAAACAGTATCACTTTAGTTTCATACGGGCGCCGGATAGATTAGCCGCAGCTTGAGCGAGTTATGTGAATGAAGTACTCAACCCCAGTGACACACCATCGTGTGTCCATCGTTGAGCTTTCGTTTTGCTCGCGTTGGCCTGAGCATAACCTTTCTGCGCTGCAACCGTTCTACTTTCATTTTGCTCACGTTGGCCTGAGCGGAAATTTTCTGCCCTGCAACTTTGGCGAAACACTCATCACACGTTGGTTCATTTTGTGTAACATCGTGTGTCCATCGTTGAGCTTTATTTTGTGGACCATCGTGTGTCCATCGTTGAGCTTTCGTTTTGCTCGCGTTGGCCTGAGCAGAAAATTTCTGCTCTGCAACTTTGGCGACACACTCATCACACGTTGGTACATTTTGTGGACCATCGTGTGTCCATCGTTGAGCTTTCGTTGCGCTAGCGTTGGCCTGAGCAGAAAATTTCTGCTCTGCAACTTTGGCGACACACTCATCACACGTTGGTACATTTTGTGGACCATCGTGTGTCCATCGTTGAGCTTTCGTTGCGCTTGCGTTGGCCTGAGCAGAAAATTTCTGCTCTGCAACTTTGGCGACACACTCATCACACGTTGGTACATTTTGTAGACCATCGTGTGTCCATCGTTGAGCTTTCGTTGCGCTCACCCTGGCCTCAGCAAAGATTTTCTGTGCTCAACTTTTGCGCACCATTGTGTGTCGCTCAGATTTGCCCTCGCTTCACTTTTCTTTTGCCATCATATATTATTATTATTATAATTTATAATAATAATAATAATATACACCCTCCCCGTCCGTAAAGTCCCATAGTTACAGGGACACTAAACCATATACCATATACGCGATAGTATATAGTAAATAGTAGTGGTGGGGGTAAAGTGGGCGGAGCCTATTACCCCCTTCCCTTGGACTTTACCCCCACTACTAACATCTAGTATATATTACCGCATATATGGTATATGGTTCAGTGTCCCTGTAACTATGGGACTTTACTGACGGGGAGGGTGTATATTATTATTATTATAAATTATAATAATAATAATATGACATAGCACAGAACTTTTGCTCGAGCTTGAGCGAGCGATGTGTGAGCAGCACGCAACACAGGCGACACACCGTCGTGCACAAAACTTTTGCTCGAGCTTGAGCGAGCGATGTGTGAGCAACGCACACCGTCGTGCACGTAACTTTTGCTCGAGCTTGAGCGAGCGATGTGTGAGCAGCACGCAACACAGGCGACACACCGTCGTGCACAAAACTTTTGCTCGAGCTTGAGCGAGCGATGTGTGAGCAACGCACACCGTCGTGCACGTAACTTTTGCTCGAGCTTGAGCGAGCGATGTGTGAGCAGCACGCAACACAGGCGACACACCGTCGTGCACAAAACTTTTGCTCGAGCTTGAGCGAGCGATGTGTGAGCAACATACACCGTCGTCCACAAAACTTTGGCTCGAGCTTGAGCGAGCGATGTGTGAGCAACATACACCGTCGTCCACAAAACTTTGGCTCGAGCTTGAGCGAGCGAGTGTGAGCAGCACGCAACACAGGCGACACACCGTCGTGCACAAAACTTTTGCTCGAGCTTGAGCGAGCGATGTGTGAGCAACGCACACCGTCGTGCACGTAACTTTTGCTCGAGCTTGAGCGAGCGATGTGTGAGCAACATACACCGTCGTCCACAAAACTTTGGCTCGAGCTTGAGCGAGCGATGTGTGAGCAACATACACCGTCGTCCACAAAACTTTGGCTCGAGCTTGAGCGAGCGAGTGTGAGCAACTTTGGCTCGAGCTCGAGCGAGCGAGTGTGAGCAACACACACCGTCGTGCACAAAACTTTGGCTCGAGCTTGAACGAGCGATGTGTGAGCAGCACGCAAGCTACGCGTTGCTCGCTCAGCTTTCGCCAGTTCATTTTTCTGCTGTACCATATTATTATTATTATAATTTATAATAATAATAATATACACCCTCCCCGTCCGTAAAGTCCCATAGTTACAGGGACACTAAAGTATATACCGTACATAGGGTAATATATATTAGATAAAAGTGGTGGGGGTAAAGTGGGCGGAGCATATTACCCCCACCACTTTTACCTGGTATATACGTCCGTATATATGGTATATACTTTAGTGTCCCTGTAACTATGGGACTTTACGGACGGGGAGGGTGTATATTATTATTATTATAATTTATAATAATAATAATATGGTATAGCAGAAAAATGAACTGGCGAAAGCTGAGCGAGCAAGTGAGCAGCGCTATGGCACAAGCTGGTGTACAAAAGTTGAGCGCAGAAAACTTTGGCTCAAGCTAGCTCGAGCAAAACGAAAGCACAAGAAGCGACACACGATGGTGCACGAAAATGTACCAACGTGTGACGAGTGTGTTGACAAAGTTGCAGCGCAGAAAATTTTGGCTCAAGCTAGCTCGAGCAAAACGAAAGCACAAGAAGCGACACACGATGGTGCACAAAAATGTACCAACGTGTGACGAGTGCGTTGACAAAGTTGCGCGCTGAAAACTTTTGCTCAAGCTAGCGTGAGCGAAACGAAAGCTCAACGATGGACACACGACGGTGCACAAAAATGTACCAACGTGTGACGAGTGTGTTGACAAAGTTGCAGCGCAGAAAACTTTTGCTGAAGCTAGCGTGAGCGAAACGAAAGCTCAACGATGGACACACGACGGTGCACAAAAATGTACCAACGTGTGACGAGTGTGTTGACAAAGTTGCGCGCAGAAAACTTTTGCTCAAGCTAGCGTGAGCGAAACGAAAGCTCAACGATGGACACACGATGGTGCACAAAAGTTCAGCGATCAACATACCTCGACACGAGTCCAGTATAAGGACCATGTCATGCAGTGGAGCGATACTGTACTCAGCTTCCTACGGAGGAGCGGTTGACGGAAGAGTTTATGATGAGAGTAAATTGGTTGAAAATCTTGTTACAAAATCCTGGTTGGAAACTCTGTCCGAGGTTCAGACTATGGAGTGTGATAGTAGCAAAACCGTATGGTACGATTTCAAGTTGACAACCCGAGATTTGTTTGGTGGTGACAAGCAATTCATTCACCGTTACTGTTACAACAAGTTTGCGGAACAGATAATGAATTACTTTGCATTACCTGAACTTTCAGTATTCTTGAAACGTTTGAAAAGTTACGAGACGTACGAGGACATATATGATTCAGATTTGAATATGGCAGAATTCTTAGATTCAATGCTTGTGGATACACGATTTGTAGTAGGTTTGAGGAACGAGAGCTCGATTGATTCGAACGTCGTTCCCGAATCAGGTGATGATGCCGCCAATATAGCTCTGAACATCAGTGATTCGAATCTAATAACAGCATACCTCTACAGATTCAGTTTATTTCGAACATTACCTTCGGAAGATGAGGTTTCAATTGAATTTATAACGCAGCGTACGAATTCTAATGAGAGCAAAATAATACCCTTAGTTCTGTCTGGAGGATTTAAATTGGTCATAAATGAGAACATTGTGCTCAACGCACTGTTGGCTCAATACAATGTGAAACCCAAAATCAATGTCAATTCGTCGGGCGAAATAACTGTGACGGGTATCGATATGGTGGAGGATAGCCAATGGTACGGATTGTTCAAAGTAATAAGACAGTATGCATAAACTGGTAAATTTAATATTTATACTAAGATCAGCGGCATCGTTCTACGAAGAGGGCGAATATAGAAAATCTTTCGTTAGGAAGATATGCGAATCATTTGGCATAATACGGTATTTGGAATTAAATTTTGAGAGCGAATATTACAATGCAAGTACTGCGATTGTCAACTTCATTAGTGGTCAAATAACATCAGGTCAATTTGCTGAGATGGCATTCAAAAAGATTAGCTCCCCTGACTACAGTACTACGGATGATGACGAAGAGGATGACCAGAACCGCCCGTACAAAAAATGGTCAGCTATTGTTTACGCGATCGTTGGTAAGGACAGGAGAGATTCCAGAATATCAATAGAATTTATCCGAGTCTATAGTGATATTGAAATTTCTAGTGCTTTCAACAGTCAGTCCCGTTTTCTCACTAAACTTTCGCCGATGTTGTACGCTTTAAAATCATATTCATTTATGAATTTCAATGGCACTAAGAATTCGAATAATATCTGTGTTTACGGTTTAAATTTGATTTATTTCAATTACGACAGTAAGTCGGAGATCATTCGCCGAGTGAATATTGATTCGAATTTTACGACCGACTTTAGTTCTCTGCTCTTGGAGGCGATCAGTACTAAGAGTTTCGCGAAAATTGAAGTGTTGAGCATAATAAATCGTAGCGACCATTTGAAAATAATCGTGAGATTCGGAAAGTATCATCTGAGTTGCTGTTACTTTCTAGGTCGAGCCGATTACTTTTTCGGTAACATACTTGTGTATAAACCGGAAGTTTTGAATTCAATGTGCAATTGTAATTTGAAATCAAATCAATGGCGATTATGCGTGGCAGTAACAAATATAAAAGAAAATGTGAACGTGACGGACAAACTATCGCGAACTTTGCGAAATTTCATTGTGATGAGCAGTAGTGTTTATGAAACAGTGATGAGGAATAACGACAATGACATAAGACCAGTATCACTGTTCACGGCAGTACCCTACTTGCGTTTGGAGGAGTTGAATGAAAATCGAATGTGCGGTTTTCATAACTGGCTGAAAAGGCATTCCGGTTCATGGACTTCAAATTATCTACCGGTTCGCAATTTTCTGCGACATTGGATTTTGGATAGCAATGCCGGTAACAAAAGCACAATCATTTACAGGCCGTACATAATGTCCTTGCTGGAATTGAAAAATGTAGACTTGGAATCGGATGTGAGTGCATTCACGAGATATATGTGCACGTCAGATGTGTACAAAACCTACATTCGTGTTACTGATGAAGATATTATCACTGCTAATCGCAACAGTGGTTCTCTTGCTGTCCCTGATTCTAGACTTGCATTCCAATGCGGTAACGGATTCTATGTGTACACCGGTCCAGATATATATTTTCCTTTCCCATGTCCTTCCGCAGTTTTTATGGATGTAACAATATTGCAGCGACTAGGTTTGAATCCCATAACGTCGCCACCACATGAATTTTACTTTGGCCGAACGTTCACGCATGCAACATCATATATGGGTCGCTTGAATGAATGCACCGTCTTTTGTTCGTCGCTATTGAGATTCACTACCGATGATAATTTACCCATCCAATCCGACATCCAACCGGTTAAAGTTCTCACCGGTATATCGGATTCACCATTGGTAAATAACGTATCAGATCCGGTACATCGCTATTACGATGAAGTTTATAGGGACCTCTCACCCATATGGCCGAACGTTAGAGTTACGAATTTAATTTTCAAACCACCCTTCGAAGGTGTAGTGCTCACACTCTTTTCTACCAGTGAACCTCAACTCAACCGTCCATTGGATGTCGACATTGCATATACTCTCACAAAATTAGTAATTGAGAATTCCGGTGATACCATTATACCGGCTCCTGTACTATTCACCATTCAATCAATCACTGCGATCTCATATAAGTAATATGTCTTCGACTTCGATTCCAGTTAGAAATGTCCCAACTACTATCACTGTGAACGAAAATAAACCGAGCAACCAGTGGATTTACTGGGTAATTTACGCGTTCATCGCATTATTCATTGTTTGGATCATTCTGTTCGTTCTGATTCGATCAGAAGTGATCAAACCTGGTAATTGGCTATATGATAGTACAACTTGGGTACCGGGTCTAGGAAGTAACGCACTACCTTCCAGAACTGTTGTACCACCACCAATTGTATCCGGCGGCACAGGAACCGGCAGCAGATTTTAGATCTTAACACGTTCGCCAGACTCTCTTCGATTCGCAAATGCAAAAAAAAATATATTTTTTTTGCCTTCATCGTTATAATTTTTAATTTACAAACGTTTCTTTCCCAACAATAGTAAATGCTTAATATTGACGGCTTTATTTCCAAGAAATGCACTCGTTACTGGAATCGAACACCATTCCTGCCCGCGGCCCTTAATTACGGTTTGCTTTCCTTCGTCAAATATTACAGATTCACTATTGGGGAACTCATCAGTATAACCATGTACAACGCCACTGAAACTGTCTTTCGATGCGCGATTTAATCTAATGAGACCGTATTGACGGGTCGCCTGTTCTTCCAAAGTTATCAAACGTTTGAATTTCTTTCCCAGACCATCGGTATCTTCGGTTGATTTGCGAACTGCGATTAATTTATTTTCCAAATCACCAGTTGCCCCGTAGATATGTTCCCGAATTGAACTTTCACTCAACAATAATTTTACATCATCTTTGGTGTATTTGTTTTTTCCTTTCTTTTTGTCATCGTTGGATGATGCGGATTTATTTTCGTTGTCGGCTACAGGATTCTGAACAGCGACGGAAATATTCACAGATTCTTCAGGTTGCAGATCGTCCCTCGTCTCATCGGCTGGTAATTCGATATTTTCTGGCGGCGATATTGGTGGTGGTGGCACTGGAGGCTTCACTTCCTGAGGCGTTGGTTTTGCAACTTGACGTTGCTGTTGTGTCGGAGGCATTGGCGGCGGCGGCGGCTGTTGCTGCGATGGCGGTTCCTTCTTCGGTGGAGATACTGGGTTGGAAATATTTTCTGATGGTGCAACTTTCATTTTGGGTTGAAACGTGCCACCACTTGATTTCTCATTCCCAATACTATCTCCTTCCCTTTGGCTTCCTGAAATTCGATGCGATATAATGTTTAGACGTCCTCCTTCTTGAGGTGCTACATGGTTTGGAATATTTTCTGACGGTGCAACATTCATTTTGGGTTGCACCGTACTTGATTTCTCATTCCTAACAATATCTCCTTCCCTTTGGTTTCCTTCAATTTGCTGCGACATACTATTTGGACGTCCTTCTTGAGGTTCGGTACCAATATTTTGTGACGGTGCAACATTCATTTTCGATTGCAGGTTTGATTTCTGATTCCCAATAATATCTCTTTCCCTTTGATTTCCTTCAATTTGCTGCGACATACTGTTTGGACGTGCTACAGGTTCGCTACTAATATTTTGTGACGGTGCAACATTCATTTTGGGTTGCAGCGTACTTGATTTCTGATTCCCATCTCCTTGCCTTTGGCTACCGGAAATCGGATTCGACATGCTCCCTCGTTGACCTATGAGATTTCCAGGTGGCTCATCAAAAGGATCACGATTTTTACTATTACTATCACCGTTTGGCAATTTCTCTCGTTCATTCATTTTCACCGGTGGTGCTAACGATCTTTCAATCTGTTCCGAAGCTTGTGGCAACAACGGTCCATTAATCGAAATTCCAAAATTCGGGATTATAGAATGCGACTGACCTCTAGGATTGGTCGGCTTGACTCTCTTCCCGTTTTCAGTTATTCCGTTAGCTTCTAACATTGAAGCAGCCAGTAACAGTGCTTTATTCGTTCTTTCACTCTCTTCCATTAACTTTGCAATTTCTATATCTTTCGATTTCACCCGGGTCTCTAAATTTAATATTTCTAATCGTTTCGATTCCAAATCGCTACGCAGATTATTTAGTAAATCCTGTTTAGTCCGGGACAATTCGAATCGTCCTTTAGCAGCTTCGGCTAACGCGAGTTTTTCATTTAATTCATCAATATTTCCTTGCAACTTAATTTCGTTATTTTGCAATTTCAATTTATCATTCTCCAAACCAGCAATCCTATCTTCGCTATCTGATTTAATCCTAGTCAATTTTTCTAATTCATCCTTCAGTAACCATTCTCTATTTCGGCAATCACTCAATTCTGATTTAATTGACTCATTTTCCGTCTGAATATTTGATATTTGGGTCAATGCGTTTGCTAATGACATTTTCAAATTATCATTATCCAATTTAGCGCTGTTATCGTTACCCGCGCCCTCATCAGCAACTACTAGTCTGGCGGCGCTACCGGCGTTACCAGCGTTACCAGCGTTACCAGCGTTACCAGAATCTACTCCGTCGCTATCAGAATCCAATCTGGCATTAATACGAGTATCGGGTTCGTCGCCTCTACTCGTAATGTCTTTTGAATCATCACGTTTACCTACTTCCTCGTCTTTAACATTACCTGTTGGCAAATCTTCATTCTTCTTTCTGCCTGTCACGAACGTAAATACTAATAAAATTACAATCAATATTATAATCCACACCAACATTACTTAATAATTCATTTGACAATACCTTCAATGAGAACCATGTAAATGCTGTTCTGCGGCCATATTTCGTACCTACCAACCGTGGTTCGTCGAACGTAAGTCTGAGTTGTGATACTGGATCGTATAATATCAATTCCGTCAATGATCTCTCGTAAATTGGTTCCTATAATATTTCTGCACATGAATTTAATACAAGGCATTTCGCTACCTGGAGTCTCGTAAAATATACCACCGCTAATGAAAATTAAACCCATGGCGATTAAATTTTCTATACGTTTGGGATTTGATGTTTTCACCAGAAGTTCGATACACACGGGACTTAAGGTGTCCGATAATAAAATACATTTCAGTCGTTTATATTCGCGGCATAGCATCGAGTTAAATTGATCATTGTCCCAGATGTTCTTTGTAGTTGAATTTAAATAATTAATCTTGCTATTGGACACAATAACGTCTTTTGCGAAATTCAACTTTACTCGGTACGTAACTTTTCGCAAGTCGAACACCACTTGTGCCTTCGGCGGTCGATCATTCAATTTCAATATCAATTTACCGGACAGACGTAATATCTCGAGTACGTACAATTTCATGTAACTGAGTTCCAAATTGTTGTCGAAAACCAGTGTCCCAGTATCAGTTAACACAACAATCACATTGCTTAAATCGGTGTTCTCAAATAGAACAGTCTCGATCGATATTGATTGTGGGTCGACGTTATTTCTAGGGATAATAACGAAACGAATGATAGTTGCCAGTTTTTTATTTAATGTAATGTCGAATAATTTGTCGAGAACAGTAGCATCGCCGAAACGTTCGTAGATTTTCAATGTCTCCTTGAAATCACTATCCATTATAAAACTTATAGCAGCCGAAATTATTGAAAATGTGTCATGAAAGGAGTTGGTCGTCAGTAAAGTTGTCGCCGTTTCCGTTCTTGTTGCTGATGGTCACGTTGCATTTTATGGTAATAGCGATGATTTCCATGACGATGGGGATGACCTGTAGTACTGCATTCTATATCCTCGTCACTGAATGATGGATTCAATTTACCGTCCAATGGATTTCCAGATTCTGGCCTTTCAATTTGACTCGAACAATCACTTCCGAAGCGATCGGTCTGCGAATGAACTTTCGCCAATTGTCCGGTCACTTTGTGATGTCCGGATCCTTTTAAACCCATTACGCCACCGAAACCACGTTGTACATTTTCCAACATACTCGGATCTGGTACTGCGCCACCGAAACCTCCAAACATACTTGGATCTGGGCCCAATTTTCCCAAGATATTCGGATCTGGCTTGAGACTACCGAGACCACCAGATCCACCACTCCCTTTCAATTTATCGTGAAGAGAAAATGCCGTGTCCAGATGTGTTTCAGGTTTGCCCAATGATAAAAGTCCCTCAACATTTGGTACGGGTTGAGGAATCGCCCAGCTGGGATTGTGTAATAATACAAAATTAATCAAAATAGAAATTCCTATTACTTGCAACATCTCGCTCATACTGCTGCTACTCAAGTAACTCTACCCATCCATTTGATTTTATATACACCGGCAAATCAATTATTCAAATAATTCATGGAATTCCGCATCATCATCCTTCTTTTTCTCCGCAGGCTTCATTTCACATTTATAGCTTTCATCCTGTTCACCGATACTCTCACCTACGCAATATTTGACAAATGTGCGAACAACATCGCAAATTCTTTTCTGCACTTGTGTTCTAACCTTGGATTCTAGACAATATAGCCAACTGACAAGTACTATCACACTTGTCATCACCAAGTATAAACTTAATGTGACCAAGTTCTTCAAGCCAATCAAAGTGAGAGCTAAAATTGCAACACCACATATTACACAGTTACGTAACATCGTCAAATGCGATGCGTCCAATGGTTCCGTCACATAATTACACATATCCCTAAAACCCATATTAACGACTTATAGTATTGTGTGTAGCATCGTGTAAATAATATTAATTACAAATAGGGTAAATATAACAACAAAAAATAAATATCAGATAGAAAATCATTTATTTGGTATCGTGTAAATAATTAACATCTCGGTAGCGGTTGCGGGTCCTCATCATCATCGTCATCTTCATCATCATCGCCGCCGGCGCCGCCGCAACCAATGTCACCAGCATCGTTTTCCGGTGAACTTACTCTCCTGGGAGACGGTGATCTGGATCTCATCTCATTCCCGTTTTTCAGCAAACACTTGAGATCCGAAAGACTCTTATCGTCGCCAACGAATATTACATTCGCAATTTCTTTTCTCGATTTATCGTCGGTGATCATGGACCAAATTTCGTTATGCAACGCTTGCATGTCATCTTTGTACTTTATAATATCATTCACCACAGTCAGCACTTTAGATTTTTTCAATAATGTTGCGATGTCACCCACGGTTTTTCTTCCATTTGCAATCATCACAACGAACGGGTAATTTATTCTTCGGTTAAGTCTTTTTAGGCAAGTCGAAGCATCAGCTAGTGGTATCAGATTGTACGACCCATCCTTTTTGCTCACTTTTTTCAATATCGCAACTTTCCCGCTATTCATTTCACTTTGAATTTTTGCGATTGAGCTACTTGCTGTTGAAGTGGCAACAGCGGAAGCAGTAACCGAACCACTAGCAGTCGGTATTATACCATCCATATCTTCACAATCTTCACCATTACTCAACATAACGTAATATAAATTTTCCACATATTTTATAATTGGTGGTCCGTTGGACGTTACTTCGATATTGCCGTCCGGCAGATACTTCACACTGTTCGATGCAACCTGAGATATTTTCTTAACTTTATTTAAATTCTTTTTAACATCGTTAATACCGTTCACACTGTCTTTCACAACTTTCCTCACCACACTGGGTTTTTCAAATTCAACTCGTCCGTCTTCCATGATCGATCGCAATGTAAATCTACAACTAGTATTAGTTCCTCATATACACACTGATCCGACCACATTCTCATACAGCGTGCGTTGCAAAAAATATTAGTTAACAATTTTCATTACATCCATCGCTGGTGGGTCGACCGATGTAGAAGACTTGCAGTCGAAAGTCTTGTCGATAACAACTGCGGTCAGATTTATTTCATTAGCATCATAGTTGGATCCATTGTGTTTGCAACAACGCAACATAACTACAAAAATGCTGATTACACTCAGAACGCACGAACCAATCACACCGTATTCCACCACGTTAATCATCATTTGTCCTTATTTAATAGTCGACAAAATATTCCAATTTCAGATCGTCGATATCGTCTATTTCCTCCTCCAAATCGATTGAATTACTACGACTGACGTTTAAATCCAGACTACAGACTGACGGCGTGTAAGCGCTGCTCAAATCATCGTACACATTATCGTCGATTCCGCTAAATATACCGCGGTTATACTGGTGGTCGTCACCACAATCCTCTTCTCGGCCGCCGCAACAGTCGAGCACCACGTTCACTATACCTGGCTCAGGAATCGATTCTTTCATGTACAAATCATCACCATTTTCATTATTGCTGCTAGTAATACGAACTAGTTGAACACTGTTACTCAGTGATGTAACGTTGAGTTTTCCTACATTCCTTGAGGAATTATTATTCTTGCCGCCGTCAACGCACAATCTGATCATGTACGCAATATTATTGAGTGACATTAATTTACTCAGATCTTCAAATCGAGAACAATTTGTTAATGCCAGAGTTCTTTCCATATTCAGTATAACTAATTGGCATCCGTTCAGATCGACTACTCGTGAATCACGTAAAAGTATACCAGGGGGTATGTAAACGCAACAACCCAATTCAAGAACAAGTGTGCGACCGTGGATTTTATCTACGTACACATTTCCATTCCCTGAAATCGTTGCGCTACGTCCACCCAAAAAATATCGCACTAAATTTATGTACAGTCGGTTACGATTGTCAGTGAGTACAGTAACCTTTTCTAGAACATCGAATATACTATCGCCTGTATCAGCGTAATCAGATCGTGTCATCACGGTGAACTCGAAACAATTTTTTTTTTTTCATCAACATTTTCAATATCACGGCGGAGACGAGTTGATTCGTCACCCTCACTAACTGATTCCAAATTCAAATTATCAACTGTCGGTGTAACTGGGCCGCCGCCGTCACCTAGTAGCACCGAACTTTCGGACACATTTCCAATTTTCCGTGAATATATCAACATTGCGGCTATATCTTCACCCTTTTCATTAAATTGTCCTGTCCGTTGTTGATTGTGGTGGTGGTGATTGCGATGGTTCTCTCCTTGCTGTTGCTGCTGGTGATTATGATGGTGTTGGCCGTTGCGATTATTGTGCTGATGACCGCGATTGTTGTTACTATGATGATCCTTTGAATCCTGTGAATTTTCACCATGATTGCGATGTTTACCATCGCTTTCAACCGCTATAATTAATATTTCCTCACCCTCATTGCTACCGCCACTACTTTGGTTACCCCCAGATCCTAAATTGTGTTGGTGACCGTCCGATACGATACTGCTGCTACTGTTGCTACCATGTTGTTCATTATGGCTCTCAGATACGCTACCATTACTATTGCTATGACCCACCGATGAGCTACTATCACTGTTGCCACCGTTATGTTCATGTTTTCCATGATCCCCTGCTGTAACGATTATATTTTCATTATTGCTGCTACCATTAATATGTTCTTGCGTCTGATGACCCCCTGAAGTGACGCTGCTACCACCAGTGCTGCTACTTGTGCTGCTGCTGCTGCTGCTATCGTTATTATTATTATTATTATTATTATTATGATGTTGCTCACTACCCGTGTTGTTACGTTGCCGCTTCTGCTGATCCAGCGGCGCCGGTGTAGTTGTTAGTTTTTCCTGTTGTTTATTATGCTGGCCACCATTCACTACAGCGGTTCGATTTTGCTGCTCTTTCTGATGACCACTATTCACAACGGACGTGGTTCGATTTTGCTGATTACTACTACTACTGCTGCTGCTGCTACCGGTACTACTGTTACTACCTTGCTGCTTCTGTTGGTCACCGCTCGAAATTACATTTTGCTGGCTGCTACTGCTGCTACTATTAACCTGTTTCTTCTGCTGGTCACCGCCCACGATTACATTTTGCTGATTGTTACCACCAACACCGTTACCGCTGCTACTACTACTACTACTGTTAGTACGCTGCTGCTTCTGCTGCTGGCCAGTATTCACATTTTGCTGACTGCTGCTGCTGCCGCTACTACCATTACCCTGTTTCTTCTGCTGGTCACCATTCGCAGTTACATTTTGCTGATTGCTGTTGCCGTCACCCTTCTTCTTCTGCTGGCCACCACTCCCATTGACATTTTGCTGGCTGCTGCTGGTGCTACTACCGCCGCTGTTACCATTATTATTACTATCACCCTGTTTCTTCTGCTGTCCACCCGCATTGACATTTTGCTGGTTACCACCGCCGCTATTACCATTATTATTACTATCACCCTGTTTCTTCTGCTGGCCACCCGCATTGACATTTTGCTGGTTACCACCGCCGCTGTTACCATTATTATTACTATCACCTTGTTTCTTCTGCTGGCCACCCGCATTGACATTTTGCTGGCTGCTGCTGCTACCACCTTGACCACCGTTCGCATTTATATTTTGCTGATTGCTGTTACTATTATTACGCTGTTGTTTCTGCTGGCCACCCAGACTACCCTGACCACCACCACCACCACCACTGCCACCAGTAACAGTAACCGATGTGCTAGTTGAATTTTGCTGAATGCTATTGCTACTACTGCTACTACTGTTACTAATATTATTACGTTGCTGTTTCTGTTGACTGCTACTTGATGTAACAGTTTCATTTCGCTGGTTGCTACTGCCACCACCACAATTATTATGCTGTTTTTGCTGCTTCTGCTGCTTTTGCTGACATGGTGAAACGGTGGTTGTCATTTTATTTCCATCATGTTCCCCGTTATTAATATTATGAGTCGATGTAGCGGGCGCCGCAGATGTTAAATTTCGCTGCTCCTCACGTCCATGGTTCGTCACAATTGGCTGCGGTTTTCGCGTAATAGCGACCGCAGGTGTCGAAGGAGGAACCACAGGCGCGACACTACATCCTCCTGGTTTCTTATTTTTTTCCCCACTACCATTAACCTTACGCGTCTGATTCACCCCATTCCCTTTACCTTCACAGAATGTCAAAACACTCTGGCAAAAATCAGCATTTCTGCTCACCCTTAAATTTTCTGTTGGCGGTTGCCAATCCTCACCAGTTCTAGGATCCAATATAGAATAATTCATATTTTTCTCGCTATTATTAATTTTACTACCACCTCTCATATATTTACTGTAATAGAATATTACAATGGATCCCACTATAATAAAAGTGCTTAATATGACCGTTCTCAATTTCATACTATCCTCTCTTAATATATATATTCTCTCACCTCTTCCACATTATACACATGGGGACCAGGTTTGCGAATAAATTCACACAATAATAGATTTTGAAGTACATTAATATAATTATGAAAATATAATTATCGGTTGCTGGAATAATGCAATCTGAAAGTGTCGTCCAAATCATTGAACCATAAATTGTACACAATATCTAGATTAAAAAGAGCACATCTTTGGAAATTAGTAAAATTGAGATCACCATGATCGTTCATGCACACAACAATATTATTACAATTAGTGGACTTGCAAATGTCCACAGTGGGTTTATGTACAAAGACCAGTTGGTCAGGGGAACATTTATCCTTAATCATATTTAAATATTGTTTGAAATATTTATACATGTACATGAATGAGAAATTGGCACATTTGAGAGAGTATCTGTTGAGGAAACTGCGATCATTGAAGGATGATGTGCTGGAGTCGATGTTGATGACGATTGGGCGGACGTACTCGTACTGGCGCTGGAAAAGGTAGACGAGAGCGTTCTTCTTGTTTTCACCTTTGATGAAAATCAGCTGGTAATTGGAGAGCATGTTGACAATGTTGAGATCGGAATATGGCTCATTCCCTTCCTTGAGAGGTAGATGGGTGTATTTGTCACGAGTGTGGAGATCGCCGTTGTCCAGAACGAAGTAGGGTGAAATCACATCGTGACGGAAATTGTTGACAATTATCTCATCGGTCGTCAAATTTCGCACAGCCATTTCCTTTATGAGAAATCCAATTTTATTCACATATATCATCTGGATATCTACTAGAGCGGAAATCCAGTTCTTCGATTCCAACACATCTTTTGGCGAAGACAACATCATAACGTATATGTACACTTACAGCAACACATTACAGTCAAGGTGGGATGCAATTATCTCTCATGTGAGATAGAGAAATCGGTGTCTAGTCGGTAACATGATGCGATGGAGATGAAGAATTACTGGAAGAATTGTTGGAGGAATTGATCTTGGAGAGCTGGTTGAAAATGTCGTCGAGTGAGAATTTGCGTTTTGATTCCACCTTGGTGTTGTCAGGAAAGAAGGAGTTGTCCAGATTGAGAATCTCGAAGAGCGGAAGAACGAACGGCGAATGGCAACAGGTGTTGCGAACATCAGCAGTCGTCACTTTGCCTTGGAGTGCGTGGATTGAAGTGAACAAAATTCCGGAATAGATGTTGTTTTCACCAATTTGCAGCAAAAGTCCAAATACGACAAATGTAAATAAGTCGCTGACCTTGATCATAGCTTGTATTAACGTTTCGTTGCGACAGATACTTTTGAGTACCGTGTTGAATTCAGTGAACATGGTGCGGTTGAATTTTTCACCGAGATAGCAGGTTTCTAGGTAATTTCTAGCCACTAAAGTTTTAATACGGTTCAGAGAGTCAATGACAGCCGACACCGTTGACCACATTTTCAACATGCTGATGCTGTGAACCTGTCCATGAGCTAATATTATAGCTTTCTCCGGCCAGCCTGGTGTGAACATATTTTCCAGATTCGAAAAGTACTTTACCACTTTTTTGTCGTCCGCATCGAGATCCTCATAGGAACTTAGCATCTTGAAGGTTTTCGAATAGCGACGAACGAGAATCTTGCGAAGTTCCTCGACCATCATTTTTTCCAATCCACCGGCACAAATGATACCATTCTTCTTGACGAAATCAACATTGTCACAATGAAAGATCTCAGATTGTAATTGTAAAGTTGTTTCAAACACTACTTCGCAGAACAACGGTTGGGTGACAATGTCGAATGTCAGTATGTTGTTGCCTTCACCCATCAAGTAAATGTCCTTGGAAAAAATAATATCCCTGGATGAGATTAAATTTAGACCCAAGTCAATATCGGTATCACACGTCAGCACTTTGACATTCATCTTCATTTTTCTACTCTCTTCAGGTTTGAGGATGGATTTGGTGAGCGACATCAGGTAGTTGCGTTCACCGTTCAATTCTGAGCACGAAAAGTCACTGTCACTAACAACGGACGCGGCTGAGGATTTTCTACCCCTCTTCGGCGCAGATGATGATGATGATTGCTTGGGAACTTTGAATATAGGATCGTCGTCAATTAATTTTCTCTTTGTCGGCTTCTTGCGTTTCGAATTAACCAGAGGTAGATTTTCCTCATCACTCGAAGTTTCACTGCCTTTTTTACAATTGCTGTCATTGTTGATACTGTTAGCGCCTCCGCCGCCGCCACCACCACTGCCGCCGATAGTACCGTTACCACCACTGCCGTTTCTAATTGATGTGCTGTGAGCGATTGGGCCTCCGATGTCAACAATTCCGCTGCGACCGCTGATGCTGCCGCCGCGAACACTAGTGTTAGCACCACCGCCTCCACTGGTATTTTTACGTGACCGATTCGATTGTACACTTTGCCTATCGTCTTCGTCATCGTCATCCTGATCATCATCATCATCAGAAGTGTTGCGAGTACCGTCCTGTAACATTGCTTGATTCTTCCCGATACTAATATTCTTGCCGCGACCACGGTACAACATAACTGATCTGGAGATGCGTTCCTTTTGGGCGGGTGACAAGTTCTGTTGTGGTGAATAGGTTTCAACTTCTTCGTGATTAGCTTCGTCAACTTCGGCATCAGCTTCGGCTTCGTTCGCCTCGTCGTCCAAATCTCCGGTCATATCTCCACCACCCATCTCGATCGCATCCTCATTCTCGTTGTCCATGATTATCTGTGCAACAGCTATTTCTTGTTCAGTAACTGAAGTATTCCGTAAACTTCTCTCACTGTGGCGTTCTTCAGCCTCCGATTGGTAATCATTAGTCTGACTCACCAGAGTGAATCGAATTGCGTGCATCAGAACGTGTGGCTCGTTCGCATTCGGTTTCAGGTGTTTTGTCAAATACGACACCATTTTCCGTAGTATTTCACTGTACAACAAAGGTTTGCTCTTCTTCACATAGAACAAAAATAGAAATGCCACCCAACTGTATTTCTGGTCCAATTTGTTGAACACACTGTCCATATTGCTTGCGAAAATATTATATTCAGTCATATTTATTGAACTGAAAAACTGTTCAAACTTGGGTAGCTGCATCACTTTCTCTTCAATCTCGCTAATTTGATTTTTTGTGAAATTTAATATCGCCCGGTTGTAAACACAAGCGAATATATCACATTTGCCAAGATCAAACATTGCCTTACCCTGTTTTCTCCAGTCAATGTTTTCAATACTCGTGTTCACTGTCCCAGATGCTGACGCATTGCTACTGTTCTTCCCGCTGCTGCTACTGTAATCCATTCGTTTCGGCATTTTCTTCAAGCTACTGATTTTATCTTCAATTTCACTATTAATAGAGTACGGTATCAACTGATGCGAGTAAGTTTCGTGCACTGTATTTATGCGAATCGATTCCGATGTACTCGTAGAGGGTAAACTGATTGTTGCAAGTTGATCTACGCCACTAACGTTAAACCAATCTTCAAAAGTTTCGGCAACCGAAGGAGCTACTTGAATCGGGGAACTAGAAGTAAATACCGGATAGTGATGTTGTTGCGGTGTCTGTTGACGTGAATGATGCACTTGTTGCAAATCCTGTATCTGTAGCTGCTGTTGCTGTTGTTGCTGCTGTTGGTGTTGCTGCTGCTGGTGCTGTTGCTGCTGCTGTTGCTGCTGCTGTTGCTGCTGCTGTTGCTGATGAAGATGTTGCTGCTGGATACGCTGATGCTGATGGAAATCTTCTTGCGATTGCAACTGTCTGTGTTGATGAGACGATGATGCTAGTTGCTGCGCTTGTTGATGATAGTGCGGATGGTTGGGAATATATATAGATTTCTTCTCCAAAAATATAGTCGAACTATTAAAATATTGCGGGTAATACTCGATCTGATGCTGCTGAGATATCAACTGCGACGGAGTAGTCTGTTGCGATATCAACTGAGATGAAGTCGCCGCCGCCGCCGAAGAAGATGCTGCTGGTTGAATAGGCACTTGCGTCGAGTAAGATTGCTGAACGATGTGCGGCTGCAGTTGCAATTGATCGTGATGCTGCTGATAAAAATGATGTGAAGGTGGGTTGGTCACCAAAGGAGATGATAACTGCTGCTGCAGTGAGTGATCCTGTTGCTGTTGCTGCTGCTGCTGCTGTTGATCTCGCTGAGGGTGGTGCAAGTACTGATTAATACACTTCCTCACTAATGACTTGTCGGAAAGCTTCATTAGAAAACATAATCGCACAATACACTACCGACCGACTCGATTCAATATCTCCTATCTACTGACTGCCGGCCGCGAGCAGAGTGCATTTATATACAAGTGGGTTATGCCCCCTTCTCCTCCCAACTCCCAATCCTTGTGTACGAGCTTATCGACATTTCCACACTCTCAACATGTGGGTAGATTTTACACGCAGTGGAACAGAAAAATTAATATTTCGCTACGCAACATAAAACTTTTACACCCAACAACCGTCAATAATTGCAAAAAAAAAACAAATTCATTTCAAATTGTCCGTAACACGTGGTGAGGCGAGATAGCGCGCGCGCGCACTACAGATACATCGGTGCACCGATCTACTAGAATGAAAGGCAAAGCCGTTCCCCGCCACCAGCGCTCGTCCTCACTGAAACTCGTTTTCCTCGATCCATACACCGATCTGTGAGAATCTAGATCCATCTCCCGATTCACTAACCTAGCAACAGCTTCTCTCTCTCATCTGCACATCAGCATCTCAGTTTCATCGATTCATCTACCGTTCTGCTAATATCACATCCACCTACCGTTATATATTATTTAGATTTAGATTTATTCTTCTTCTTTTTCCCAGACCCGCCGCTACTATTTGAACTCTGACTGTCATTTCGCTTACGCTTAGGTTTGCGATTCATGTAGTCACCATCACTGGAACTGCAATTACTGTCGGCACGATTGCGCTTATTTTTACCAATTGAACTTTTGCTTCTATCAGTGCGGGAACCGTCGTTACCGGACTTTATTGCGGACACTATTTGCAACTTTACCACAATGTCTAATATTTCTTCAGTATATGCTTCTATTTTAGATAATTTCTTTAAAATTAAATTCTGTTCAACCTGGTTCATTTTACTTAGTAACATACCGTAATTTAATTCCGGCATATCACTGAACAAATTATTATAAATTTCCGTCAGACTGCTACCGGATATATTGTATTTAACTAACCGAAGTCTGAATGGTAAATTATTTCTGAATGCTCTGAGAATATTCAATAGATTTAATTGAAGTCTTTCAAGTGAATCTAATTTTCCATGTACGTTATTCATGTTACACTTAAAGTTTTCTCATAAAACCGCTGAAGCAGATTGTCGGGGTTAATGAGGTCTGCTGCAAATGGAAGTAGTTCGCGAGCGCCGTTGAAATTGACGAAATCTTCGTCAAAGTCGTCGGTATCAACAATAAATGGAGTGTAAACTACGGTACCTGAAAGGAAAATGTGATCCGTAACCAGATCACTCATTGGCCTAACATATTGTCCGGGCACAAGTTCAGCGAACTCGTTATCCAGCTTTAGTAAGGATATTATATCGCGAAATTTACACCAAACATTTCCGTTCACATCGTAAAGTTTGATTATTTCCGATGTAACCGCGTGCGGCACCATAATAGCATTCGGAATCTGGCTGAGGTTGTAAATGAAATCAACGTCGTTAATATCAAAGTTATTGTCTGTAAGAAATTTATTTAAAATCACTTGAGTGCAAAACCATCGGAGGTCGTAATTTTTATCGAAATGGTAGCAGACTGAAAGTTGCAAGTCGTCAAGATATTTGACCCACAATAGCCAGTCGCAATATAGGTAATTGGATATATCCTCTGTTGAGTAATAGCGAACCCCGCAGTTATCAACCAAGACCGTGATAAACTCTTCATACATGTCTGAAAGATATTCACTTATTTAAATTGATGCCAATAAAAGTATGATTCGATATCAATAGCACGAAGCAAGTGGCTGGGTTGTTTACGTACGTACTTGGGATCGGGACCAGGGAGAGGAGGGAAAAAAAGCAATATGGAGGGGTGTTCAAATAGACGGTTAACGTACATATATAAATTGCAACGTGGCTCGAGATCGCAACTCTGTGTCTTATGTGTGCGTTGACATGATGCTATGAGTAGGAATGCAGTTTGCAGTCGACGACATTGGTGGCAACGAAATGTACGGTAGGAAACGAGCTAGGAAAATTATGGGTAAACTAAGTTGCATTTCAATAGGGAAAAATAAAGTGACAGTGGTATTTGACAGTGAGCGCAATGGTTGGTTCAAATTGATTGAATTAGCTGCGTGCCTAGAGCTCAGTGACCGCCATTCGGTTATAACCAACTATGTTGATGAGGGAAACACCAAGAGGTTCGCTGAAATATATGAGCCACCAGCCGCCGAATCTGTACCTAGACAGGCGACGTCGATCAATTGTACCGAATCACATCTCGACGACCCTTCGTCAATTTACATAAACGAGGTCGGAATGAATATGTTATTCCTGAAACTAGACACACGGATTGCCAGATCTTATTTGAAGTACGTGACAAGCCAGGTTATATCCAAGGAAATCACTAACGTTGGTGGAATTGTAAATTATTTTAGGAACGTTTCCGGATACTTGGACTCCAACAGCTCACCTGCCGTCAAAGGACATTTCTATATTGCTACTTCCAATTCCTATGAGCAGATGAACATTTACAAAATCGGATCCACGGCAAATCTTTCGAAAAATCTGTCAGTCTACAATAGCTGTCGCCTAGTCCACGACTACATCAAGTATATCTTCATCAGTCCACCGTTCGTCATTTACGAAGACATCGAGAGATCTGTCGCTAACACTCTGTTGCCGCACCGAATAGGTGACTCGAAGATGTTCAGGTGTGATTATTCCATTTTATTCAACACCTACAATCGAATTGCCAAAAGTGGAAATTATAGCATTTTGTAATTTAACCGTAGGTTGATTTATTTATTCCTTCCCGACAGCTTTACAGCATTCTGTGTATTCTATAGGCGGTAGCAATTCCGTGCAACGACTCCTGTACCAGTGGCATTGCCACTCATCGACTCGTAAGTTTATGACGAAAGTAATTTCCCACATCGTTGGATTTTTACTATTGAATCATTCACTCACAGAGTTTAGTCCTGTTGGGAACTTTCGATTGCTTTTATGTGTTGCACAGAATTTAACTGCCCAACGCGAACCAGACGCGCGCATGTTCTTTCACTGATTGACGCAAAGCAATCATGTCTCAACTTTGTGTGCCAATCGTTTTCCATCATCATATGTTCCTTGTCACGCTACTGTGTCACGCTACCACATACTACTAGGTATGTGCGTTCAGGAGCGATTTGTCCCCTATGCTGCTTGTCACCGCACTCGCCACTCGTCACTAGTTCGTACACCATCGTGCGTCCATCGTTGTGCTAACATAGCTTCAGCAATTAAGGTTTTGCGTATCGCATGTGTCGCTTCGGTTCGCCTGAACAGAGAATTTCTCTGCTGCAACTTTTGCATACGCCCTCGTCTGTCGATGGTACAATTTCGCGAACCATCGCGTGTCGCTTCTTGTGCTTTCGTTTTGCTCGAGCTAGCTTCAGCCAAAGTTTTCTCTGCTGCAACTTTTGCATACGCCCTCCTATGTCGATGGTACAGTTTCGCGAACCATCGTGCGTCGCTTCTTGTGCTTTCGTTTGCGCTCGCGTTGGCCTGAGCAGAAATTTTCTGTGCTCAGCTTTTGTCACACGCACACTCGTCTGTCGTTGGTACAGTTTCGCGAACCATCGTGTGTCGCTTCTTGTGCTTTCATTTTGCTCGCGTTGGCCTGAGCAGAAAATTTCCGTGCTCAGCTTTCGTCACACGCACTCGTCCGTCGATGGTACAGTTTCGCGAACCATCGTGTGTCGCTTCTTGTGCTTTCGTTCTGCTCGAGCTAGCTTCAGCCAAAGTTTTCTGCGCTCAACTTTTGTCACACGCACTCGTCTGTCGATGGTACAGTTTCGCGAACCATCGTGTGTCGCTTCTTGTGCTTTCGTTTTTGCTCACGTTGGCCTGAGCAGAAAATTTCTGCGCTCAACTTTTGTCAACACACTCGTCTGTCGTTGGTACATTTTGTGTGCACCATCGTGTGTCCATCGTTGAGCTTTCGTTTTGCTCGCGTTGGCCTGAGCAGAAAATTTCTGCGCTCAACTTTTGTCAACACACTCGTCTGTCGTTGGTACATTTTGTGTGCACCATCGTGTGTCGCTTCTTGTGCTTTCGTTTTGCTCGCTCCAACTTTTCCGGGCTGCAAATTTTCGCCAGGCCCTATATATTATTATTATTATATTTATAATAATAATAATATACACCCTCCCCGTCCGTACAGTCCCGTGGTTACAGGGACACTAAACCATATAGCGTATATATGGTAATATATAGCGGGTAAAAGTGGTGGGGGTAATATGGGAGAAAAGGAGGGAATTACGGGAAATGGGAGGGAAAAACGGGGGGAAATAATTGGATACCCCTCTCTATTCCCCCCCCCGGCGAAAACCAGAGAGAGAATGTATAGATTATTGGTGAAAACCTAACGAGGGAATGAAACTTGAGCTCGCACGCGACACACTCCGTCACTGAAGCTAATCCTCCCGAAAGCGTAAGTTCAATCAGCGATATGCTGTCCATTCATTTAACTTGAACAAAAGTTTCTGCGTACGACAGTGCGTCTTGAGCGTTGCACGTTCACCCAACACCATTTGCTTAAGTTCGAGCGTAAATTATGCGAGTGCCTTTCTGCAGTTCGTTTTCTCCATCAGAAGTTCTATGCTCGACTGTGCGTGTGTTACTCACGTCGTTCAATTTCTTTCCTGGTTCGGTTTCCGCCAATAATCTATACATTCTCTCTCTGATTTTCGCCGGGGGGGAATAGAGAGGGGTATCCTATTATTTCCCCTCCCCGTTTTCCCTCACTTTTCCCTTTTTTCCCTCAGTTTTCCCATATTACCCATAATCCCCCACCACTTTTACCCTCTATATATTACCATATATACGCTATATGGTTTAGTGTCCCTGTAACCACGGGACTTTACGGACGGGGAGGGTGTATATTATTATTATTATATTTATAATAATAATAATATATAGAGCCTGGCGAAAATTTGCAGCCCGGAAAAGTTGGAGCGAGCAAAACGAAAGCTCAACGATGGACACACGATGGTGCACCCAGAATGTACCAACGTGTGAGGAGTGTGTTGACAAAAGTTGAGCACAGAAATTTTCTGCTCGGGCCAACGCGAGCAAAACGAAAGCTCAACGATGAACACACGATGGTGCACAAAAACGTACCAACGACAGACGAGTGTGTTGACAAAGTTGAGCGCAGAAAATTTCTGCTGAAGCTAGCGTGAGCGAAACGAAAGCTCAACGATGGACACACGATGGTGCACACAAAATGTACCAACGTGTGACGAGTGTGTTGACAAAAGTTGAGCGCAGAAAATCTCTGCTCAAGCCAGCGTGAGCAAAACGAAAGCTCAACGATGGACACACGATGGTGCACACAAAATGTACCAACGTGCGACCAGTGTATTGACAAAAGTTGAGCGCAGAAAATCTCTGCTCAAGCCAGCGTGAGCAAAACGAAAGCTCAACGATGGACACATGATGGTGCAAATCTTAGAGCTGGATTTGTGTGTACCAAAATGCAACACAGTGTGAGCAAACTGAAAGCTGGGTGAGCGACACACCGCTATACGTTCGCTGCTTTGCAACATTGCTAGTTATAACTAGAGTCTAAGTTTCTGTGCGGGACAGTGCCCTAACATCTCTAGCTCTAGCTCTAGCTCTAGGAAATGTTCTGCTTTCTACGATGTGTTGTGTGCGAACCCAAGTTCCATTCCCTCGTTCGGTTCCCATTAATATTCTATACATTCTCTCTCTGTTTTTCGCCGGGGGGGAATAAAGAGGGGTATCCCATTATTTCCCCAGTTTTTCCCTACATTTTCCCTATTTCCCTCCCTTTTTCCCATATTACCCCCACCACTTTTACCCGCTATATATTACCATATATACGCTATATGGTTTAGTGTCCCTGTAACCACGGGACTTTACGGACGGGGAGGGTGTATATTATTATTATTATAAATATAATAATAATAATATATAGAGCATGGCGAAAATTTGTAGCCCAGAAAAGTTGGAGCGAGCAAAACGAAAGCACAAGAAGCGACACACAGCGATGCACAAAACTTGTACCAACGAGTCAAGAGTGTGTGGACAAAAGTTGAGCGCAGAAAACTTTGGCTGAAGCTAGCTCGAGCAAAACGAAAGCACAAGAAGCGACACACGATGGTGCACAAAAATGTACCAACGAGTCAAGAGTGTGTGGACAAAAGTTGAGCGTAGAAAATTTCTGCTCAGGCCAACGCGAGCAAAACGAAAGCACAAGAAGCGACACACAGCGATGCACAAAACTTGTACCAACGAGTCAAGAGTGTGTGGACAAAAGTTGAGCGTAGAAAATTTCTGCTCAGGCCAACGCGAGCGAAACGAAAGCTCAACGATGGACACACGATGGTGCACAAAAATGTACCAACGAGTCAAGAGTGTGTGGACAAAAGTTGAACGTAGAAAATTTCTGCTCAGGCCAACGCGAGCGAAACGAAAGCTCAACGATGGACACACGATGGTGCACAAAAATGTACCAACGAGTCAAGAGTGTGTGGACAAAAGTTGAACGTAGAAAATTTCTGCTCAGGCCAACGCGAGCAAAACGAAAGCACAAGAAGCGACACACAGCGATGCACAAAACTTGTACCAACGAGTTAAGAGTGTGTTGACAAAAGTTGAGCGTAGAAAATTTCTGCTCAGGCCAACGCGAGCAAAACGAAAGCACAAGAAGCGACACACAGCGATGCACAGAACTGTACATATGATTCCCGATTGAGTGCAGGCTGCACGTTGTTCACATATCGCTAGCTCACACATCGCTAGCTCAAGCTGACCAAAAAGTTTTCTGTCCCGTCCGCCACGGTGTGTCGTGTGTGCTGTGCGTTACTCACACATCACTCGCTCAAGCTGAGCAAATGTTTTGCCAACCACGATGTGTCGCGTGTGTAGCGCGTTGCTCAGACATCACTCGCTCAACCTGAGCAAATGTTTTGCGGGTGTGCCCTGCGCTTCTGCTCTGGTTTTCACCGTTCTTATTTTCCTGGTTCATCCAATATATTATTATTATTATATTTATAATAATAATAATATATACCCTCCCCGTCAATACAGTCCCATAGTTACAGGGACACTGAACTATATACCATATATATGGTACTATATATGGGATAAAAGTGGGCGGATCCAATTACCCCCACCACTTTAATATTAATATCTTAGCGCGAATTGTATCGTGGCTAGGGCAAGTTGAACCAACTTTAACTCAAGCTAGCGCGAGTTAAAGTCAACGTACCACAAGCCACACATGGTGGTTCGCAAAGCTTTGGTTCAAGCTAGAGCAAGCTGCAGCTGCAGTCCACAAAAAAAAGAAAGTGCTCAAGCCGAACGAAATGCGAATGCTATGATCGCATGTCGCTCGACTATCTCTCGCAAAATTGCAAACTCAGATTAGCTCGTGATTGCGACAAAGCTCAGTCAGGATTTTCGCATTCACATTACACTAAAAGAATATGTAACTCTACTGAATGCTCTTAAAATAAAAGTACCTCGTAACAGAATATGGGGTATGGGGTGTACGGATTGGACATTAAATTGTTACACCAACTTTTATTCAACATAAATTACAGATAGTCTTCAGGCCAACCGTAAGGTCTGTAGGATGAACATTTAACATTAAAGTTTGATAACCGTACGTGGTTTAGCGGAAATATTGAATTGACAATACATTTGAGTAAACCCACTCTGCTTCTAGCACCATACTTGTGAACGCCTTTTGCGTAATGTTCGCTGATGCACTTGAGATTGATGACGTTACCAGTAGCCCACATCAGGGAATTTGCCGTTTCCGATGAAATCTGAATTCTGGTGGATTGCTTGATTCCAAACAGAGGACACCATTTGATATTGGTAGCGAGCGGTGAATCTTCGGCTGCGTTGTCCACTCGTATTCTGCATCTGGTTACATCGTGGATTCGAAAAACCGACATGCCGACGTTCTTTCTGGTAGACGTGAAGGCGATCACAATAGGTTTGTAGAATTTCAAATGGTTAGCGTTGTCGCGTTTGCGAGCGTGCAATGTGCACATGAGATGTTCGTGCTGATCGATGTAGACTCCCAGGCGATCGCACTCGCAACATACAGTTACAACTTTGCCGTTCCGTCCGTCGATTTTGTCATTGAAGTGACAAATAGTTTCCATGAATCGGTGCAGCCGGCCTTCTTCTTTGAATGAAAACAGCGTTAAGAAGCTAGTGGAAATGAAAATCGGTAATCCATTGACGTTGGACAACACATAGTTGAGTACATGTTCGGGTCGACATTCATCAAAATATTTTTCTGAATTGGCTACAATTTTTCGCAAGTCTCCATTCATTTGAATCCTGGCCCAGTCGACACATTCACCATCGGCATTGTTGTACGGTTTCCCATCGATCGAACTAGTTGATCCGTTGTGCATCAATTCCACTTGACATATCAATTTCTCAAAGTTGAACGGTTCGATGAATATGTGATTTTTCGATTCGTTGTACGTTCGTAGTATATAATTCCTCGCATTGCGGTAAGTGGATTCAGTAACTAGGTCCACATCATCGGAAGCAACTGATGCCGTTGGTAGATCATCCAGAGAGTCGAAGAAAATCGGTGACTGTGAAGACATGACGATATTAAATCGGACAGCCACACTGTCCAACCGTTGTCCAGCACATCACCCTGCCTCTTTTATACTCTGTCCAATCTCCAGAACCTCGTTCTAGTGATACACCGTGCAGTAATAACAACACAACACGAGGACAACGCGTTACATATTGAAAACAATAGGTCAAAGTACGACTTAAGCTAATCATACTCAACATCGTTGCCTGTAGTGGTCATGGTTAAACCGGTAGACAGATTTAACGATTCCAATGGCAATCACTATTTTTCACTTAATTTCCTGTCTTCAGTGACGGATGACATTTATTCACTGGCGCACAAACTGCATGCAAATTCTGAATGTTATGTTCACGCGAACGCACTCAGACATATAATGAAAACATTAAAATGCGAGAAAATGTTAAATTTCCTAAAATATTCAAGTTTCATGCCATCTTACGTTAAATCCGGTGATATGGAAATGTTGCGAATGGTAACATACGATGGCGTGTGGGTGAGTTTCGGTGATCTAGTCGCGTGGAAAAGGGATATTAGCGGTGGGCGTGAAACGACTAAAGCAGAACTTCGTTACTATGCACAGTTGGTAGTCGACCAATATGCAATCCAATTGACGGAATTCCTAGAGGATTATATGGTTTGCGACGGTTATCAAGATATCGTCTTTGGACTAGAGTCGAGAATGTTGTTGTTGAACGAAAATGGTGTGGAACGATTTCTCAACTACAGTCGGCTGAACAGTGTCACCGACTCGGAGGCTGCCGCACTAAAGGACATTTGTGATCTCGCACTTTCGAGTGGCAGTAGCATACCTTTCATTTGAATTTCCTACACCCAGAGAAGCGGCCGCCATTTCATTTACGTTCGCAGCTATTACTACTGTCCCTGGCGACATCGCGATCGATACTCAAATGGATATTACCGCCACCGCTTTGGAACATACATTCGACCACACCCAAATTGAAAAAGTTAAAAATGAAATATTAAATTGTTACGCTGAATTCAGAACATCCAAACTCGATTTACTTGTGATATTCATCAGTGGTTTGCGCACAGTGCATTTCAAGTTGTACAGAAACGGAATTGAAATTAAAATATCCCAACAGTTTCTAAACAGGTTGGCGAACGCTATCGGCATACGAACATCTTTTGGTTTAAAGTGGTTTTCCGATCACGTGGCGTTGAGAAGTGCCGAAGAAATTGCAAACGTCTACAACATTTACTCAGAAATGTGTGATTTCAGTTGCGAAAATGATCCTCATCTCGAATACGGCATCTCACCGCAGATTTACCAATCAATTGTTGACTTCTACGACATGTTGGATATATCTTCACCTGACGATGCAAAACTTTTATGTCAAATACATTCTATCCAATTACTTTTTGATAAAATTAGACTTGTAATCGATTCAATAAATCCTTATTTATATGCCTGATGTCGTTTACAGATTTAATCATTACCGAGAATTGAGTCCTCATATCCTCTATAACATGTTTAGAAATAGCAGCAACTAGTTTATCCATGATACCGTTGTTGAAAATTGAGAGTGTCACCGGCTTGGTGACGACGGTATTGTTCCTAAGGAATGTAATCATACATTCGTGCAAATGGGACACGTGGTTTTTCATTTCGCCGTATTTCCAATCTACGAGACCGCACCATACGCATCGGCGATCCAATATACCGCGAGCCGGATTGCAATTGTGCCGACGGTAATCTCTCAAAACCATCACTGATTTGCAAGACGGACATTCAATTTTCTTTCTACAATTATTCATTCGTGTAAGGTACTTTCTAACTTCACTCATATTCTTATAAGTCTCAGTTAAATGTTGAAAAAAATAATAATTGATAGGAACAATGTGCGAGTGGCGGTACCGTTGAATGCTAACGTTAAACAGGATCGAGATTTCAACGAATATTTCTGGTCAAGATTGGTGATCGAGAAACGGGACATGATTAGCCGGCTTAGTGAGGACGAACTGTTTGAGCTGGAAAAATTCTTAACGTCCGGCGATTCACGCAAGAGGGATGTGATTTTCGATACGACTACCGGACTTTTGGACACGAGTGGAATCGAATTCATCGGTCGCTTGTTCGACTATTCGTACGATCATGTATCGGCTATCGGCACCCAACACTCGTCTATACCCACTATGAATTTCACATGGTGTGCTTTATTTTTCACTTTCGCAGTTTACCTTTATTTCACATCAATTGGCGGCAACACGGACACGTCTTTACGCCCGTGTCCATTAGGAATAACGTGCAATTAAAACACAAAACATGACCGCATTGATTTCTCACCGACCACTCAACGTTTGACAGTTTCGATAAGCAAACCGGACACTGTGTCTGGCCGAACGGAATTTCATCAACATCTGTCCGTACGAGAACGCAGTTATTACACATTGGTCGGTAATTCAATCCGGCCGTTTGCATTTTGACAAATTCAATTTGCTCGACTAGTGTCATCGATTCAATATCATGTGTCACGTAACATAAGTGGCATGAACTGAGAATCCTTTCAGACAATAATTCTTTATACAGTTTTTGTGAATTTACAATGAATTTGGAATTATAATCGTAAGCGCTTTTGCGGTGTGAACACAGTTTGGCTGCTTTGAAGATGTTGTCCGTTCTAGTCGTGTGGAGAAATGAATTCGCGGTCAGATTGCTGCCTGGTCCTTTCACTGCGTAACTCCCTGAACGTTTCGACCACAGGATGATTGTACATTTGACCGGATTTAGTTTGCACCATTTACCCACACTTTGTCTTGATGCTGCTGCGGCAACATCTATTCGCCACCTTCCTTCACCAGCTACCGGCGGCGGCAAAGTCTCTGCTCCTGCTGCTCCTGCTGTTCCTTCTATTTCCAATACTATATCGTCACATTGTGTCCCCTTGCACTCTCTACCTCTCATTGATGTGAACTTGGTGAATTGAAAACCTATTGGTGGCAGATTCTTCGGTGTCGCATCCATCATTCTCACTTTCATCCTATTTTTTCGCATCTTCCGTTCATTACTCACATTACCGCTACACCTTTGCATACAAAGTCCCATTCCGGACGGACGTACACTCACTCACGCACTCACACTAGAGCACAATAACGTGCTCTTGTACAATATACTAACCACCACTAGTTATGTAATTATCTGCGGCTGTAGGATAATCACGACCCGTCACAAGCCGTATGTCTCATATGATGCTCATAAACACTGTACAGAGCTAAAACCACAAGTACAATTGAGAGATGTATAGTGATAGGTAAACATAGAACATAGAATCGGCGCGCTGCCGAAGAGAGTAGATATGCGCAAGCGCGCGCTACCATGTGCGTGTGTGGGATCAAGGATAGAATGTGTGAAGAAGGATGGTGAGAATACATGAATAGCGCTAGAGAGACAGAGTCGGAGAAATGTAGGGAGGGGGACAGAGGACAGAGGACAGAGGTAGATAGACGAATGAAGAGGGGAAAGAGGAGGGAGAGAGCAGCGATGCGATGACAGAACGGTGCACCGATCCATGAAACGTAGAACGGTGGATGGATCGAGAATTCTGGATCCAGAAAACTGGATCGGTGCGTGGTTCTGTGACTTGATAGAACGGTGGGTGGATCGAGGATAGTGAAACCAGTCTGAAAGTGGTGGGGAGCGCGCGCTTGGCTGTGAGATAGCCAGTCGCGCTAGCCACCCGCTCAGTTCAACAAGTGTCTGCCTATCAGTCTGTGATATTCTCGTGCCTTGTACATATTGTGTTGCCGTATTGACGCGTTCTCGGGCTGTAGCGTGCGTGCGCGTGAGTGACCCAGTGCGCGTGCCCACTTCTCTTGTTCTTTGTATTCATTGGCCTGCCTGGCAATGGTGATTCGCAAACCTAAGTTGGACAAACTCAATTGGTGCGGTGCGCGTGGGACCGTTGAACTTGTGTTGGAGGAGCGCACGGAAATCTACAGGAATTTGGTAACTAGAATATTGTACCCGATGAAAAAATCTGACAGTACGAAACTTTTGAACAGCGGTATCATATCAGATTATGTACATTACATTTCCGATTCCGAAGATTTGGCAAAATTCTACAAAAGCATCTCCACTAGTGTGAACCTGAGTTTTACAAATATCGAAGAGGATTACCGCTGGATTTTCGTACACATTATGTACGTGATGTCGAAATTGAAGACTACGCCCGGTGATGATTATTTGAAAATTCTACAAGGCAACATCGTCAAGGAGTTTGGACGGGAGATACAGTTGGCGGATCGTTCCCTCTACGATGAACTCTTCGCCAAGATCCTGTGCCGAGTTTTCCGACCCAGCTTCCAGAAGGCATTCAACATTACCAGTCTGAAGAACAACATGACGGATTCCGCATTTGAACACGAGGTACGTTTAAGTGTGGTAATATGGATAAAACTGTTCTAACCAAGTTCAAACCAAGTCAATTGTCACAGAAGTTAATTCAATGCAATCCTTGCAAGCAAAAGACAACCACGTACAATTTGGAACTGGTCAAGTCAAAGAACAACCGAATGCGCTACAAGGGTATCTGTTCAAAATGTAAAAGGAATAAATCATCGTTCGCGTAGAAACGCGTGCGCACATTGTTATGTTTATTTAGGTTTAATTTTTTTTGTCTGGTTTATGTTGCAGCCGACCAGTTCACTGATGTTGACGATGAATTCAGTAAAGAAGCGCGTGCAGACCAAGCAGGTGAAAAATAATGTGAAGAAGAAATGTGGCAGTATGAACAACTGTGCGACGGCCGGCGGGATGAACAAGGGTACGACCGGCGGCGGCGGCGGCGGCGGTAGAACATCATCCATCACAACGATGAGTACGGAATCGACTCGAATAGATGTGTCCACAACTACATCAACTTGCCAACCCCGAGTGTATGTTGCAGACATTATGGAGAACATGAATGAATTGGGAAAATACGTTGAGGCATCAATTCCCAAGACAGTGAGATTTGCCATCAACAGATCAACATCATCATCACCACCATCATCGTGTTCGCCGCCGCCAATGCAACCACCGCAACAACCCCAATTATTGCATCATCGTAAACAAAGGGCGGATATCGAAGAGGATCAACGACATGACTTGCAGCATCAGGAACATCAAGGGCAGCATAATTTTCCGCAACGAGTTTCTTCACCGCTGGTGTTTACCCGTTTGACCTCAGTTCCACTATCATCTTCACCGCCACCAGTCCAGATTTCGCAACATTATTCCTGCGTCCAATCTTTTGACAATTTCGCACTTGGATCACCGTCACCTCAACTCGGCTTTGAATGTTTGATCGACACACCCACAACGTTGATGCCTG
This sequence comes from Matsumurasca onukii, assembly GCA_018831715.1. Classification (NCBI taxonomy): domain Eukaryota; kingdom Metazoa; phylum Arthropoda; class Insecta; order Hemiptera; family Cicadellidae; genus Matsumurasca; species Matsumurasca onukii. The sequence goes on along the minus strand of JAHHFQ010000243.1, from coordinate 155,918 downwards.
TACGTAATTACGAGTTCTGTAATTACGATTTGCAATCTTCACCGCAACAAACAGTGCCAGACGCTAGTTCCCAACAATATCAAACTGATCGACAGTACAACACGCCACCATCGCAACAGCAACAGCAGCAGCAGCAACCAAGACAGCAACCGGAAGATCAACAGCAGCAGTCAGCGACAGTACAACCAAATTACGCTCTGCTCAGAGTTCCAGATCAACTCTTCAACACTGGTGATTTTGTGTTTGCCAAAAAGGATTTCAGTATTTGCGATTTAAAGTTACCCTCACTGATGACTAATGACAATAGTTTGCTGAAAACAATGTCGCATGAAGCAAGTTTAATTCTCGGCGAATCAATGCACAATGATAAAGATGGATTATTCTGCACCACTGGGTTGGAACGAATGTTGTGCGACAAAATTAAATTTTATGCAAGAATGGAAACAGGAATTGTGGCCAGTTTGGAACAATATTCTACCATGGCGGAAATTCCATTAATTGAACGCAAGACGTATGCGTATTTTGCTGAAGTCGACAAGAGATTACCACCAGGCTGTCCCGCAACTCCTTTCGTCAATGATTCCGATCGTGAGAAGTACTCGGCCAACCAACTTGCCGTCTGGATAGCCAAGAAATATCTCAAAACCTACTTGGACAAAATGAAAAATATCGTCTTTGATCTCTGGTCAAGGAAGTCTCTTCAGCGATCCAACCTCAAAACCGTTCTCAAGGAGTTCAACATCGAACTTGACAACCTCTTCTCGTCCCTAACTTCAGACTACGCCACCACACTCGAGCTAGTTATTAGAATATGCAGTGTCAGTGAATTATTTCTTCTCACAGTCTTCGGACTAAATGTTTCAACATGTAATGGCAAATACTATTTCATATCCTCCCTATCCACAACCTTAACCACATATTTGTCTGCCCAACTGGAATCACACAGTGATGTTCTATCCCAACCATTTGTTCTTAAAATCAGGAAATCAGTTTACAACACACTTCCAGTTTTATTTTCGCTTGATATTTCCCGACAATTTATTCAATTCCAACCATCTCCTGTAAAAGAATATAACTTGGATGAAATGATTGAGGATGTTTTGTCAATACCGGTGCAATAAATAAACTTTCTGTTCCAAATATTGTTTTATTATTAAATCCCATTATGTAGGATAGAATTATATTTGGTTACAATCTCATACATATGTGCGTTGCTGCATTTGGTCCACTCCTCGCAGAACAGTTGTGTAAACTGGTCGCTACTGCTTGTTTTGGATATGCAGATGATCACTTGAGGCACCACACATTTTCCGCTCAGTTGCATTTCACCCAGTAAATTGTCCACATTGCTGTAAATCAATCTGATTACAAAATATAATCTTAAAATTACAAACTGCAACAAGAGTTTCTGATCTTTACAGTTGTTTTGGTAAACATCTTTGAAGATTATTGTGTCCTTAGTAGATTTTGTGTACTTTGAGAATTTTCCATTTACAGTGTTGTTATCGAAAACAATGTAGACCGGATATTGATTGGGGCCATCAGAATTGCCGACAGGTTTGTAGCGTACCAATCGGTTTTCATTTATGAACTGGCATCCGCGTATACTGCCACCAGTATTGATTTTCTTGTAACCGTTGAGCAATAGCGATCTGTATATTTGCGTATACATAGCGCGTTCAGTTTCAGAAACTTTGGTGAAATTGAGAAAACTCGACACATCAGTACTAACTTTTTCCTCTGCCGCTGGAGTTTTAATGTGGAAAACTTTTTTAGGTAGCAAGATATTGACATTCCTTTTGCTCAACTTGATTTGCTTGGCGCTGCTTTTATTACGTGAAGAATGTACTGTCATCATTTTCAATATTATTTCAGATCGCAATATGTGAAATTACCTCGAGCCGTAATATCTTCGGGAGCCTGAATTTTAACTTTAATCTCACCGATAGTGTCGATGATACCCAAATGTATGTTCGGTAGACTGGACTTTAGTCGCTTACTTTCTTCACCGTTATTACGCACCGATCTCGTCAAACATTTGTCCAACATGAGTAACAGTAGCGATTTAACACTGGTTTTGAAATCCGGCACCGTGTTGTTGAATTGCGTTGTTATGTGCGTGCTGGGTGATATTACTTTCACAGACTCTTTCAGTGTATGTTTTGTATTGCGACTTACTTCACTTTTATCATTTTTCGAACTCCCGTCGCTACCGCTAGCCACATCCTCACGTCGATCGATACAAATTCTATATCTATCGCTCGGATTCGCTGGCGCAAAATATCTAATATAATCCAGCATATTTATTATAGCTTCTCTGTCGACAAATAGTAACATTGCAGTCTCGTTCTGAACGGTGCCCCATCTCGCGTCCGCGTCACCATTACGAATTTCCTCATCATCGTAATCATCAAAACTGTAATATTGGTGGTGATAGCTGTCTCCGTCGCCGTCGTCGCCTCCGCAACTCAATCCACTATCCACATTCATTGGAACTTTTGAAAATAATTGTTTTCTCATTTCATCCCACCTATCATCAAATTGACTTTCTTCTCCGTCGCAACAGTATTCATTATTATTATTTCCACTACCGAATACAGCGTCACTCGGTTCCACAATTCCAACCGATGGACCTTCCGTGTCGTACAATCTCTGGTTACTTCTATCCTCGTTCAGTAGATTCTTTAATAATCGCACATCGCTAATATCCCTCACTTTAATCAAATGATTACTCGCGAAATCCGATGTTAGGGCGAACATAAATTTACTATTCCGAAATATAACTCGCCCGATTTTATCTTCGTTCCGCAATATTTTATCGTTAAGGAACTTGACAATACCGAAAGCTAATTGGCTAATCAATATGTCGGCAACACGATCGTTGTCGCATCCATTCGCTATTTCCGAACAACCGCTACCAAAGTGATCAAAAACATTATTGGCGAGACGGATACGTTCGTCGAACAGTTGTTCATACGACACATCTCTCATGTAGAATTTCACATTATCGAATATTCGCACCCCTTTTAGACGATCGCTCACACTTGTGTAATTTATTGTATGTTTGAGATTTTCTTCTTGTGAGATGCAATCTATGTCGTCAATATCGCGCCTTGAACGCAGCTGCTGCTGTTGTTTCTCTCGATTACTCCGTTTTCCGCGTGCAGATTCATCCATGTAGAAGTAAGTTGAATTCTCGCCCATTTCTTCACGGTGAAAATTTCGCGATAATAATGGAACCAGATTGGGCCCATTTTCGTCAAGGTCTACGTCGAAGAACATTTTCCCCCAACACTTAAAGTGTGCGCGTACGCACCCAATGTACGTGGTAAATCCATGTAATATATAATATTGTAGGCCTAAATGGATGTTCAACGATGGTAATAAAATGACGACAGATAGGAGTAGTGCGGTTGTGAAATGTGCACAGTACCGGGATGCTCTCGCTTTAAATTTACATGATGAGGTCGGCAACAGCGGTACGGATGATTGCGTTAAGATATCGTCCAAGATTTTGTCCAAAAGTTACAAGATACCAGTGAGAAAACTGATCGAGTGTTTCGATTCTCTGTACAGATACTTGATAGCGAATGATTGGGAAATTCCGGAAAATGATTTCAGTTGCTATGCATCTAATTATTCAAAAGTGTGCATTGATATAGATTGTTTAAAGTGCAAATCTGGTGAGAGAGGAATTAATCACGTTCCGTCTAAATTTATCTGCAAAATTGTGTTGGAAACAGCTACTCGAATATGGGAAGATTTGTGCGTGGAAAATGTGATATTTACACGCGGTTTAACTTGCGGCGTTCACGTGTACATAAATGATTTAAATTGGACACCGAATGAACAAATGGAGTTCCACGCACAATTAGTGAAATGTGTGAATTTGGACTGTCGGTTGAAGAATGTAATCGCCATCGACACAGGTTGCAAGTCCTTTCCAACACCGTACTCGCGAAAGCATTTGTCCGTATTTAATTACAGGACCGGTGAACGAAATATTTACAAGCGCTATAATTACACTCCGTCCCAGTTCATTCAGTGCCCGGGTGATCTGTTCAAGATTTTCTGTGTCGACATGGACTCTATACCGGTACAGTCTCCCATTCGGCAACCAATGTCTCCCATTCGGCAACCAATGTCTCCGATTCGGCAACCAATGTCTCCCATTCGGCAACCAATGTCGCCGGTTCAGGATCCAATGTCGCCCGTTCAGGAACCAATGTCACCAGTTCAGCAAGCGCTTGTTGATGATGATCACCAACTGCTAGCGCCGCCATCGAGTGAAGTTGCAGCAACTGGATTATGCGGCGATGATGCCGCGGATGAAGATGGTCGAAAATTACAGGACAAGCAACTACTGGCAGAGAGACTGGAACTTGAAAAGAGACTGTTGAAAACGAATGTTGATCGTAACTTTGAGATATACACCGTGCCAGGTGACAGCGTTGATTTGGAACGAAATTACGTTATAGTGATCGACTTGAATTCCATTCCGCATTACATCTACGAAGACGATTTGATCAGTCCAACTGCATGGTTGAATATAAAGCGCGCTTACTTCGATTCGTATTTGGTGAATCCAGTGTTGATCAAAATGTTGGAACTGTACCTGATGGAGAACGAAGTTCTAATTAAAAAATCAATAGGCAGTCGTCGCGATTACGACACTCTACTTGACGCGATTGCTCGTGTTATGTCATCGTTCACAGTTGGTGGCGGCAACAGATCGGTCATCAATGAAGATGACAAAATCCGTATCGTTGACAGTATGGTGAAAGTATGTTCGGACCGGATGGAAATGACAACGGCTATATTTACGGATTTTCAAAAAGTGCGCGGCGGTAGCATCACCGAATGCAATGAAGAAGATAGCCATAATTTCGACGGTGAACCGACGTCGAAAAGAGCTAGAAGAAATTTCAAAGTAACGGAATCTAACGACCGATATTCTATATTAGCATCTCTGATATATCATGAACGTGAACGTCTGAGCAGGAAAAGTTTACAGTGCCTGTTGTACTATTACCATTACGTGAAGAACACAACGCTCGATCGCATTTGTAGCGAAGTACTTTTTGGTAATCTGATGGTAACTTCGGTGATTCATGGATTCCTTCGCACGCACACCGGGGTTGACAAATTGGTGAATATCTTTAAAGGTTTCCTCAGGGTGGTTGAAATGTTGGATGATAAACCGTTACGACGCAAAAAGGCAGGAAGTGCGAACGCGACCAACCGTGAAGAAACTGGATTGGTTCTAGCTCATTGGACGGTAACACAGTTGTACAATGTGATGATACGACAGTACTTTCGCCCGTTAACCTTCGGCGGCAACAGTTTCGTTTTTGATGGTTCCTATTATAATGAAACACTGGACAATGCGGTGGATGTATGCAAGAACACATTCCCGAATATCTTTCGAGGTACAAGCGATGTGATATCGGCTTTCAAACAGGATGAAGTAAAATATTCAATGCCACATGGTGCATTGTTGCTCTACAATACCGATATATTTAATGACAAGCTAGCGTGTTCGTACACAATGAATCTGATACTGAATGTTAACGAAATGTTTTACGGCGGTAACATGACTCCCTTGACGCGTAATATCAGTGAATATATGATCAACGAAAGACTCGATGTGATGCTCTATAATCTGATTGCGGAATGCAAGGATGCAACTCGTGACCTGGCAATCGACGTTGACCTATCGTACATCAATTTAATTCTAAATCAACCTATTGTGCCGCCCGTTTTTGAGAGTGACCTAAAAGTTCGCTCGCTTTTCATGAACGACGGAGAACTGGAAAAAGGTAAATTCGTAGCGCTAAATGTGATGGACTATGTGCGAATGTTGAACATGTTCGATGATAACAAATCGTGCGACAACAAAATTTGCAAGACGGTTGAAAACTTTCTCGATGTTAATTTGAAAGGGAATCGGAGCGACGTGGTCAGTTTCAAGTTTCAATGTCTGGTGAATTTCTTCACAATTTTTGTATTCGAAAGTGTGTTTGCAATGTACAAATTGAAACTCAATAGTGACATCTCTAATGAGGACAATGTGGTCGGTTTCAATACATTCTCGTCTTCGGTAAATATCCAACCGTTCGTAGAAATCTTTTTTGGCAATACGAGTCGAGTGCGCGATTTGAGTGCTGATGTGTTGAGAAAAATGAATCTTGATGAAAATAGTTACGCCACATTGGATTCTGGCAAGTGCGAAGAAAATGACAGTATCCGCGATATTTTAAATGAACGCAACGGTGTGCGAGACATGCAATCTTTGCTCAACGTACAGCTACCGGACCGTGAAACCAGATTGTTCAATCTTTTTGGCGAATTAGGTCAGCATGTGTTCTTGTCGAAATCAGATGATTGTGTCAACGATTTGGACACAAATAGTGGCGGCGGCAGTAATGATTCATCAGACCTATCTGGTAGTGGCGGCGGCGGCGGCGGCAATGATCCGATTTACGATTACGACTATTTCCGTAAATGTGCAAATATCATATCGACCGGACGCACTAACGATTTACTCTTGAAAACTCATTTGAACCGACTTATCTGGCAGAAAGATTCCAACGACGTGATGAAAAGTAGCACTTTGAAGTTCAAAGGTTGTCACGACTCACAAGTGAAAATCTGCAAACACGAATTGGAAATGTTCCTGACAGCCGGATGTTTGGAAATGATTATCGACAGACTGAGAAATAACCGCACAGCGTTTGATTTCCTATGCAACATTCCGTTACGTCTGAAATTAATCGGTTTCATTCTCGCAACGCATGCTCCAAAAGTGCTCAAGTGCAATCTCGGCATAGATTCGTTATTTATGGATGTAATTTTGAGTGACGATTCTCTGAAAATGTCAATTGAAAATTGGATGAATGCCTCCGACAGTCTACTCAATGATCGATACTCGCTTTTGAAGTATATGGCTGAAATTGAAACATTTCCGAGAAATTACTTTGTCGGCTTGAAACCGAGTGGCGTTTACAATGTGCTGTACGATTTCATGGTGTTGAAAAGTCATATGTATCCGACGTTCGATTCAATTTACAAGAAAAATGTTCGCAGTGATGTGAATATTGTGCGCTACATTTGCATTGCGATGATGTATGTTTTGGTAGTGAGTGGCTGGGATGATGAACACATTGATTTGTACTTGAAGATATTTCTGGCCATCGAATGGCCCGGTCAGTGGAATAAGGGTGTGTTTGTATGGCGGTCAAACAGTAACGGCGGTAAATCCATGTTGTTCGATTCGATAATACGCAAAGCATTCTCAAACTCGACTCTGATTAATGATCCTAAGGGTGGCAAGGACAATGCTCCTGAAAAAAAGGACTATTATTGCAATTTCGCATTGTTCTGCGAAGAATTTAGTACGATCGAAACGGTGGAATTGAAGCAAGTATGCAGTCGCGCTCCGATGAAATTCAGAATGAATCGTGGTAACGATTTCTACGAATCCTATACGGTGGGCAAGTTACTATTCAATTGCAATGATCTACCGCCGACCGGTGATTCGGCCACCATACAACGTATGGTTCTATGCCATGTACCGTTCTGGTTTTCGCCAAGATACCGAATCTCTGATGCGTTGCTCAATTTCTATCGCAACGACCAAGTGAACATGTACGAAGCATTGTACCGTGTGAAAATACCCGAAATGTTACTAGAAAACGAAGTTAAATTCTTTAACGGAAATGTGAATACAAAAAAAGAGGAAGATCTGTTCAAAAATCAAGTAGCTAGAAATTTGATCATGAGTCGCGACTCCAACACTGGTTCACCCATGTTCCTTGTTCAGAATAAGGCGAATTTGGTGTACATATCATCGGAACCTGATTGTGGAGAAATAGTGAAAGGCATAATTCACATAACGCGACATTTTTCGTGGTTCCGTTACTTTAATACAGACGACATACCGGTCGAATTGAGTTCCGAATTCCTACCAACGCGAAGTAAAAAATTGAAAAAAGATTGGATGGACATGTGTGTGCCATATGAGTACTGGAAGAAACAAGTGGGTATTTGCAAACGGCGGAAATGTAATCCGGTAAAGACGTATGCCATCACCGAGTCGATGAGGAGTTTCGCTCAACGACAAACTACCAATGTTCGTGTTTCCACCATCCGACAGTTCTTCGAATGTGAATTTGCTGATGTTTACGATAAGGCAGATGATAGTTACTTCGTGCACATAAGTTTGAACAAATGAATCGTCGGTCACTCATTCCTAAGTGTACTTGGCTATATAATATCGGCTATACTCGTCACGTTCCTCAATATATTCGACCATATTTTTCCCCAGCTCAGAGTAATAATAATATTTACTAGGATGATCCTACAGTACGAAGGAAATATCGGTTCCGGTAAGACGACCCACGCATCGACTTTAGTCGACGAGTTAAGATCTTTGGGTTTCACAGTGATTTATCTGCCCGAACCGCTTGACGTATGGACCAATTACAATGGCGTTAATATATTGGAGGAATTTTATGCCAATAAAAAGGAGAAATCTTTCTTTTTTCAAGCCACAGCACTCACTACAATGTTGAAACATGAAGAGATCGCGAAAGCGTTGACCACACTTGTGCCAGATGTAATCGTCGTCATGGAACGGTCCTCGAAAAGCGTATCGATGTTCTCGAAAATGCTACTCAATCTCGGATATCTTAGCACTGTCGAATACTCGACACTCTTCGCGCTACAAAAACAGATCAAGGGTTGCGAGAATGTCATACACAATGTAAAGAACCATATAACTTTATTTTTGGATACAAATCCAACAGAATGTTTTTCCAGAATCGAGAAGAGATCACGGAAAGAAGAAAGAGACCAAATCACCGTAGAGTACCTGGAGAAGTTGGCTGTACTGCACGATGAGACCATCACCAGTGGGCCGGATTTCGGCAAAGTGATACACATCAACGACTACAATTGTGACATCAAAACGCTGTCGCAGTTAATCACAAAATCCATCAAGAATTTCGTCAATCCAGTCGACCATTTGTGCCAGATGTTGAAGCAGTATATTTGATGTTATCTCTGTGTTACTCAAATAAATGACAATTTCCTGTTACATTGTCCATTACTAGCGATACCATATGCCATGTGTAGATAGTTGATCTCATTTTCCATGAACGTGTACTTGGTTAAAGCAAAATTGTTGTTATGGAAAAGATACATAATTGAATTAGGATTAGTCGAGTGCTTTAGACCGATGGTGTGAAGCAACTCGTGTGGCAGTGTGTGATCGAGAGTAATCTGGTAGCTGCTTGCGTAATCGGGCAGGTTCTTCAAACGTCGAGGAGGAGCAATTCTGAATAGCACAGTTTTGTTGATGGAAGGTATGGTCCACGGCACTCGACGGTTGATGTGCACATCCCCATATAGGAAAGCGTGTGCCAAAGTGGATTTTGTGGAGAACTTTAGATCGTTCGTCGTCAGCTTGTGTGTGGGGTAAGTTACGTGAACGTTGGTGATTGCACAATTTTCAATGTCCTCGTAATAGACTGGACTTTCAATAAAATCATCAACAAATCTTGTAACGTTAAATTGGATTGAATCGTGATGTGATATGTACTTCCAGTACGGATCAAAGACAAAAGAATAACAAACGTCCGCATGCAAGAGCATTCGGTTCAATTCGCTCACGTGAAATTTGACCAAATTCTCAAAACCGTAATCGTTAATCAGGTTCGACGCTTTGAGACGTACTATTGTGCAGTGATTTTTCGGTGGCACTATTGCCAACATTTGTGCTCCTCCGTTAATTTCTTTTGATGTTCGGAAATTGCTGTTGCCGTGATGGTTGCGATAATATGGTGACGACGCTGCCGCCACCGAAAATGGTGTAGTCAATATTGTTTCGCAGTTTCCATTATTTCCGAAAATTCCCAATAATAACAACCACAACCGTCGCCGTGGCCACTGCTTCTCTTTCAACATTCTATTCTCAACTCACTCTCGAATGACCCGTTGCTCCTCCGTTGCTTTCCTATTTATAATGCTTAACATTTCATAAATTAATTTATTTTTATGTTCCGGATCTGAATGTTTGTTGTTACACCTCAACAGCTTCACACATAATTTCAATAATTTCGATACACTGGACGTGGCATTAATTGAATTTATGACAATCTTGGTTGCATTAATGATATAATTTAATTCCGTGAAATCGCCAGACACCTTATGTTTGACGAGAAACTTAACGGGAGCGTGCTCCCAAGGACCCGATGTAAATGGTTGTCCTAGAGGGTAATTTGTTATGTCGAAAATGTCATTTCCACTTTCATTCGCTATTTGGAAATTCAGCACGCAATTGTACGTACATAGTCCTTTCACGTATCCTGTTGCTCCACCGTTGGATTTCTTTAACAAATGCGAAGTAAACTTAAGCCAGGCTACAAGGAAAGAGGTTGGGTACATCTGAAATGTACATGTTCCGTTTCCAGACAAGTAAGCGTTCCGTCTATTTAGAATCTCTTTGAGGAACAAACACACATGGTAGTGTAGATGTTTTCGCTCTTTAAGCAGATTATCAGTACAATATTCGAATGTCGTGCGCACGACTTTATAATCTTCCATTGTTTTACTTAGACACCCGGTATGTGGTGGCCGACAAAGAATTCGACCGGTACACTGATCGGTGTATAAAATATACAGTTGTAGTCGAGTTGGAATAGATTGAAAGTAAGATGGAAAGCACACCGGAACGTAATTCAGAGGAGAAAATGTGCGATGATAGTAACGGTCTGCGCAGACCGGTTAAGAAAGATAGAGGCGACGGCGTCAGTCAACCGACTGCGGTCGTTGATAGGGACAGTGTAAATAGACTAAAACGCAAATTGTTCATCCAAGATGAAGATGAAGATGATTATAATGTGGGTATTGAGGGTAACAGCTCGAACACGATGTCAATTGACTTTTGCGACGGCCGTGGCCAAGGTCAGAGCACGGATTTCGAGATGGAAGATGATGATGTCGCGGCAACAGCGGCGGCGGCGGCGGCGGCAATCAATGATGAAAATCGCGCTCAACATGAGGATGGCGACGATGAGGAAGATGATGATGACGGGCCGAGTGATCCGAAAAAGCAACGAGCCATTGTGCTGAAGAGCAATTGCGAAATCGTGCCCGTTGAAGATGAAGAAGATGGCTACGACAATGGCAATGATTACATCATGATATACATTGTCAACACACTAATACGGATGGTGAACGCGAGCGAAGTTCTGAAAAAGATGAACAATATTTCATTCAAATATCAACTTGGAAAATTGAAGAAAATGATAATGATCGAAAAAGAAAGGAACTATTCCGGTATGAGCATGTGGGTGGGAAAAATATTCGAAGAGCTATTCATGTCGTTGAATGTATCCGGTAACAGTTGTCCGAGATTCGTGAACCAGCTGAATCTTGATTGGAAAGATTTCCGCAAAGTCCGATTACATGACATTTTCAAAATTGACATTGGAAAGTTCGAAAAAGTCGTGCGCAACGATCGAGCTTTCATTGATGTGAAACTCATGTCATTGGTGAAATTTATTTTCATCGGTTCAAAGGTCGCTGAGGACAAAAAAGGATTGTCACCGACCAATATCAAAGTGCTGGACGTGGTTGGCAACGGAAAGTTTCTGAAAGCAGTTGATTTACTTTACGGCCATATTCTGAAAAGTATTAATAATTTACTTTCCATGAGGTTTAAGATGAGAAATGTACACAACGCAATTACCGACGGTTCGACTAGTGTGCGAGTTAGCGATTCGCAATCAAATTCCAAAAACGACGACTGGAAACGTGATGATTTAAGCAAAATACTGGATTCCATTGATTTACCATTACAGCCTCGTACCGTGGAATTTGCATACACCCTAGGACAGTTGAACAAAAGTGAAAAATTACAGGAGCTCAACGTGGTACAGGATGTCGTCACGGACGCCTACAAATCGCCTACCAACAACAGTTCCATTTACGTTTCGTCCCACGTGTCAGTGAGAATAAAAAACGACTCAACGTTGCAAATGATTATTTACAGCAAACATGCCATCACTCTTGATGATGAAAACGATGAATATATTCCTTTGATGTAATATTTATTTTCCATGTTTTCTTTTCCCTTCACACCCTTAGTAGTTGTTAGCACGTGCATGACACGCAAACAAACACAAATACACTTGGAGATAGCTGAGAGAGAGAGGGAGAGGATTGGTTGGAACTTGTGTGCGAGTGTGCGAACAGGTGAGTTGATTGGAGTGTAAAATGTGCAAATAAAAAAGGTAACGGTAACAGGATTTTCGTTGTAACAAAATGGATGAGAGTGGTTGTAGTGGTGGTGGTGGTAGTGACGTCAAGGAGGTAGATGTTGATGATAATAATATGAGCGCCAGTCGCAATTTCACTGATAGACCGTTCGTCTTGAATCGGGTGACAGGTGAGACACGACCGAATATCGGATTCAAAACAGACGGTGCTAGTTACACTATTGGTGATGCAGTGTGCAGTGCGGATATGGAAAAATACGGTATCGATTCGATAGATATGTTGCGCTTGTACCAGTACTTTGATAAAATAAATCGGCGGTTACAGAAACCGAGCGATATGTCGGTGGAGGAATTTAGGCGACGCGAAAGTGAGGTGAACGGAATACGGAAAAAGTTCAATGATGAATACTCGAAATTGAAACAGATTTTGGTGAAAACGCGTTACAATTACAATATGCGGAAATATGTGATAACGCCGCCCAACAAGCAGTGCACTTACGATTATAAAAAATATTTGAGGAAATTATGTAAATTGGACAATATGGATGGAATGAAATTGCAAAATCAGAGACCGTATGAAAGTCGCTACACGTACCATCGTAATTCAAAGAACCGCACCAAACGATTGGTGACAGCTACATCTAAAATGGCAGCGGCAGCGACAGCGACAGCGACAGCGACAACGGCAATGGCAGCGACAGCGACAGCGGCAGCGGCAACGGCAACTGAAACGGCCGTAACAAGTTGTTCGAAAGCGAGCATGAAAATAATTGGAGGAAGAACTGCGACAGCGGTGGGTCCAATTAACCGACAGTCTTTGGATGACAATATATTGCAAAAAGTCTGGCGGCTGATGAATGATGCAGATCTCGTGAATAAAAGCATACGCGAGCAAACACAAGGTGGTAAAAGCTTCCTCAAACAAGTCGTCATACCGGGTAAAATGTTATTCTGCCTCTACGGTAAAGTATTACCGGATCCCTCTTTGTCACCGGATGAGATAAGCATACCCTCGGGTGTGATGGAGAATTTATTCGGCAACGTTAATATGAATGACTTTACTGCTTTGACTAAACGAGATCCAGTATTTTCGTCAGATGCTATAAACACGTTCAGTCGTGTAAAGAGGAATCGATACCAGTACACTTGTATACCGAGCGAAACCGTGACGAACAAACAGTTGGATTTCGACGGTGATACCATATCGATATTGTTCGTTAGCAATCGTAAATGTAATATCGAAGTGACAACACGGTTGTCTTCGAAAATACGTATGTACTGTCCGTTTATGAGAACTCGTTTATCTTTCAGCCAGACGAATCCTTTTCGTATACGTGGGTTATTGGAAAAAGTGTGGAACATTGTATGTAATGGCAACGGCGGCAACAACGATGGCGACATGTGCAGTGAAATACTAAAATCGAACGATGTCGAATTACGTAGGAAATTGAGGTTAATCTGTAATGATTGCCAAGCTAGTGGCGAGGAGAAAATGAGAAATGTAATAGGACTGCTATTGGGATCGATGTTCGTGCACGTGTACGATTGCAAGAGTAATGGTGATGGAGTGAATAACAGGATTGACATGAGGTTCGATGAAACTAGTTGGGGCAGAATGCGAATATCGGAAGTGTTGAACGACACGCTACTGGTTTTGTCGCAAAGTTACGGTCCTTTCATCGCCCACGGATTCGTGATCAGAGTTAAAAGATGGTCGCTCTGCGAATACAATCGGGACAATATATATCCTATTTCCGACAAACCGTTGGAACAGTTAGTGAATATCGCCGTGTCGGGTAGCAAAGGATCGATCGATTTAATCGAAAGAAATATAATCGGTGGCGGTACACACAACAGTCCGTCTCAATCGCTTGAATACGCAAAGATTTTCATCGAAACGAAAAATGCAATTCGCAAACAGGGCCACAACGCAAAAAGAATGGACTCAGCTCTTCAGAATATAATCGTGAACCATGACAATCATTTAGTATTGAAAATCAATAATACCATCTACGATATGGGCCACGTACTGGACTGGATTCGGACCGAATGGATTATGTGCGATGAGAGTGTGGATTACGTAATGCGGGAAAACGAGTGCGATGATATGGACGATATGCGCGAATATTGTTTAGGGCGTCTAGAAACGGACCCCAATGATGGAATGTTCAACTATTGTTACGGCAATGACAATAGGGGTCGTTGGAACGACGACGACGACGACGACGGAAATGATTGTGGCGGCCGCAATTGCGATTACAATAGCGATGATAGCAATGGATGTGATGATAATGTAAAATGTGTCGGTGACGCAAGAGGAAACATCGGGAATGCTAATGGGAAATGGAATACTAAATGCCGTTGCAAAACCAGCAACACAACAACTGTCAAAGTAACAAAGTATTATGAGGCACAGATTAGACAGCATTTACATTAACGTCCGTTTAATAAATATAATACAATAGTAACGGTAGTTTGAGATTACAAATTAATTGTGAGGTACTGTACTGTTACTCTGTCGGACTTGATTAGATCTGAAAGGCAATTGTAGAGAGTGAAATTCCTGTAGTCGGCTTGGACTATTATTCGTAGAGAGCGCCTGTCAGTCGAGTCCAATTTGGAAAACGTCCGCGATGTTTCCACAATGTAGCTGAAGAGAGTGGAATATTTGTCGAGAATCGCAACCTCTTGAATGAAGGCGGGCACCAGTGGCAAGACAGATTGGCTGAACGGAATGTGTATCGGCAATATGAACATTGAGTTTTCCACAAAATTCATTTCTACATTTTCAGGCGAGATCTTTTGATTGAAAGTTGGCGTGAATATGTAGAGCAGGTCACCCGTGATATCCTTGTCCAACATTGAAGAATAAATTTTTGCAATTTCCGACCGGTCGTTGTACAACCTTATGATGTGTGTAAGTGAAAACGCCATTATGGATAAAATTAAAGAAAGTTTCTTCGAGAGATTAGATCAGTGTTTGGAGAATAAATCGGTTGCCGAAGAGTTGGGTAAAGCTGTTGGTGGATTGATAAATTGTGGAGAATCGTTGGACGTACCAGGAGAGCAACGTCGTCGTCAACAGCAGCACGTAGGGATTACCAGTGCGAGTGGTGGAGTAATGCAATCAACGGATAGTGGTGTTAGTAGTATGATGGTACCAACAAGCTTGATGTCGTCGTCGCAGCCGAAAATCGGTGATAGCAACGGAAGCAGCAGCAATGAGGCATCAGCCATCATTATGGGTAAATGGCCAAATAGAAAAATAACCGCAACAGCAACAGGACAAGTGGGTGGACCGGTACCGCCACACGGTGTTAGATTAATGACTACCTATAAATCGGGCAACGGGCAGCAGCAGCAGCAACAATACCTTTCGAAAGACGCTTTCAAACAAGTGACACCCAAGTGTACCGAGAACCTAAATAAAAACACACTCCGGGTAATAAGATCGCATATTAAATATTTATATGAGTTTGAACCATTCGCGCGGGGTAATGTGACTTTGAGAACCGTTTACGAATTTATGTTTTATGGAATCGTCGAACGAGGTTTCAAATTATCATATTTAACGAGAATTGTAAAGTCAATAATAAATTATTTGAAAGGTGGTAATTATACGAGAGTGTTTCCGGAATTGACACAGGAGTCGATCGCCTATATCGAGTCAACAATAGTAAATGGTTTGCAATTGAAACTGAGGAAATTGTATTCGAGTTTGAATGCGGCAGCTAATGTGCATGGTAGCGAAGTAGTGAAAGAGAATGTGTGCCGCGCTCGTGAGAAATTAAATCTGGTATTCGACGATAATTTCGATAAAAATCTGTGGAACAAGTCTGTCGAATCGCTAAATTGCCTATCGTCGAAATATATCGAAAGAAGGAGATTGCCGACGCCGGGAGCTGAAATCATTTCCATCGGATCTCACGACGAGTACGGTAGTGTCGATTACCAGTGCGGTCGCAGTCATGCGGGCGAAAGTTTAAATTCAAATTGTGGGGTTAGTTGCGGTAGCTATGCGGACGACGAATTGACGTTCAACTTTGCTGCACTGCACATACTAGCCTTGTCCACGGGTGCTCGAGTGAAATCAACTATACTAAATTTAACCACAGACGACGTATCTAATCTAATCCGAGGTAAGATTTTGGACAAAATGAGTAAAGGGTCATTTGTAAAGATTTTCATACCGGAACAAATTATTTCAAAGTATAAATTCTTGGGACAAATATTTAGGTTGAGAGATTTAATATGCGGGAATGACAGAGTAGTTGACGGTAATAAATTCTTTACAGTGACAAGTCGTAGATTGGAATTGCATTTGGACAAGTTTCATAAATTACATAGTGGTGGCGAGAAAAGACAGAGGGGTGTTAGATGGCATGCTTACCGGAGGAAATATATAGGCATTATTAACAAAGAATGTGGATTGGTAGCGGCTAGCAAATCCGTGGGACATCAAGATATTTCAACTACGATGTTGTACGTTAACAGGTCTTTGCACGCGGACGATGTTGTGGCAAAAACGAGTAATGTAATATTCAAGAGATTCGAAGTGGATTGAAATTGGGTTGGGTGCAATAAGAAATGGAGGGGACATTAGTAATGTGATCTCCGATGTGTGCAAATTGATCCCACACATTCTAACCCGCGCCTGTGTAACAGAGAGGTGAAAGACCGTTAGTGTATCCAACGTTGTTCGTCGTTAGTTCCCATTCAACAGAGTTGCACACACAGTGTGCGCAATCTGTCGTTCGCTTCCCAGTCAGTTGATTTTTTTTTTCGTTCCACTCGTTGAGTCGATAGCAAAATATGAAACGAATAGTTACAACTGGATGGAAAAAAACTACAACCACTTTAATGATTTCAGTTAGTGAGATGAGAGAAGACGGCGGAGACGATTCATCCAGCGTTTCGTCCAGTGTGTTACCACCGATTTTACAAGACATTCATCACGCTGGTGGAGGAATTGCGGACAGTGATATTGGAGGTGGAGGTCACAGTTACTCGAGTGGTACTACGAGTGTTCCCAGTGATTCTCTCGGTGATACCCACGGTCCAGCTCTCACACCATTGAGCGGTATGTTGAACTACACTGATATTTTCCGGCCTAGATTGTTGAATAAAAACGGAAGTCCGTTTGATATCATGGAGTTGAAATTGTTCCCTAGATGCAAGACTCTTAAACTCTTGGCTAATGCATACAAAATGTACAAGATTAAAAGTGAAACTACCACGGACAATCATATAATCGATACTCTGGAAGCATACTACAGGCGTGTACCCTACACTGAGTACAAATTCTACAAACGTATGACCGCTACTGAAATACCAAGTAAGGAATCTAATGTACTTGTAAATGCAATAAATAATAGTAGAGATATGGAAACTTTGGATAATATCTCCCTGACTTTGGTGAAACAATTTCTCAACGTGTTTAGCATTATTGGCGAGTTCATGATGGAGTTTGTGTGGATATCGCCATGGGACAAAAAGTACAGAGGATTTCCAAATATCCTCGTGGTTGAGAAAGTGTGGTCGAATGAGACGAATTCGTCGTACTATCTGCTGTTGGAAGACGATTCGTACACGAATTACGTGGTGAAGAAAATGAGGGAGTCCTACCACCACAAGTGTCTGACGTTTTTATCGACACCTCGGACAGTGAGTGTTTGCCATAAAACCAATATCACTACCGCCAACGTGGCTGCTGCGGCGTCAACACTATCTTCATCCTCGTCGTCTCCGTCATCCTCGTCGTCACCGCCGTCGTCATCATCTGCTGCTACTGCTGCTGCTGCTGCTTCCGCTACTGCTTCTGCTGCTGCTGCTTCAAGTGGCAATAGAAAGCCACCAAAAAAAAGAAAGCTGGAGGAAAAGAAATGCACATCGCTTGTGGCATTTCACACCACATACCATGAGCGCACCGCAACACTAGTATGTTCCATTATTGTTGAAATTGAACTCTCAGACAATTTCAATTAATGCTTATTTATTTTGCTGTAACATCTGTATACTAATAGTTAGGTATATTATTTTTATGAATAAAGTTTGTTGATTGTTAGATATCTGAATTGTGTTAGTTGATTTTCCCTACTGACGTCCTGGTGTGTTGGTAGTGGTAACAGAAAGCGGATTGGGGGTTCTATTGAAATAGTAAATTAGAAATCCGATCACTGCCACAACTATTGCGATTATAATAAATTTGAAATTGGACCAAATGCTTTTAACCACACCAGTGACTGAGGAAACAACGTTATCGACGGAATCCTCCAGTAAACCTGGTGTGTCATTTATGAATTGGCCGAGTACCTCACCCACAGATGGTCGGCCTTTGCAAACATAATAATCATTCTGATTAACAAAATCTTTCGGATCCAAATAATTGGCACTTGATTTCGGTGCCAGAGGGTCACATTTGACGCAATTTTCATTCTCATGATTGGCACACGAATCAGGGGTGATTACCGATGGATATAACGTGCATAAATTTGTCGGATTCGGATCGTTTAATTTTGATGAGCACGAGGCGTTAATGATTTTGCAACGCATTACCTTTTTGCCCTCAAAGTAAAATCGATGACACCCTATGGCATTTTCCGCAGCAGCGTTCAAAGAAGCTAATATCGCAACTGCCGACGCGACTGTTATTGTGCCGAACACGAAAGGTCCCTTGGCGATCACAGATCCTCTTTTCTTTACCGCTGTCGACATATTGTCTAGAATTTGACGGAAACGCGCATTATTCTCTGACAAAAACTGCAATTGTGCCAAATTACTCTCGATCGAGTACAATTCCTTTGGAATATTTTCTACATTTAAACTTTTACTCGCTGCTGCTTCTACATAACTGTCTGGAAAACTTTTCGACATTAAACCTTTGAAAGGTATTTCAAATTTGGCCATTAGTACATTTTCAGATTTAAAATCTTTAAATAAACTAGTCATCTTTCTCAGGTCACCCAGTCTGAAAGCTTTTGTAAAGTCTTTAGACCGTTCCGTACTTGTTGCCAAACTTTCCCCGTCGCTGAAAACTGCTCGGAATTTACCGGCTTCATCATCAACCACTTTGAATGACGAGAAAATACTTTCAAACATAGAATCGAATGAATTATAATTTGACGACAAATTGGATTTAAGCGAATTCAAATATTGCGAATATTCCTCCGCTGAATTAAATCTTTTCAGACCTATGTCGGACAATTCGGATAATATTGATTTCAATGATGACATACTTAGAAAAATAGCGGATCGGTATACTAATCCATAGTGGCACGAATGTGAAGCTAGTAAAGTAAGAAGAATGTTACTCTCATATGTGTTGACATTCGTATATTTTACGTGCGTACTTGTGTTGATAGTCAACGTTCTGACTATTGGTGGTAATGTTCGGTCTGTTTTGCAACTCGACGCTAGGGAGCGTAAAATATTAAGATCGAAACAATGTGATCGATGTAGAGTTGAGATCAAGGGTAAAGGCGTGATAAAATATTTCAGCATTGATGGTGATGTCGTGCAATATTTGGGCAGCGAGCCTATCGTGCCACGAACCAATGTCGATGTTAGTGAGGAGAACGTTGTATCTTACGATTACAATGGCACCCGAAGGTCGTTCGGAATAATTCAAGGCTCTCGGGAACGGCGATTTGTATGGCAGCAACACCAGCTGCTATCGCCGCAACAACAACAACACCACCAACGTCATCGTCGCCACCAAGCAGATATTGGAGAATGGGGAATAGGCCAGTCGACATCCCAACCGCACCAGCTGTTAGTAGTGGATGATGTTGCAACCGCTTTCGCAAGTTCCAAATCTGGAAACTTTAATGGGGTAAGAGATAAGAGTGATTACCGTGATAATAATAATAATAATAGTAACAGGGAAAGTATGAATAATGATTTTCCACGGACGACAGATTCTAAATCACCGAGAAAAACAAGTGAGTCATCATCACATAGTGTTGGGAAATTTTGCAAGGTCAAAGGAAATTACTTGGTTGTGATGACAGGAACTTACGCTGATAAATTAAATTTCAGCGAATACCCTGGTTTGAAATATTGGTGCAGATCCAAAAAGAGCAGCTGCGAAAAGAAGAAATGCGGTAACGTTGAAGGCAGCGGCGGCGATGGCACGGAAACGACGGTTGTTGCGCAAACTACTGCGGACGGGAAGTTCCAATTGAAATTATTGGAATTGAATTTGGGCATGTCCATAAAAGTGCCGTACATGAGTAAATATTACAACGCGAAGGGTGATTTGGTAGATTGGTCATTTGATCCAGATGTGAATTTGCGATGTTACAAATTGATGAAATTACGAGTTCGCTGTGACGGGAAATGGAGCAATTTATCTCAATTCGTTCAATATTCACTTCACGTTCACATTACGGACGATGGTCATATATCGCGTGACTTGTGCAGAATGAAGAAATGTCGGAGACCTGAACCGCTGTCCAGTTTTGAAATGGCAATTCTGGATGAACAGACTTCAAATGACGGTCGCGGACAGTTATATACGAGCAGTTGGATTGATCCGTACCGGGTCTATTACTGGGACCGTCAGAGCAAAAAATTTAAACTCTACAGAAAGTTTAAATTTCCCACGGGACTATATATTGACTCTGACGGTAGATATATGAAATTCCATGTGAGAAAACATAAATTAGATTTTTTCAAAGAGGATGGAAGTAATTTATTTGGATTCCAATGGGGAGAGTGGAAATGCGACGAGCCGAATATGTTAAACCTGAAGTTGTGTACGGACAGTGTGTTCGACATAGGCGAGTTAATCTAAAGTTAGGTTTAATTTATTCAAATGTCCACGTATATATATGGATATTCATGGTCGGGTTCAACGCCTCTGGACCGTCAGCATTTTCAGTCGGTGATGATAGTGGTCGGTGGGAATTCGAGATAGTCGGATGGAATATATTAAAATGATGCTGTGCGTATCACGACCGGACTGCTGGAAGTCGGATATCCATGAATGATAAGATTGGCAACCAAGACGATTATCATGACTACTGGGTGCATATAATATCCCCACCACAACCATAGTGAACAGACGGATCATCAGCAAGTCACACGTGTTTGTTGTTCGAAACAGGTTTCAGAAGTTTACGACGTTGTGAGTATTTAAAAACATTTGTGTTGATCAGTTCCTTAGTTGGTGTTAGTTCTTCGATTGGGCCTTTTACGTGTATGTGTCGTACCGGAAAGTGTTTAGAAATAATGTGTTATGGATCCGTTGATCGATGCGATTCGAGAGAGTAGAACTAATGGAATCGATAATAGTGATTATGGTGAGGAGGATGATGAAGAGGAGGACGATGGAGAAGACGACGACGTCGCGAGTGATTTGGATTTGGATGGCAAAAATTGTAGACGTGCCGGGTTGCGAAGACAGAGACGACCATCACTGCGTACACCAGAACCAGCACCAGCAGGACCATCAGCACATTCACCGGATCTACCAACGGCACCATCAGCACAGTCACCGCATTCGCGACAACCAGAAATTCAAGAGCTGCACAATAGCGTCGCCACTGCCGAAACATCTGTTCCCAATGGTGGCTACCTCGAATATGGTGAGGACGAAGACGAGGACGAGGAAGACGAGATCGAAGATGAGGAATTCGACCCGGAGCAGATGTTACGTCCGAAGGAGACCGCAACAACCAAGGTAAAAAGACGCAAATGCGAATCATCAATTGATAGGAAAACTCAAAAGAAGCTAAAGAATGCAACATTTTTTAAATCTATTGTGTGGCTCGATAAATTAAATGTGAGAGTTCCATCATATATCCGTCACAACACCGAGCAATCCAGTTTGAATCTCAGCCAATTTCCAGATTATAATAATTTAAACGACGTGAAAGAATTGGGACTGAATAGTAATTGCATGTACAATGTGCTCATAAGGCCAACTCCTGGATTACTGAAGCACATTTCGAGTGAGCAGTACGATGGAACTGGTAGCGCCGGTTGCGGTGCTAATGGCAACGGGCAGGTCGATCTCCTGAGCGAGATTTCTGACATCTATTCTAGACTGTTTTTTAAAGACGATGTGACTGCGTCCCCTAGATTAAAAAGCAAAATAGACAAGTCAAAGAATGGTAATGATTTCATCGTATATCACAGACAGACTGTCAAGTCCCCCGATTTTGCAGTCTGCGAACCATTTTTCGCTCAGAGGATATATCCGCCCGTATCTTCTCCGTTCCTCCATAGTGGTGATGTCGAAACACCTGACCTATTGAAAACCACAACCAACGTGATTACACGGAATTCCGCAACGTACGTGATTGGAATGTACTGTAGAAGCGACATCGTCAGATTGTATCCCAGCTTGTTCGAGTCGAAAAATGGTAATGGCATTTACTACACACTGTACAAGCGACTCGGACAATGCGATGTGGACAGCCTCAATACACATCTGACATTCACATTCAACATCGACTTCAATGATAGAATGCCTTCGAACGCACACCATTCGTTCGGTTTCAGCGGTATGGAAATGTACACGCCAAACTTTGCGCAACAATTGATTTATCCCAACAAGATTGACATGGCGAAAGTTTATTTGCAGCGTCCCATACCGCTGGATCAATACCCACCAGATTCAAACGAATATAGGATGTCCATAGAATGTGTACTTCGTCTCATGGTGGACAACATTCTGAACCTGAACAACACCTCCAGGGACGTGCTGAATGAGATGGAAGTGCTGCATTGTGTGGACTACAAGATGGCGAATCGCAATACGAATCGTATATTCTATTATTTGAATGATCAAAAGTTGGTGTGTTGTGTGAATATGATGTCAGATATCGGATTCGAGAAGATCAATGAGAGGTACACAAGTAAAGCGGTACATTTCTATTCGGTGAAGCGACTTTGCGATGCAGCCGATGAGGTGAACGTGATGAATGAGTTCATGTACAAACTTGACAGTAGCTTTTCCACGAATTACGACCGTACCAACCCATGGGAGTCGAAAGAATTTGTGCACCAGGTGTCTGAAGCTGCACTATTCGGTACGGTACATACGCAGGAAATGTTACAGATCTCGTCGACTCGCAATTCACCAATTCCTGATTGGCGTACCCGACAAGAAATGTACCGCAACTTTAATCTGCCCGATGATCGCTTCTACAAATATGTGAGGAGGACACCGCACGATCGAGCCGCCGATAGTATCCTGAAAAAACAACACTGCAGCAGCCGTAGCGGGAAGGACAATGTGAGTGACATGGCTAAAGCGAATGAGATTTGTTTCGGCAATGGTGTGTCACTCTACATTGATGACATCATGTCCAGCGGTATGTGCTGCAACAGTGGACGCAAGAAGGTATGCAACCGTTTTGCTTCAGATGTAAATCAACTCAAGTCATCATCGAAATACGGAAAACGTCGCATGAAGCGGCGTCAGCATCTCTTGTTGGACGATCAGACGGCTCGTATCGAAATCGGTGGTGGCGGTACCGGCGTGAGCACCAATCATCATTTTGACGTCAATCTCGATCCACTGTACCAGCAGCGCCAGCGACGTTCTTCCAACGACACTGATGACTTTGGTGACCAGAATGTTATTGTCAAGTGCGTCGAAAGTGGCGATGCTGTCTATACAATGATCATTCACGAAGATGGCGGAATTGAATCAACCCTAATGCCGAACTTGAAGAAAGTCCAATCACTGTTGGAAATCAACGACTGCCTCATCAAAGTTTTCACCCTCGTCCAGACCGAAGACAACATCTTTCACGAAATCGTCTCCAACTGTTTGATTTTCAAAAACCTCAAAAGATCTTCGTTCAACCACATGATGATCAGCAAACGTGTTGAAAGGGCGTTACGGGAACCAGCAATATCGACACAAGTATGCGTGCAGAATACCCAATCGTCACCGCAACCACAGCAGGACCACCACAACAATGTGCCTTCGGTACCCTCATCGGTAACCCAACTGATTCCACTGCCAGCGGAAACATCTCCAATCGCCTTCTTGCCACATGACACACCTCTCCCGGAACCTGTTCAACCCATTCCACCACCGATTCAAGTGCCTCTTATTAATAATATTCTCGAACCCATACATCATGATATCGATCCTGATTTCCAAACATCATTTGGTGACCCCAACCACATCGATTACCATCCTAATTTCCAGCAACCAATCAACTACAAGGACCAACACGATGATGATGATGAATTTGCTCAAATCGAAGATTACGATTTTTTGAAACTAATGTTACCTAAATACTAACCAAATATTTATATCACCCATGTGCCATCAATTTATCTCTCTATGAGCTATGAACACCAACTATACCATGTTATTTGTACTTATTTTTTTTTATACACGTTTATATTTGTACTATTTACTGTAGTTTATTGTTTTGTCACCGGTACCGGTGCGTTCGTTTGTATATATTTGTATGTGCACATTCCAATGTAAATAAAAAAATGTTGTAAGTATTGTACGTGATGTTGTCAATGTCCTATTGGTATGGGTTGCATGAGTATGAAAGTAAGGTGAATGGAAATGAAGTAAGGTGGAAAAATAATAGGGAATTTGTAAAGTATATTGGTGAAGAAATTGGTAGCTGGAATTATGTAGTGACTCATGATGAGTGCCTGATGAACGGGATTGCGGATTTGGTAATGATGCATGGAAAGCACGGAGAATATGTGAAGTTAAAGTTTGTTTGCCCACCGTTTGGATGTGCGATTAAAGCGAATAGGATTCTAAAGTCGACAGATGCTAACCTACTGTACGTGACAACAGTTTACGATTGTGAGAGTCAGAATATGGACACAGTATATTACTTGAACTTGATGTTCAAAAGTAAAGTTTATTTGTCACTTGATTTTCAAGTTAAATTTCTGCAAAATCTGAGCAATCGTATTGCGAAAATACTACAATGTAGACCCATTTTCCTAAGTGAGGAATATGTTACAGTCTTTCATCGCTAGACTGTGGAAATATTTTGAACCCGATTCACGTTGTATCGGGAACGTGGTGTCCGTAACTGGTCATAATGATGATAGCAATCGTACCGAATGCGCAATCTGTTTCACCGATATTGGAATAAACGATTTGCCTTCGGGTAAATTATTTCCATGCAGACACAATAACATGTTCCACATGCACTGTGGTTGGAATTGGGTGTTGACACAAAATAATTTCAATATCGGTTCAGCAACACTTTATTACAATCCAAATTTAAAATTTTTACGATTACAGTGTCCATTATGCATGTCAGTTCAGAACTTAAATTTAGCAGAATAAAGATTGTGGAAAATACACTGAATTTTATCTATGATGATTGTGACGTTAATCGGTATTGGTTCATCCTTGGAATCGTAGATGAACGACTGGTTGTTGGAATGGCTGTCATTGCAGGTACGTTTGTGAACGTAGTTGATGATGTCGAAAGTTTTAGTAATTTGAGGCATCTTGACGGTCGATCGATAGGTGAAGGTTGCCAGAAGCTTACAGCAGAAGGGCGTTAGGTGTTCGAAGAGGAGAATCGAATATCGGTGTCACTGGTTTTGACCGCTTCAACTCCAATTAGCATTACGTTCAATCCCATGAAGAATTTCACGTCGTCGTTAATGACGACAAGGCACACTGGTCGTCGGATGCTACATTTCCGTTGATGAAATTGTTGAATGCATTTTCCACTGACAACACGTTGTATCTCGATCTTATTTTTGCGTTCGAATGCAATATTCGACTCAAATAGGTTGTCCTGACGCTCGTGTTCTTTTTTGGCGTACCAACCAGTAGAGTTTGGTACAATTTACATTTTGAAGCACAAACATGTTGCCAAATAAGTGTAATAGCGGTTCGCGAACAGCACATGAGTATAAAATTTTGGGAAAATAATTTCATTTGTTCGGAAATTATCAGTTACACTAATGTCTACCCATTCGTATGAGAAATTCTTTTCAATTTCGTCAATGCCAACGTCCTCGTTTAGATCGATGTCGCTACATGTGAGTTCCAAAGCATCCGTCATATTCAGTGAATGATTTGCGACCACATTTCGAATGTTATATTGGGATTTCCCGTAACGTCGACGTACTCAATGTTCGTCAATTTTATTAACGTCACACAGACTGAGGCAAGTGTCATAAATACGATTACGGTAATAATTAGCCAGATATTGTCCAGTGACATGGTTACTTTACAAACAATCGGTTCTTGGTTCAACGCAAATTGCTTGGACAAACTTTTGTTGATGAAAGTAAACGGCAAAGGAGCGTATCTAATGTGCGATCTTTCAATCGATTTCCCCATATTGGCAACATCAGTTCCCGTATCACTGGATGATGATGATGATGGGGATGAATCTCCCATATTGGTACCCGCAATCGCTTTGAGGAACAAACCTGTGGTGAAAGTTTGCCAACAAGCCAGTTTCCACTTGTTTGAAAGTGAAGAAGAATTAATTGAGTATCTAGAAATGCTAAAGCGTTGCTGGCCTGAAATCACCAGAGCGCAACGTGTCTGCGATGATATGAGAATGGAAAGGGCAAAAAAAACAGCCAAAGCTATGGAACAATGCCCGAAAACTGAACGATTTCGAAATTTTAACATTAGCGATTAATTACCATCCGTCATCTTTTCTATGGTCTTTTTGAATTTACGATTTTGATTCTTGGACTTTTCATTCATATCTTGAACACCAAGAACATACGCCTGGAGCACTTCGTAAAAAGTCTTTGTGAACAACGGATTGTTAGCGAATCCTGTGAAAATATCGCACCGGTCCAGATAATTAAATATTTCCCATATGCATTGCGTTTTATTCAACAGTGTGTTTTCACCCATTGCCGCTATTATATCTCTGATATAAAAATGGTGCTGACTGTCACGCGGTGCTTTAGATGTATCCAAATATATGTAAACACATGCCTGGAGTAAAGTAATACTGCAGCGTAATAAATCTTCAGTGTACAGTTGTATGTAACCGCAACATTTGTTACGACCGTAATTGTTATTTTGCGGAAGAGTTATGTCCAATGTGTTGAGACGATTTACGCAACCGAAATTAGCTTGACTACATCTGTCGAGAACCATAGATACGCCGACGTTGGAAATGTTTGGAAATGATGCTATCAGATGTTTGATCTTGGGATCGTAAATCATTTGAACGAGATCGTTGAGACTGTTTTTAGAGTAGAGTGTACGTATGTTGGCGTTACGCACTCGTGACGACGGCCCGCGGAATGAGTTGATCGCCTGCACTTCTTTGCGTAACTTGTTAATTCTTTGGGCGATACGGTTCTCGTCAACGGTACCCAATAACATTGCGAATCTAGCTGGAATCTTGTCTAACAAACCCGGTGAGACGATATTCTTCAAATTACTAATGAACACCTCTTCCCTTCCTTCGCGATTGGACATAAGGTAGGTTAGCACCTGCAGCATGTACGACTGGTTGTGCACTAATACTGGTATTTCAAATATCATAGATAGGAGTTTCTTGTAGTATTCGCAGCACGTTCCGGCGGTGCAATCACATTCGAATGGTTTCCTCGGATTGTGCCTGATGTTGCGTCGCACGAATTCAAATATATCTTCCAAACTCTGCGGCTCACTACCCATACTATCAAGATACAATTGACGAAGTAATTCCCCGCACGCAATCAACGATAAGCAACTCGAAACGCAGTATAATGGTGTTTCCAACATATTTTTGAGTAAATTGTAAATCTCTTTCGAGCTGTCCGATTCGATTTTCGACGGTGTCTCCATTTTCCAACGATTCAAAAGCACTCCGTGATCGTTACGAATATTATGGATGTCGGTCGCCACATAACGGCCCATTAATAACTTTTCGAACGAATCAACTACACGCTTGAACAGATTGTAATTGTCAACTGTCATTTTCAATTCCACTTTATCACGGGACATATCCAAATGATCACCTTGGAAAATAACGCATGTATGCACATTCACGTTCACTTTCTCGCCAGTAATCAAATCATCAAGTTCGCAATCCTTTACTATCATGTCATCATCATCATCGTAACGCACATTATCGTTTACCGACTTTGTGACGATGTTTATGAATCTTTTCAAATGTTCATCGTCCTCGGCCATGATTCACACTTACATCCAAGCGCGTAGTATGAATCGGTACACCGATCTAATATTCAAAATCTAGTACCACAGATCGGGCTACCGATTCAGTTCCCGAAATAAATTCTTTCCTTCCCATTTATTTGGACCAATGTATCTAGCGTTCACGCAGCAGCAAGATCTATGCTGATCGTTATTACTGCTACGTTTGGTACGGCGTAACGAGTTTGGCCGATTATTTATTGGGAACACTGGAGTGTGTTTGCGGGAAGCAACTGACATTCGATTCGCTAATTTGCTAATCCACGATTTTACAGCGTCCATATTGCACTTATTCATCATCCGTTGCGTGACCCAACCTTCGCGTTTGCGCACCCACCCAACTTTGTGAATGCACTGAACACTCATGGGTACTTTTCTGCATCGTCGTGTGCTCATTCATGTGCTTTCGTTTTCACCAGCTCAAGCTTGAGCCAAAGTTTTCTCTGCTCAACTTTTGCGCACCATTGTGGGGTAATAGGCTCCGCCCCTTTTACCCCCACCACTATTGGCTGATATATAATATCCTATATACGGAATATACTTTAGTGTCCCTGTAACTATGGGACTTTACGGACGGGGAGGGTGTATATTATTATTATTATAATTTATAATAATAATAATATATGATGGCGAAAGAAAAGTGAATCTGCAGCTCGGAAAGTTGGAGCGAGCGGAACGAAAGCACAACGAGCGGCACACGCAGACTATATTGCTGCAGCTAGAGGTCGCGAAAATGAAACGACAAGAACCAATCCAGGATACAGGAACTCAATGATGCATTCGGCTAATGCAGAACTTTGGTCCGATATTTTCGTACCGTTCACAAACTCATGGATGGAGCTTTCGTTTCGCTCACGCTAGCTTCAGCAAAAATTTTCTGCGCTACAACTTTGTCAACACACTCAACGCAGTTGGTACAGTTTTGTGCACCATCGTGTGTCCATCGTTGAGCTTTCGTTTCGCTCACGCTAGCTTCAGCCAAAGTTTTCTGTGCTCAACTTTTGTCAACACACTCGTCCGTCGATGGTACATTTTGTGCACCATCGTGTGTCGCTTCTTGTGCTTTCGTTTCGCTCGCGTTGGCCTGAGCAAAAATTTTCTGCGCTGCAACTTTGTCAACACACTCGTCACATGTTGGTACATTTTTGTGCACCATCGTGTGTCGCTTCTTGTGCTTTCGTTTTGCTCGAGCTAGCTTCAGCCAAAGTTTTCTGTGCTCAACTTTGTCAACACACTCGACGCACGTTGGTACATTTATGTGCACCGTCGTGTGTCCATCGTTGAGCTTTCGTTTCGCTCGCGTTGGCCTGAGCAAAAATTTTCTGCGCTGCAACTTTGTCAACACACTCGACGCACGTTGGTACATTTATGTGCACCGTCGTGTGTCCATCGTTGAGCTTTCGTTTCGCTCGCGTTGGCCTGAGCAAAAATTTTCTGCGCTGCAACTTTGTCAACACACTCGACGCACGTTGGTACATTTTTGTGCACCGTCGTGCGTCGCTTCTTGTGCTTTCGTTTCGCTCGCTCAAGCTCGAGCAAAAGTTTTGCCCACCATCGTGTGTCGCTTCTTGTGCTTTCGTTTTGCTCGCTCCAACTTTTCGGGCTGCAAATTTTCGCCAGGCCCTATATATTATTATTATTATATTTATAATAATAATAATATACACCCTTCCCGTCCGTAAAGTCCCATAGTTACAGGGACACTAAACCATATACCGTATATATGGTAATATATAGCGGGTAATAGTGGTGGGGGTAAAGGGCGGAGCCTATTACCCCTCCAGTCCATTTACCCCACCACTAATACCCGCTATATATTACCATATATACGGTATATGGTTTAGTGTCCCTGTAACTATGGGACTTTACGGACGGGAGGGTATATTATTATTATTATAAATTATAATAATAATATATGGAATCTGGGAAAAAATAAACCGTGCAGAAAACACGGCTGGAGCAAGCGTGAGCAAAACGAAACCACGAGAAGCGACACACAGTGGTGCACAATAATGTACCAACGTGTGACGACAAAGTTGCAGCGCAGAAAACTTTGCTGAAGCTAACGTGAGCGAAACGAAAGCTCAACGATGGACACACGATGGTGCACAATAATGTACCAACGTGTGACGAGTGTGTCGACAAAGTTGAGCGCAGAAAATCTCTGCTCAAGCTAGCGTGAGCAAAACGAAAGCTCAACGATGGACACACGACGGTGCACAAAATGTACCAACTTGTGACGAGTGTGTCGACGAAGTTGCAGCGCAGAAAACTTTGCTGAAGCTAACGTGAGCGAAACGAAAGCTCAACGATGGACACACGATGGTGCACAAACTGTACCAACGTGTGACGAGTGTGTTGACAAAGTTGCAGCGCAGAAAATTTCTGCTCGAGCTAGCGTGAGCACAACGATGGACACACGACGGTGCACAATAAAGTTGCAGCGCAGAAAATTTCTGCTCGAGCTAGCGTAAGCGAAACGAAAGCTCAACGATGGACACACAACGGTGCGCAAAACTGTACCAACGTGCGTCTAGTGTGTTGACAAAAGTTGAGCGCAGAAAATTTCTGCTCGAGCTAGCGTGAGCGAAACGAAAGCTCAACGATGGACACACGACGGTGCGCAAAACTGTACCAACGTGCGACGAGTGTGTCGACGAAGTTGCAGCGCAGAAAACTTTGCCTCAGGTTAGAGGTTGCGAAAACGAGAACACAGAACGAGCATATGCACACATACTCGCTCAACTCGAGCAAATTCTTCGTGCATGGTGGTGCGTCGTGGACGAGTGTGTCGCGTGCGCTGTGTGTTGCTCGCACATAACTCACTCAAGCTGTAGCAAAATTTTTCAACGGTGTGTCGCGTATGTTGCGCGTTGCTCGCAACTCGCTCGCTTCTGTGCGCAACGGTGTGTCGCTTCTTGTGCTTTCGTTTTGCTCGCTCCAACTTTTCTGGGCTGCAACGGTGTGTCGCGTATGTTGTGTGTTGCTCACACTGCCAAGCTCGAGCAAAAGTTCTGCGACACCATCGTGTGTCGCTTCTTGTGCTTTCGTTTTGCTCGCTCCAACTTTTCCGGGCTGCAAATTTTCGCCAGGCCCTATATATTATTATTATTATATTTATAATAATAATAATATACACCCTCCCCGTCCGTAAAGTCCCGTGGTTACAGGGACACTAAACCATATACCGTATATATGGTAATATATAGCGGGTAAAAGTGGTGGGGGATTATGGGTAATATGGGAGAAAGGGAGGGAAATAGGGAAAAAGGCAGGGAAAAACGGGGGGAAATAATTGGATACCCCTCTTTATTCCCCCCCGGCGAAAAATAGAGAGAGAATGTATAGATTATTGGTAGGAACAAACAAAATCGGGAAATGAAAATGAGCACAGCGTGATGAAGTAGCAGGAGACTAATCGACAGCGCCGCACATTATTTCTGATTATAGAAAACGAAACGGCCGCGAGGTACAATGATATTGCGGTCGAAAAAGAGAGATAAGACACAAAGTGCTGAGTTGAGATTCGCTAGCGCGTGCGCGCATTATTTTCTAGATTCTAGATTACCACGTCGCGTGAAAGAAAGTACAAATATGCGAAAAAAAGAAGACTCAGTTACGCGATTGAGATACTTCTATTCGACGAGTTCACTTGACGTTTCGTGCCGAATTGTTTTGAAATTGCGGAACACTGATGCCGTTGCAACTTGATTGACAATATCTTGCGTCCGCATTTCGAACAGGTTACGATCTTACCGTCGGTGTGGAATAAATTACTTATGAATCCCATGGCCGTACACTTAAAGGTTGTTCTATCCAACAGTTTGCGACGGCGCAATGTACACAGTAACTACGACGATTCATGGTCATGTCTCGACATTATATTCTATTAACCGAATGCAATTTGAAATTTGCAAGAAAATCCAAAGAACTGCAGTGGATATGCAGTTGATTCCAAATGGTGATATGGTGAAATTTGTCGACACGGAAACATTGATTGAGATTGGATCGTTGACCGGCGGCGTCGGCGGCAGCGGAGTTGTACCAATTGATAAATGTATCGTTGGTTGCAATTTTCACAGCGCAAATCTAAATCGTGTCAAGAGTGTGCTGTGTGTGAATGAAATTTGGGCTAAATTTGATGATGTTAGTGATTACTTGGACATAATCAATAGGAACGCAGCGTTGAAATTACTCCGGGACCGGTGCGTCGTCAATCTTACAATTCAGCTGGGTGAGCTTCTGGCAAAGGAGGTCGCGGACGAACATGATAGTTATGTGAATGCCAGTGGTAACCTCGCGACATATCCTAAACTCAGTCCACCTAACACAAACGCTGACACAGTCATGGTGAATGAAACAGGTGTGTATTGGCTGTGCAACGCACTCACATTGGACCGAGATATGGTTGATTATATGGTGAGCCGAACATTCGGCGGCCGCTACAAAACTGAATTTCCTGCAACATTGGCACCGCAAAGTATATCGCACGCGATCCTTCACAGTTGGTATTACATGAAGATCTACCAAATGTCGCCAAGATTTATTAACATCGTTACGGAACGAGATAACGATTATTGCACACAATATATCGTGTGTCAGATCGGATGTAAAGATCCCTCCCTATTCTGGAGAATGTTCATTGACAGTATCGGAATGCTCAAGTACTTTGGAATCTATGTGAGATTCAATGGCATCGGTTTCTACACTAAATCACAGATCGCCGATAGGTTCATGCGTTACAAAAATAATACAACGTCAACAATTTTACGTGGACAATTTATTAAATTAGGTCTGACTACAGTGGAAGAGGCTATGTACAAATGTTACACCCAAAACAGTAGCGGTGCTTTTTATCAGGCAATTAACAGAATTGTAAATTTATTGAATTTACCAATTTTGAATTACAAACTACCATGATATGTTGTTGATATCTTTAGCAGAGGCAGCAGCAGCTACAGCAGCGGCAGCATCAACAGCGGCAGCAGCAGCAGCGATGGCGGCAGAAATGGAATTGTTGGTGCCAATTGCAGACGACGAGGGTGCTGATTCTGCTGTTGGTGGCGATGATGATGATGTTGAAGGTGATGATCCAGCTGCTGCAGAACCAATCAGCGTATGGAACGGCGGCAGTGAAGATGGTAACGTGTACAGTGATGATGATGATGATGATGACGAGGACGGTGATGAAGGTGAAGACGAATATGATGCACTTGGAGATGCTAACAATGGCTGCGGAGTTATTCCAAGATAACTCAACACCAAGTACATATGAAGTTGAGAATGTGCGTTCACCACTTCTATTTCGCCCAGTCGTTTCTCCATCTGACTGTTGATTTTCTGTAATTTCGAAATTTGATTCGAAAAATAAATTTGCTGTTCCAATAATTCCTGTTTTACTTTCCTCAATTCGTTCCTCATAGTTGGGTGTTCACGTGAGTTGTAACTGCACTGAGTTGATATGTAATGCTTCATGTCAGGCAGTATTGAAGTTTTCACACAAGGTTGGTTGTCACACAACCACATCAGGTAATCTGCATCAACAAACAATCGTTGGCCGTTAATTTCATGATCGTCTAGATATTGGATAGGTATTACGTGCTCAGCTCTATCGCACACTCCAGTCGCCTGTTTTATGCATATGGATCTGTTGCGGTCGAATTCCTTGAACATGACCAACCTATTTACTTCTTCAAAGTCGTACAACGTTTTGTGGCCGATTTTAAATTGCCGTACCTGATCCATTATTAGCTGTCCGCGCCGCCGCAGCCGCCCTGCTACCACCCTGTTATTCAGAACTTTGGTTTTAGCTCCTATCTTCGATACACCTGCAATTGAAGCCAATGTTTGTAGTAACTATCACTTCAAACATAAAATCTTTTACAGCCCATTTAATCCAGCGAGTCAATCGTAAGTGATTTTTTCTGTCTCCTACCAATCTTCACGGTCTGTTTACCTTTGTGTACACGTACTTTCGTTCGGGGTATGTGTGTGTGTGTCTGTGTGTGAGTGTGTACCTAATTGACTGTATGTCTGGTTACGAGTTTATAACTCTGTAAATAATATTACTGACTTTTACACCGGGTACATTGAATATATAAATGTATGTGTGTGTGCGTGAACACCAACTGTCTTGTGCTCTGTGGCGGCGGTGTTATCCCCCAAGGTGGTTGGTTGGTAGGAGTAAAATTTGTCGTCTCCTCCACGGACAAGATGAGTGTTGAAAGTTTGGAAGTGCGAGTATTGTTGCAACGTATAAGATTAGAAATAGAAAAGAACAAAATATTGAAGGGTAATCAAGATTCAATAAAATTGCTAGACCAACGATACCATGGGTTGTGCAAAAAGTTCGCAAAATGTCAAACGCATCTAGCGAGTATCGAACGATCCATTGTTACGGTACAGAGGGAAATATTAAACTTGGCTCTGTACAATTATTCGGAATCCAAGATGAAGGTGGAGACGGTCGCACTTTACCGTCACTGTGTTGACAATAGGAAATGCATAGTGCGTTTCGGCAAACATGAGAAGGACTTTGGGTACGTCAGAGTGAGAATGTACAACAGCGTTGATCCGCAAGCCTTCTGGAGAACTTGTGTTCGGAAATTGGGTGTGAAGAATCGTGGAATAGTTTGGCTAGATAGGCAGTGTTTTAAAATCAAAAGTATATTGGACATTGAATATGAATTGATGCAGAACGCAAACTGCAAAAGCGCCCATCCATATATCGAAAAGTATTTCATTCCCAATTTTAACTACATTGCTACTGTTATGGACGAAACGAGTTTAATCGAATCAAATATTGTTAATCTGTACAGTGATTTTGGACAGAAGCGGTTCGATGACAGAGAATGGATTCATGACCAGGTAGAGCAGCGAGGAGATGAGCGAGAGCAGTTACAGAAACACCAGCAACTCAACGAGCAGCAACAGCAACAGCAACAGCAACAACATCATCAGCAGCAGCAATGGAAGCAACAGTGGCATAAGGAAGAACATGATCTGTAGGAGCAGTACCAACAGCGGCAACTGTACCAATTGTTCTGGTATAAACAATAAATTAATTGCAAATGGAATGTGTTGTTAAATTTCCCCGGTGTCGATCACTCCAAATGGCTTCAGCGGTGACAAATTTTAATTTCGAATAATATTATGAGCAATAATAATTGTATCCCACACATTTTTTGAACCCAATCGGTGAGTTGCGCAAGGCGCACGCGCAACCTGGTATGCGGATGCGCGCGTCCAGATCGATTCCTACATATTCCAAATGACAATAATGTGCAACATATATGCTTACGCAAATGAAAATCAATCATGTTCACATTAGACAATGTTTAATTTTTCATTTTAACAAGTAATTTATGTACACTTGACGTGCAGCTTTCACAACCTTACCAAAGTCGTTAACCAAACAATTGGCTCTAACTTGGTTGAAACTCTGGAGATTCAGTTTCCTGAAGTTAGCGCTGATTCTGTTCGCTTGGAAAGGTGTGACGTTGTATTTCTCACGAGTCCGTTTACAGTTCGAATAGTGTAACGTGGCGTGCAATTTGAATTTGTGATAAAGCTCTTCGACGGTCAATAGTCTGATTGTTGAACTGGACCAATCAATGCCGAAGATTTCATGCGGTTCGAGATGATCCTTAACCTTGGTCCAAAACGGGAACTTGGCGTTCACAGTTTCTATGAACAGCGGTTGAAGGGCCAATTGCTGCTGCGGTTGTTGCGATGAAATATTTCGATAACCCGTGTACAAACGGTTACGTCCGATAGTCGCCAGCCGATTGTTGCCTGCAATTGGACGTAAAGTTACAATTCGAATCATCGAGTTGCTCAATTGATATTGCGTACCGCATTTCAATTTACGCTCCAAATGGAACGCTAATTCGTCCAGTGGTACGATTGAAGCATTTCCATCATCATTACTCGAATACTCATTGTCCACGCTGAATTTCAAGCTATTGCGTTGCACAAATTCGGTTGAACCGATATCCTTTGCAAGTGTGCACAGCCCTTTGAAAATTCTCTTTAATTTAAATATCATTAGTCTGTTTTCGCCACCATCATTTTCGCTGGTTTCGTTACTAATACTATTTACCAATTTGCATATATCGCTGTACAATAGCCATTCATTGTCCTCAGTTATCATTTGGAAAACATCGTGACCGCGAATTTTCACAGTCTGTGTACGCACAAAGTAATGTGCAGATGCATATTTTATTAATTTTTTCAGACCGTTGTAATCGATTGTAATAACATTGCCGCAAATCCACAGCAGACGTCTTGTGTCAACAAAATTCTGCTGGTGCTCATCACCAGATACAGGGTCAGTCCATTCCAGAAATTTTCTCTCACCGACTACATTCGAGTGATCGGTAAAAATTAAATTTACCAGCGACACTACCTGGCATACATCTACCAATGAATAAAATATTTTCGGAATTAATGTTCGATTTTCAATGTTCAATTTAACACCGTCAATGACTTCAATCACGTCGTTGGAAGTATCCATTTACGTGCATATAAAACACGATAAGCCGACGGTTAACTTCAATATACAATATGGATCAACGTAAAGTTGCTATGGTGAGGCCTCGAATACGGCAAACCTGTAAAAGTGCATGCGACGACGCCACTACTTCCGTATCGAGTGAGAATACATCAACCAACATGACTGCCGTCAACATTACTGGAATCAGAATTTGCAAACGTCCAGGCAGATTCATCACAGCAATATATCGTATAATCGATTTTATATTTTAGGTCAACTCTCTCGCACTCGCACATTCCAAAACACTTTCGCTAATTCACACACACACGCATTCAGATAAACTGGTACATCAACTCGCACATAGCAAGAAATGGTGAATAAAATTCAAATATTGATATCAATATAATTTTTATTCCATATTCAAATACATTGGTGAAACTCTATGTCCTATTTTACATAATGGACAGTTACTAATGGATAGATTATTGTAGCAGGATTCGCAGAGTAGATGACCGCAATTGAAGTAGAAATCCCGTATGTTCTCCTCGAGACAGACGCTGCAAGTTCCGGTGTTGAAAACTCGTGAATTTATGCGAAATACACAATGAATGCTGTGAAGATGATCGAGTGTGGCTGATAGCCATGCGATTGGTAGCAATCCTGGTGACATCTTTCTCACAATATTGTTGCTGGTGCTGCTGCTGCCATTGCTGTTGCTGGTGCTGCTGCCATTGCTGTTGCTGATGTTACTGTTGCTGCTGGTGGTGGCGACATTACCACCACGATTTACTTTCTTGTCGTTCTTGCGCTTGCAATTCTTGCCGATTAATTCCACAATGGTGATCGAATCGTCGAGCCAAGTATCGAAAATCGTGCTGGTAGCGTTATCATTAATGATGAAATTGTAAATGCTCTCGTAATCTTCATATGTAAATCCGATAAGCTTGACAATATTTTTCGGCATCATGTAGCATTTAGTAAAGGTGGCTCTACAGTAAATGCAGGTGAATGTTGTTTCCAATTCAGAAATGTCCTCGTCAACAGCATGTGAAAAGCCGTGTAGTTTTGTCATCTTCTCCAGCAGACTATTGGTGACTAGAAGTTTGTCAGAGTCATCACTACCGTATTGATTTTCACTATTGTCCACATGCAAATGGCAACTCACATTTTCAGAATTGCCAATTCCAACATCATATGAAAATGTAGAATGATCTTCAAAAGTTGATATGTCGACAGTTTCAACATTGGTTTGTGGATCCATCATTGTGTTGACCGCGATTGTGTATGCCGTCGTCTCAATCCCTCTGTCCTGGTCAGAATTGTAAATCGACAGAACACGCAATGAATCAGTAGATTTGCGTTTCTTCGATGTTTGAATCGAGGACAAGCGAATCAGTGTTTTGCAAATGTAGAACATTGTGAATGAACATGCTCCATCGATTGGTATTTGGTGTATGAGATCGATTCCGAATGACCATTCTTCCTTGGTCAATTTCATTTTGTCATTTGAATTCACCTGGCTCGACAATTCGATCATAATTTCCAGTTTTGTAGATGGTCTCAATGTTTGGAAATCCAGATATCCTTTTCCTTGCCATTCGCAATTTCTTTCCAACCAAATAATCGGGCAATCTATCTGATGGAAATCGTACAATTCTGACTCGTCGTTGACAATGTTGACTCCGATGAATTCCGAGTTCCGGCGACTATTTCTTGTCGGGCGTGAAGATGGTGACGGTGAAGACGATGACGACGACGACGACGACGACGACGACGACGATGATGATGATGATGAGAATGACGATGAAAATAGCGGTGATGATGATGAGGCTGCCGGTGGCGAAGCGAACGGTGAAGGTCCATTGGCAATGCGGATCGAAATTGCTCCGTAGGATTTCATTACGTTGGCAACATGACGACGTTCTCGATTTCCAAATTGCAAGCACAGTCCATTGAGTTTTTTCACACTGAATTTATCGTTCAAATCTCTCGGTATAATTGTAGATTTGCCGCAGAAAACACACACGAGTAAATGTCCGCAAGTGTACATGTTGGTATTTGGAAATTTAATGATCTGACCGTGTCTAACACTGAACAGCACTTCGAGTACCAAGTTTTTACTCGACGCGTATGGCCTGGTGTAAAAGAAGAACCGTTTGTTGTTAATTAGTAACAGTGCCAACATAAACACATCCCGAGGCTCGACCGTCTCAATCGTGGTTTCGGTGTAGCGAATCTTCTCTCAATAGGCGATTTGTTTCACACAGGTAATCAGGTGAGCAGATGTCGTCCGCAGGATTCGAGCGAAGTCCCATCAGCGTGTGCAAAATGTTGTAATAAACAACGGTCGGTGAAAAGTAAAGTTTCCTGTTGAAATTGTTACATTTGAAGTTGTCCCACATTTTAAGAAAATGTCCAGTTCACTGAGGTATGTATTAATATTGTTACTATATCAGATCATATCGATTGCAATGTGCCGTCTGTATCACAGTCGATGGTTTGACCGGGAATTTATGTTGAAATTTGAAATTTCCGTCTATATTGTTGTGAGCTTGGTGTTTATGCCGTTCTATGGACTGAACGGCGACGATGTCTGTGGCAGTTGCTAGTCGTCAAGCACACATACAGTATGTTCCCGGCAGCAACAATATTTAATCTAAACCGAATAGAGTTCCGACGCGGCACTGAGTTTTGACGATATGATTAGAATACTGCACGAAAAAGGGAGTTATGCTGGTGAGCGTTACACTACAAGAAAATCGGTGTCCTGTTTTTTTAGAAATGTAACTCGTAAAAGTGATATTGATCTCAACAGATCGCGTGTGTACAAGCACCCTATACTGAAAGATCGTTCGGACGGACTGAGGTGGCGGAAACACCGAGTAATGTTGTCGGTCGAAAGTACAGTGCCCAGGCTGTCTTCAGTCATGCGTATAAATGCAAATGTTTGCGATTACATTAGTGGTAAAGTAAATGATTTGGCAAATGCCAAGACTCTGAGCCATATGATATCTGAACTGCCTACGGAGATCAAATACAAAATTATGGAATACTGCGATATAGAACAGGTCTGGCACCTAATGCAAATCGACCCTGTCTTTATGAAAAGGAAACTGGAGATATCTAATCACGCTGACTGCCTTTGTGCAATATCGCAACTCACCATGAGAGATAACGACAGTGTTTGGTTCGGAGAAACCAAGCCTAGCCAGTTGTCCAACAACGGATTAAGACAGTTGCTACTAACGTCTGGAAAATATTCACTGCGGTCCAAAACATCACGACTGTCTACAAACTGGACAATTTCATAGCAGGTGCAGTGCCGTGTGCAGAACTCATTGAAACCAAATCAAATCTACTAGAATCGATGAAAAAGTTTCAAATGGAAACAGTGATGGGCCTGGCACCGATTTACTATCTGGTTAATGAGAATGGAAATTTCGCCGCATCACAAAAGGTATTCACTACTGAAAATCTATTACAAAGATGGAAGTACAGTACGAGAATCACTTCAAAAAATATAATTGTCAACATATGGAAAGAGAGTGTGAATTGGCATGAGACTGTGACGTTTATAGCAAATCCTCAGATCGACGCGTCAGTGGACACATTTAATTGGCATTTGGAATTTACGCACATACTGGTTAAGAATCCGGAATTTTTTTTCACCGAAGGTAAATGTAAAACAGTGCATTTAATTGAAAGAGATGTGAGTGTGATAGTGGACGACGAACATCGAGAAACGATGGGATATTTATTTCGAAATCGATCAACTATATTCAGGAACTCGATTCAAAACAACGATTGAACGATCTCATACCTTCAACAGAATTTATTAGTGATGTAATAGCGATGGTGCCAGATTCACTCAATAGAGAAGCTAACGCAGTCGAGGATCTCATATATCACGACACACGGTGCTGGAGCTGCTACCATGCTCGCACATTATTCTCACCCGATTTGGCCGTCAACGATCCGTTCTTCGAGCAGAATGTTTCTATAATTTATATTCTCCTGAACGACGTACTCTCCATAAGCAATATCGACTCGGCAACTGAACACAGGCATTCACAGGTGTTGTACAATCGTTTCTGGGACTACGCCACGATATGCTGTACCGCACGACTCACTAACATAGGCCGTAATGACACAGCAAAATCTTGTAAACAGACTCTCTCCACCTATCGCCAAGCGGAGTCTTGGTGTGAACCGACGTTCGGTATTATTCAACCATTGCTCCTACCTAGTTATGTCAATATTGCTATATCCAATAGAAAGTCACATTAAATAATTACTTTACCACTGCACTGTGGGTTGTATATTATTAATCTTGTCCCGTTGTAAATAATATCTTTTTCCAATTCCTTGTCCTTGCAATCAACATATCCACTGCTTTTCAATTCAAGTCGATACTTGCGTTTCACTCTGAAACGTAAACACATTGTATGCGCCTTGTGTGTGTGTGGTTTCCTTATCGATATATCTCGACATCTTCATCAGTGTTCTCGAAACGGTCTCTCTCGAGTAAATCGAGTACGGTTACGAAACTTTCACTATCGTCTTCGGCACCCCATCGGTTAGCAGCGCCCGTTATCACTGAATCACCGCCATCAGATCCTTTGCCAAGAAATAATTCTAGAACATCGTCATCGTCATCAGCAGCAACAATATCTGCAGCATCACTATTAGAATCATCAATAGCATCATTTTGGTTGAAAATTTCAGTAACCGGTTGGTCATTCAATTCTGACAATTGTGTCCACAATGTAATATCTTCGGCAGAAATTTCTTTTATTGTACATTGCGGGTTATCATTACCTCCGTCATCATCATCGCCACCACAATCACCATCAACATCAATATCGCACCATTTATCGAGCCAAGTATTTATTTCACCATCGGAAGTTGCGGCGATATTATTTTCATCAGTTACATTGTCAGCATTTTCGAATGTCGACTGTTCGGGTAAATCAGTTGCATCAATTATTTCCGATTCATTATCAGCCGAAATTCGCAGCGACAAAGACGATGTCGATGACAATGATGATGGTGATAGTGGCGGCGACGGCAAATCTGGCGGTGATTCGATTTGATTAAATTCATCCCTATCGATCGTGGTGGTGAGTTCAGTGGGTGAATCCTCAATCGACCTAATTGTTGCCGCCGTCGCTGTTTTTAATATATCATTATCGCTACCGGACCCACACCGTAACTCTGGATCATCCTCAATCGACATTATTGTGCTCAATTCGTCATCATCAACAGTAGCTGTAGCGACATCAACCGGGTTCCCGAAAATCACATTATCACTGTCACTGTCACCTTCATCTTCGTCACTATCATATGAATAATTATTTACATCAAAAGCGGTCGGGCCGTTAGTAACTTTGGAATCAGGAAAAGTTTCCTCGACCTCGTCTACATGTACTTCGGTAACACTGTAGTACTCGTCAATGGTATTTCTGAACTCAACATTTATGTCCGAATTTGAATTCAAATTGAACCTCGAGTCGTCTGGATTGAAAAGTAACGTTGCGTTCCTGATACAGCTCATCAGAAGTTTAAACCATATCGTCTGCCGGTAATATTGCAATATCGGCTTGTCCGGTTGACATTGAGGCTGTTTCAAAAAGGACATGAAACCGTTGAACATACCGGAGTCTTTACTCAATTCTCGATCGCGATTTCCACTCGTCTCTTCCAGATAATTATATTTCGATAAAATAAATTGAATGTCGTCATGCGATATTGTCGTCGCATCATTTAAAACTATCGACACTAAAATCATAGGTTGCGATGTCGTGTCCATATAAAGGTTGCAAATCCACTTTACTATCGAATTCAGTATGCTGTTA
This sequence comes from Matsumurasca onukii, assembly GCA_018831715.1. NCBI lineage: Eukaryota > Metazoa > Arthropoda > Insecta > Hemiptera > Cicadellidae > Matsumurasca > Matsumurasca onukii. Next base: position 113,153 of record JAHHFQ010000243.1, on the reverse strand, counting down.
TAACATACTATTTCGTTACACGAATTATCGATGTAAACTCCCAGATCGGCGAGTCGCGATATGCGACGATTTAAGTTTATTTCCCTATTCGAATTGGAATTCTTCCTGGCGGTTATTAACATTTTAAATTCCGTCAGTAACTGCCGTTTTATATATTGTGGCACGTGTTTAGATTGCATCGTAACGTCTGCATTTTGATTCGTATTGCACTTGCGTATGAACGAATCGACAAAATGTTGCCGATTCTGTTTATTTTTAGCTTTGTTCAAGTATATCATACTTAAAACACATATGTGCGATAATCGTGTTTGTGCCAACTCTCTCGCGCCTGACTCACATTTTAGGGACTTTCATTAACACTCTGAGTGGGTAATCTCATAGAGGACACCGGTGTTGCATTTGCCAACGCATTCATGCAAATAAATGTGCATGTATGCATGTGTGCTCAATTCGGTTCGCAATAATCAGTCAAAAGGAGCGTGTTGCCGTGCTGTAATTTTATGAGCATATCCAGCAACGCGTTTTGCGGTGTATCGCTCGTCGAGTTTTCGTTCCACTCACGCTGGCCTGAGCAAAAGCTGCAACTTCATTGGTACAGTTTTGTGCACCATCGTGTGTTCATCGTTTCGCTCACGCTGGCCTGAGCAAAATTTTCTGCGCTACAACTTTGTCAACACACTCGACGCACGTTGGTACATTTTGTGCACCGTCGTGTGTCCATCGTTGAGCTTTCGTTTCGCTCACGATGGCCTGAGCAAAATTTTCTGCGCTACAACTTTGTCAACACACTCGACGCACGTTGGTACATTTTGTGCACCGTCGTGTGTCCATCGTTGAGCTTTCGTTTCGCTCACGCTAGCTTCAGCAAAATTTTCTGCGCTACAACTTTGTCAACACACTCGACGCACGTTGGTACAGTTTTGTGCACCATCGTGTGTCCATCGTTGAGCTTTCGTTTCGCTCACGCTAGCTTCAGCAAAAATTTTCTGCGCTACAACTTTGTCAACACACTCGACGCACGTTGGTACAGTTTTGTGCACCATCGTGTGTCCATCGTTGAGCTTTCGTTTCGCTCACGCTGGCCTGAGCAAAAGTTTTCTGCGCTGCAGGCTTCTTCCTCTCACTATGTTCACCGTCACCGTCCATTCATTATTTTTTCCCCAATCCCATATATTATTATTATTATTTTATAATAATAATAATATACACCCTCCCCGTCAATACAGTCCCATAGTTACAGGGACACTAAACCATAATTAGGATATGTGCTACTATATAGCAAATATTAGTGGTGGGGGTTAAAATGGGCGGAGCCTAATTACCCCCACCACTTCCATTGTAACTGCACTAATATATTACAATATATCGCGAATATGGTTTAGTGTCCCTGTAACTATGGGACTGTATTGACGGGGAGAGTATATATTATTATTATTATAAAATAATAATAATAATATATGGGATTGGGGAAAAATATGAGCGACTGCTAAAGTTAGTGAGAGTGAAACAGAGGACAGAGGAGCGACGTAATGCGGTTGCACAGAAAAGTTCGAGCGAATGTCCACACTTTGCGCGCAACAAATCCAGCATAGTTAACTCGAGCAGTGAGTGCGGTTAAAGTGAAGCACATGAGCCGAACACACGCTCAAGTTTCTTGCCACACAATTCTCTTGTTCTACTCGCACTACGCGGTAGATTATTGCGGGGAAAGTTCCGGGAAATATTGTATATTTCTCCCGTTTTTTCTCCCGTTCCCACGCTATATACTACCTCTTATTTGGTTTATACTTCAGTGTCCCTGTAACTACGGGACTGTACGGACGGGGAGGGTGTATATTATTATTATTATTATAAAATAATAATAATAATATATGGGCCGGTGGAAATCTGCAGCGAAGAAAAGTTGAAGCGAGCGAAACGAAAGCACGAGAAGCGACACACGATGGTGCACGTGTGACGAGTGTGTTGACAAAAGTTGAGCGCAGAAAACTTTTGCTGAAGCTAGCGTGAGGAAAACGAAAGCTCAACGATGGACACACGACGGTGCACAAAAATGTACCAACGTGTGACGAGTGTGTTGAGAAAAGTTGAGCGCAGAAAACTTTGCTGAAGCTAGCGTGAGGAAAACGAAAGCTCAACGATGGACACACGACGGTGCACAAAAATGTACCAACGTGTGACGAGTGTGTTGAGAAAAGTTGAGCGCAGAAAATGTTTGGTCAGGCCAACGCGAGCAAAACGAAAGCTCAACGATGGACACACGACGGTGCACAAAAAATGTACCAACGTGTGACGAGTGTGTTGAAAAAAGTTGAGCGCAGAAAACTTTTGCTGAAGCTAGCGTGAGCAAAACGAAAGCTCAACGATGGACACACGACGGTGCACAAAAATGTACCAATGTGCGACGAGTGTGTTGACAAAAGTTGAGCGCAGAAAATTTCTGCTGAAGCTAGCGTAAGGAAAACGAAAGCTCAACGATGGACACACGACGGTGCACAAAAATGTACCAATGTTCGACGAGTGTGTTGACAAAAGTTGAGCGCAGAAAATTTCTGCTGAAGCTAGCGTAAGGAAAACGAAAGCTCAACGATGGATACACGATGGTGTAATGACGATGAGAAAACGATCAACGCACGATTATGCACAAAGGTGTGCAGATCTGCTATTCCATATTCCTAATTGCAGTTATGCTCTAGCATTATTCAAGCTGAATGGTGGTATTGGTGCACGTCTGTCGTTGGTATGTTTTTGCGGACCATCGTGTGTCGCTCTCGTGCTTTCGTTTTCGCTCGCGTTGGCCTGAGCAGAAAATTTCTGTGCTCAACTTTTGTCAACGCACTCTTGACTCGTTGGTACAAGTTATGTGCATCGCTGTGTGTCGCTTCTTGTGCTTTCGTTTTGCTCGCTCCAACTTTTCTGGGCTACAAAATTTCACCAGGCCCTATATATTATTATTATTATATTTATAATAATAATAATATACACCCTCCCGTCCGTACAGTCCCGTGGTTACAGGGACACTAAACCATATAGCGTATATATGGTAATATATAGCGGGTAAAAGTGGTGTGGGATTATGGGTAATATGGGAGGGAAATAGGGAAAAGGCAGGGAAAAACGGGGGAAATAATGGGATACCCCTCTCTATTCCCCGGCGAAAACAGAGAGAGAATGTATAGATTATAGATGGAAACCTAACGAGGGAATGAAACTTGAGCTCGCACACGGCACACAATCGCAAGGCAAGGAAACTTTTCAAGAGTTTGAGCGAACAATGTTCACACAAGCTTGCGCTGGCAAGCTAGAACCAAAGTTGTCTCGGAACTTGAGTCCACGCAAAAGCGGCTATGTGCATTGATTCAGGTCCGAAGAAATTGACATGGTGGATGAACTCATGCTGCGAGTAGCACAGTAGCAGCGCGTTATAGGTTGCTGCGGACGATTAATGCACTTCAACCTCGCATATTCACCATCGAACAAGTACTTTGCATATCAACAATCTCGATCCACACATGGATCCAGAAATCTGCAAAGCAAATTATAGATCCCTATATGGATCCATGACATTGAATTTGCAATTCTCGATCCACATATGGATCCAGTTTTATGGATCCAGAAAACTGGATCCAGTAAATCGGATTGCCAACGCCACTTCAGGAAATGTATTTTCACGGTCGATACATTTTCTGAACGGTTACGTCATGCGTGCAAAATGTATTTCAACATTTGATACATTTTCTGCTGTTACGTCATAGTTCAACTGATACATTTTCAATAGTGTGACGTCACGTGAATACATTGGTAATTGCGACTGCAATAATCAGCGTGAGCAAATCACATTTGGTAAAGGGTATGAAGGAACGAAACGAAATTGGATTTCACCATTGTATTGACTATTTAATTGTAACAACATCATCTCCACGAATACTTGGCTTCTTTCTTTTAATCCAGGGTCCACCGTCGTCACAGTCATCATCGCTCGATAATATATCGCTTACAAAGTTGGACCGTTTCTCCTTCCCAAAAATGGATTCCAATATTTGATGTTTCCGATATCCTAATATAATCCCAATAACACCATTATAATTGATGAATTTATCTTGCAATTTTAAATTCTTATATTTGATGAAAGAATTTGGCTCGAGATATTTAGTTTCTTGCTTCACAATCTCATCAAGACTTTTCACGTACTTCTGGTTCACTTGAAATGGTAATTCCTCTCCAGGTAGCAGTTTGTGGACGTCCATTAGTCGAGCTAATTTTCCATGTTCCCTTGAATCAATGGTGGCAACATCAACATCGTCGATCGATTTAATTTTTACAATGTCGTGTCCCAGTTTCAAATTTAATTGTAACCGAATTTTCTCTCGATTTTCGCTGCTACAGCAGAGTGCATTTTCGCAAAGCCACCACATGCGGTCTTCATCGGCAAAATGAATATCCTCGGAAAAAGTGAACGAGTCGAAATCATCCGTGATGTCCGATGCGTTCTTAACTTTTCCTCCCATATTACAGTTTATTTCGATTGAATTGTAATCGACGATTCCTAGACGATTTACGACATCTTTGAGTCGATAATAATACTTCTTTTCTCTACTGTCGTACAAACTAACGAACGTTTCCATTTCTACGTTTGTCAACATTGCGTTGCTCGATATATAATCGACGGAATATTAAATTGTTCGCTCCTACTGTATGTTCGTCATCTGATCTGGCAACGTTTACCCCCTATCTTTACATCAGTGCGCTTACGTTCAATATTCATAGGTACCGCCGCGCGCGATCAAGACGAAACACTGGCGTTTGCTACTCATCTTTACAATGTTTACAGCAAATGTTTCCGGTTCGTTACAAGCAATATGCCTCAAGTCAATTTGCGAAAATAATCTGGATTTCAATATAATCGGACATCAAGTAGATTTAACTCGACTCTATCGACACTTCAACGTCACTGATGAATTCATCATCCAGCACATGGATTGTTTGAATCTAACCGAATATGAGTTGTTTGAGATGCTGGCTTTGCGACCGAACTTGCCGAAAGAATTTCTGGAAAAACATCGCCATCGTTTCAAATTGAAAGATCTAATACGGTTCCACTTTATATCTGAAAAGTTTCTGGAATCCAACTGTGCGTCACAGAGTGATTGGAACCACGCTTGTTACCGTTATAACGATAAGTTCTCGCGTGAATTCGTCGCCAACCACGTACTCCAGCTTGGTGACAAATATCTCACATACTATACCGGCGACATTGATCTCGAATTGCTGCAACACATGCTTCGAACTAATTCCGATCTCTCAAGTCTAGTGTGCATGAGAAGCAATATCACTGAACAGTTCATATTAGAGAATTTGAACTACATCGATATGTACCAGGATATTCCGCACGTTAAAATAGTGTTCAGTGATGAATTTGTACAGAGATTTCGGGACGAACTCAACTGGGTGAGACTATCCTATAGGAACCTATCTCGTGGGTTCGTAATCAAGTTCGAAAAATATATTTCCTTCGGAGATGTTCAGCTCGATGGATTACCGCTGGAAATGATCGAGCGACACATGGATGAAATCAAATTGTACAATTTCAAAGAAATTACTACGGAATTTGTCACCAGATTTGTGCCGGTAGATGATTGGGAAAAACTCACCGTATCCTACAAATTGTCACATGACTTTATCGAAAAGTACTATTCTATTCTGAATTTGAAATATCTATGCATTCACCAAAAACTTGGATTGGATTTCATAAAAAAGCACGCGGATATTCTGCCGTTCAATCAATTGTTGAAACACCAGGTACTAGATGAGGAGTTTCTTGAACGCAACTTGCATCGCATCGATTGGCGACTCTTCAACTTTGGAAACCATAATGTATCCGAAGCATTCTATGAAAGGCACAATTCTCGCATACAGTGGTCGTCCGTGATACATTTCACTAATACACGTCGCTTTTCAACATCTTTTCTTGAAAAACACGGTGACAAATTGGGATGGTGGGAAATTTACAGAAGCCATAAACTTAGCGATGAATTTATTATGCGACATCACTCGAAAATAGATGATGTGCTAAGCTTGCTTCAACCAGCACATAGATACATTCCTAATGGCCATTTATCTGAAAGACTAATAAACTATTTTCTCCCGTTGTTCAAACAGGAACATTGGAAAATGTTGTCAATGCATTACAGAAACATGCTTTCAATTGATTTTATTCGAAAACACAAGCGAGAACTAAATCTAAAATATTACTTTTCAGATCGCTATTATCTGTCGCCTTAATTGGTCGATTTCTTTTTCCAGTTGGTCAAGTCTCTGTTGAATCTCCGCAATTCTGAAAGCCAGTTGACCATTCAATTCGATGTCATCATCATCATCATCGTCTTCAGCACTTTCAATGTCAGAGAAGCCGCCAGCAGCGAGATTCAACCTGTCGTCCTCCTCATTGGACGAGTCAATCGAGAAATCACCGTCGTCGTCATGATCCATCTTAATGTCGGCTCCAGCGCTACTATATGAAGCCTCGCTACCCTGGACTTTCTTCATTCTGAGACCGCCATCTACAACATCTACCGGTTCACCGCCACTATCATCATCACCGTCACCGTCGTCGAGGCGAAATTCAACTTTGCCCTCGCGACCATTTGATTGTAAATTTATTCGGCAACTCATACTTATATGTTTTTGCAAAAAAATATACACGAATGTATGTTTATAGATGTGATTTTATATGATTGTCATAAAGTCCCGTGAGGTGGTGAATATATATAGCGGTGGGATTGTTCAGTGCGACAGTTGCCGCTGTTAACGTTACCATGTCCTGGCAGTCGAGACCGGTAGAGTTGCTCGCGTCCCGGCAACTCTCTTTCTAATCCATGTCCGCGATCTTAGCTATTCGTCCGTTCTTCTTCGATCCATTGTTATCTCCATCTTCATCTGCTACTGCTGCTACTGCTGCTACTGCTGTTGCTGCTGCCGCTGATGTTGCTGTTGCTGCTGCTATCTGAGCCAGCGCACCGCAACATATTCCGCCATCCTTGATCAACAGAACTGTGTACCTCGTTGTTTAGTGATGCAATATTTTTTTAGTTACCGATGTCGTTTCAAGATCTCCAGTTGTACTGGAGTATTGGGTCTGAGTTCCTGTAGTCTGTAAATAAACCTATATATATACAAACCGTAATCTCCCTCCATGCCCGCCTTTTATCTCAATTTACCTCGGCTGGATTATTAAAATAATTTTTCCATTGATTTATACAATTTCTTCATGGTATTAGGTTTCCTGTTTTTATTGAAGGAGTTTATCACCTTAATGTCACCTGTGGCGTCGTAAAATCGCCTTGGCAGCACGTAATACGAGTACAGTGGACTACTCATATTCCAGTTGAAAATAATGTTACCGCCGTCGTAATATTGCACTTTAATACCTTTAGATTCTAGTGTGACGAGCACACCGGGTAACTGACTTTTATTTTTACCCTTATTAATGTCCGTGATTTCTAGTTTGGAATTAATGATTCCTGAAAAGAGGATATCGTCGTCGGGTCTTAAATTTGGGGTTTCCTTAATCAGATTTGTGAAAGATTCGTCGGAATTGCTGATGGTCAGATCACTTTTGATTTTCGACACACTGTCGACGTGGCGCAAATGTCGCCTGTCCGCTACAATTACACGCATGTGATCGGAATTGTACTTTTTAATTTTGGGAATAGCGATTTCTATAAATTCGTCCGGAATGCAGTTCACCACAAAATCGAATGTGGAAAACATGTTACCGACGAAAGCTACTACACTTCTACTGTTCTTGTCGAACAACGGTGTACCAGGAATAATTCGATCATCGCCCGGCACATAAACGGTCGGCATCAGTTGCAGATAAATAGAATCTCTGAATGTTCTCATAACGAACACTTTCGATTCATTATTGATTGTCAATGGAATGTTTTCCAATTTGAATTTCATTGTTGAATCGGCTGATGAACTTGGTACGAGCGCATAGAGATTATTCAGATCACCTGCCTTGGCCAACACTGTGTTGGTAACAATCTCACCTGTCAAGTACGGATACTGCTTGTGTATATCCGCACTCTCCAGGTGCGACGTCATTTCAACACCGTCTTTTAAAACGACATGCTGTTCAATCACGTCGATACCTTTTTTAGAGGGTTCGAATACAGTATTCTTTCTCCATTTGTAAAATCTGTAATTAATTTCGCAATCGCAACCGTAAGCATTATTATTAGTTTCTGCTGCCATAATCCACTTAGAAAGTACTCCTTCAGCGAGATACTTCACGGGCTCTAAGTTCCAACAGATCGAAGACGATATTGAGATAATCAGTGCCTCGACCGCCGTTCTTCAGACTCAATATGTTGATTCCCAGTCCATTGACGAAAATTTCATCATCATCAACTGAGTCAGCGATTGTGTTGCTGAGAATCGGAAACTGCGACACATAAGATTCACGAAGTTCCTTGAACGTTGTCTTGCATTCTGCTGGCAAATCTCGTACACGGTATCTGGTGAACGGATGACGATCGATGCCTCGTTTGTTGAGCCACACAATTCTATCTATGGTGGATATCGCTATCAGTTCATTGCGAGGACGAGGACCGTCAACCCTGTAACATTCCATTGGCAGTACTGTCTTTTCTTCCAATTCTTGTAGCACATCGTCAAAATATTTGTGATGTTCTAACGCTAATCGCCATGCAGCAGTCACGTCAATCAGTTTCAAGTTGGTGTGCCGACGGTGTCGTTCGCAGCATTCAATTTCCTTCGAATCAATGACCAGACCATTAGTATGTGAAAGTGATTCGATTATTTCATTTTCCGTTAAATTGTATGATATTCTAAAGAAGTCCAACCAATAGAATGTTCTTCCGAACTTATCTACAAATTTTGGTATCATCCTTCTTCGTCTTTCCTTGACTGTGGTGGTAATTGTGTGTTGCTAATGCTAGCGACAGCTGGCGAACAATCACTTATGTGGTGAGTGCACCATGTTAACACGCAAACAACTTAAGGCCCTACCGTACCAGCGTGCGTTACTAAAAAAGTTCGATATGTCATTCCTACATTTCTGCAACTCGTCACACACACACACTTTGGGATCATGGATTTGGAGAAACTCTCCAAGTATTATTTCCCAGTATGGTCCCACATACTCAGTTACCTCCATTCGTGGGACAAGTTAAACGTAATGCTTGCCGCTTCCGTGTCTATAGAGGATTTGTTCCTAAAGGCGACCAACGATGAACAGAGCATGATGTTACGCTATTCTCAATCTTTCCGTTCCCTAACACCCTACTTCATATCACGTCTCAATATTAGACTGTTAAAACGTGCGATTGTAGAGAGCGTTGATTTCCCCACAACTCGAGTGATCAAACTTTTACCGGAGCAAACCTTGCGAAAACTTTTGTTGTTTGAAAGTTTCTACATTGTCATGAAAGAATCGGACATAATGATATTACTCAACTATCGTATGGTCGGCAAATACATTATGAAAACCTATGTCACGACTCACGTTGAATTGAGTGAAAGTTTTCTCATGACATATACGTTCCTCTTGGATTTCAATCGACTTTATGAACATCAATTCCTACCAGAAGTTTTCATTCGTAAATTTGGCGACAAATTACCGCCTAATGCGTGGGTGTTACATCCGAAGAATGACTACTTGTCACGGTCCAATATATTATCAATGGAGTCGAGAATCTTGCACATGGAACCAGAAGAACTATTACAGGAATCAGTTATAACATATATCAGGGATCATATTAAATCACCGATGATATATGATCCGGCGCACATGTTATCGTTTTTCCGCAGAAAAGAAATACCGTTAAGCGTAATTAATATTATAGCTCCTAATATTATGCTTACGAGCGAATGGACCCGTCTGTTGAGGAATCAAAAAGTACCTGTCCCTAAAAGATTTCAGCAGCCTAATCGATCGTTACGATCTAATAGTGCGTTTAGAACTGGCAACGAACGTCTTCCCGGAATGTGTGTTGGAGAAATATAAAGCCTGGGTCAACTGGAAAACGGTTTCGTGTTACACGAGTCTGAGTGAAGAATTTCTGGTTAGAAACTGCGTTCGAATTGCTTGGAGTTTAGTGCGAAAAAATATGGGATATAAATTTGTCCGTCAGTTGGTGGCTAAACATCACGAAAGGTTGTTTGCGTATCTGCCAAACAACTTATGTTTAATGGAAATCCATCTTAATAATTGATTGGGTGCAGTTGTAGTAGTAGTAGTAGTAGAAGTATCAGTAGTGGCATTTATAGCGGGTCGACTATTACCCTGTGAGTGTCATTCAGGTGGTGGAGCGGCGACAGCCAGTGGTCGGTGGACAGGTCGTAGGAGATGTGACATTATGGCGAGGACCGAAGAAAGGCGACTGAAGAACGTAGCACATATAGTGTGGGTAAAAAGTGGCCGTGATGGAAAAATCTATTACGAAGCTGATAGCGCAGTCCAGTTATTAGGCGGCGGTCAGAATTTGCCAAAATCCTCATTCACAGTATGTGCATTGTTTTCAAAATTTCAGGAAACGTGCGTTTACCGCGTATATCGTGCCGACGATTTGCCTCTACATTTAACCCAACTACACGAACGAGTTTGGCAGATTGATCACAGTGTGAAACAAATCGAAAATGAAATCGAAATCAATTGCATAAATTACTATATGGACCGAGAGCATCCGCTGGTATCGTTAGATGATATTATCAGAATGAAAAGATATTATGATGGAGCTGAAAATGAAAGCAAGAGCAATGACACAGAAATTAGTGATGTTGAATTGGTGCCATTTTCCGATGTGGTTACGCTGTACGATGTACTCCAACATCAGTCCGAATGTGTTGACGATTGGGTTCATGGACCCGTATCGCAATTCATCAATTTCGAATCGCAATTCCTCACAGCCCAAGGTGTGGTTAAGATTCTCACAACCACCGATCATCGCCATAAAGTTGCACATATTTTCATCAACACCAACAGGAGCAGCAACGGCAGTGGCAACAACAGCAGCAGCAGCAGCAACAGCAGTACTACCAGTAGCGAGATTATTGGTGCTGACCACGTACATGGTGGTACACCGAAGACGCTGAAAGAATTGACCATGGACAAAGCGTCGCGAATCTTCCATCATGAAGATATCTCCTTTCGATTCAAGGGGATGTTACCAGAACATTTACGCCTTCAACTCATCAACGTCCATTCATCTAATTGTCTCTACATCGAACCGCTGCGCCGTTCCGACAGGAACAAATACCGTTGCTTTTGTCACCACTACAATTCTTTTAGTAAAATTGCAAATTATTGGCAGTTTAAGAAATTTGTCGCAAAATCTACACCTTGTTCCACCTGTTATCGTCATTTATTATCGATTGTAAAGTTACAATGCACTCACCGACTGTTGTCCAGTACTAAATAAAATCCTTTGAACGAACCTCTATACGATTTTATTAATTGCTCCTTGTTGTTCACAGGAATGTAGTATTGATTGAAAATGTTGCGCAGCAAACTGTTGTATAGGTTTGTGTTTTGTGAATATTTGCGCACAATATTAACTAAAGTGGGTCCGAATGCGGAATTCAGAAAGTATACATCGAAAGAAACTTGGTCAGTTTCATCGAATTTAGGATACGCTTGGACCATGTTCTCTATCCATTCAACTATGTTGGGCAGATGTTCGATATTGCCCAATGAGCCAGGATATAGGGGATTGTCACGCGCAGTAGACAAGTTGCCATCATTAGTTCTGGTTGTGGTAGTGGCGGTTATGGTGGTACCCTCATCAGTCGCCACAACAGTGGTAGTACTTGCTGCCGCGACATTTGCATTTCTACTCGCTTCGAATTCGAGCTTAGATTTTTCCAATTTACTTTCGAGAATCTTTATTCGATTTTTTAATTTGTTCAATGTGCTTTTGCCCTGACCGACATTTGAATTTCTTTTCAGAGAGTCGGTGCGTAAAGAGCGCTTTAAGCGTTGCACCTCAGCTGCGCAATCTGCGTATTTATTTTCTAGATTACGATTAATTTCAGATAATTCCAACATTCGGCTGCGACATGATTCCAACTCTCGAATTACATTTGAGTTTTCCAGTTTCAATTGTTCGACCAACATTATGGATGAATTGAAACGTGCATCAGTGTCACCTGAAACAATTTGTGCGTTCACTAAAAGTTCGTTACGTATGCGAACGATTTCATTCTCCTGTCGGCTCACTTCAATTTCGCGTTCCTGTAATTTCAAATTTGCTGTTGACAGACCATTGAGTATTTCTTCATTATTACTGCGACATTCAGCAAGTGCTCTGTTCAGATTTTCAATTTCATTTGCCAACTGTTGGACCTGATCGTTCTGTGACGGAACGGAGACAACAACTCGTTGCTGCTCATCAAGTAATCTCTGATTTTCATTTGTCAGCCGTTCATTTTCACTTTGCAAATTAGCAACTTCGATGCGACAATGGTCGAAATCCTGACTCAGAAGGTCCAACCGATCCTTAGTACTGTTGTACATATTAAAATAATCGGTGCTACCAACATCCATGCGTTCGTTGAGTCGCGATAGTAGCACCGTTCTCTCACTTTCAGCAGCTTCACGCACGACCCGACATTCGTCCAATTGCCTTTTCAGTAAATCAATTTCACTTTTCAAATCTGTCACCGTGCTCATGCCGATTGTTTCACTAGCACGTGCGTCTTGGTAATTTTTCACCAAAACATCGTACTTGTTTCGCGTAAGTTTCAAGTCGTTACTAATATCGTTTGCCAGCGTGGTCAACCGATTGATTATATCACCGTTCTTCTCAATGATAGCTTGGCGACTTGTGCTCAACCCTCTGACGATTTCCAATTCACCACGTATCGATTCAAGCGCACCGTTTGTATCGATTATAATTTTCCTATAATCGTCGGTAATTTTTCTACTAATATCGAGTTCGCCACGCAGCAAATTCAGTCGTTGCTCATTCCTCAATTCGTTTTCAGATTTCGGTGGTTCAGCGCTACCACGATATACAGCAACCTCACGCGTTAGTTCATTAACGCTTGACATCAGGCGACCGATCTGTTCGCTCTTCTCATTCAGCGTTTCACTGAACACTTTTTGAATCGCCTGTATATTGTTCAGGAAATCATCACGCACCGAATTCGATAGTTCTATGGGACTCGTGTCGATGTTGTTCAACAGGCGTGACAGATTTTCGAACAGCGTACCGTTGTTTACGTTGCGTTTTAGAAATTTTAAATTCATACACTGTATTCCACCGACCGTGGCACACACGTCCGGTGATAGATTTTTCAAATAAGATTCGTACAAACGGTGTACATAGTTGTAATTACCAACCATATTGGGTGTAGTCACGAAAGCTAGATTTTCGTCCGCATTTTTGATGCGGTTTGAAAACATCACAATATCTTCATTGATTTTCTGAATCACATTTGCGAAATTTCCGCTCATTCTTATTATTAAGTCGAAATGTCCGGTAAGATTGATATACTGTTTAAAAGATTCTGCGAGTTGGATGGTAATGAGAATGGTGATCGTGGCAAATTATGCCGCGCGTTCGTTGACAAAGTGTGCGGTGATCCGAATATCCGATCAGAGCTCGCATCCATGGTAGAGTTGGTACTTGAAAATATGACAGCCGAATGTAGTCGCAAATTGAATGCTGAAAGTGTTGAATCGATGAAAAATTACTGCTGGCGCTATTTGTTATTACTGTACATGTTGCCACGGAACGAAAAGTTATTGGAAAAATCACGAATGTTCAAATGTACAAGCATTAGCAGTGGTGGACAGCGACAATCAAGTGAAACAAAATTTCCACTTTTCTCACTCATACGAGCAGCGCTGGATGAAGTTGTGAACAAAATTATTGGTTACATGTATTAGTTTAAGACAATAATGGCGATGTTAAGCGGAGCCGATTTAAAGGGCCTCCGATCGTTCGTAGACTTCCAAAAAATCATATTGCGAAGGAATTCAATTCTCACAGGATCGTACGCGAATGTCGGTTCTAATACAGTGCTAAATGTTTGGAAATGTAGCGATGAATACATCTATACAGATCCAATTGGAGATAATGGTCTCGAAGATAGTGCGATAGTAGCGAAATGGTATTTTACTGATGCCGGTTGCAAGATGATTTCCTGCAACCCATATTATCCCGGTAACAATCAGTGCACCAAAGAAGACGAACCATTTTCCTACAATGTAGCTGGAGGTAGCCAAATTAACGCATGTCAACCGGCTTGTAACCAGAACATTACAGGAGGATTGTTCGGACTATTTACAGTTCCGATTCCACTTTCCAATAAATGCGGTCTTTATGATCCTTTACTTTTGGCTTACTATACGGATCCATATCGTCGACGGATTGACGAAGAGGAAGATAACGTCGAACAGGACAATCGGTTGCAAGTGAGATTTGAAAGTATCAATCTGAATTTCGAAAAGCTATCGGATCCTTTTAATTACAGTTATGTTGCGAAAATATTGCCAAATTATTGTTCGCAGTACGGACTCAAATACAGTGAGGAAAGTGAATTCGAATACAATTACAACCGTCGATTGCGAACGTGCGAAAATAGTTCCAATGTTATTTCTGTCATCACAGGCAACACTATATTACAGGGATTGAATATTGGACTGGACAAAGTGGAAACTGCGTTGAGCAATCGCAGATTCAACATCACCAAACGGGAAAGGGTTACGGAAACATATTTGGCTAGCAATGATATTTGGTCGAATTCTGGTACGAAAGGTAAAGTAGAATTACCGTTTCCATTGAAATTGGAATCTCTGGGCATAGTGAAAGGTACAGCTACGGAATGGCTGATGTGGACGGACGAGTACTCGTATCTTGACGATGGTCGCAACGATATGTATGGTGGCAGATTAATCGAAAGAGATCAATCAGTTGAAAGACCATTTTCGCAACAGCAGCAACAGCAGCAGCGAGATCAGCGGTCAACAACAAAGAAGAGTAGGATTACTAGACAGACTGGGGATGTAAATGGTGGTAATGCGTCCAACATAGATCCGTTGACAAAGTTGAAAATGCAAGTAAAATATTTCTCGATAATAGCGGAAAAGGAAAGGCGACAAGGAACAGTACAGACAGGGGAAATTGTGGAACAAATTAACTATGATTTGACATTACAAGCAGCAGCATCATTGAGCAGTGGAAAAACCGTAAGCACAATATTGAAAATATACCATGATGAAGGATTACCAGTGCGAATGCTGAGTCTAGCAACAGCCACAGCATCGGTACACACAGTAGCCGAACAAAGTTACATAACGGCCATTTCCAAATTGGCAAGATCGGCGATCGGACGGTTGTCAGCGATAGCGAACGTACTCAACATAGTCAGCTTGGTGGGTGCTCTGGTTGACCTATTCTCCGTATTCATTTACAATCCGCTGAGCAAGTATGAGAAATTTCTAAATGATAGAATGCTTTTGGGCTTAGCCGAATCCGAATTAGTTTTCAATCAAAAGAAACTCGGCACACGCCGATATTTTATTGAGCCATCAAAAATGGTCATTTCGAATTCACATTTTATGGACCAGGAAGTTGACAATTTGCACGATCTTCTACTTTCTATAGATTACATGAAAAATCGCAAAATTAATTCCGAAGGTAGTAAATTAGATTGGAACATCGACGGCTCGTTCTACCAAAATGATACCGACAGTGACATTGTGAATTATCGTGCTGAGGACGGCTCAATTGACAATCTGCCGCTCGATAATTTCTCTCGAGCCATCTTTACGTCGGTCAACAGAGTTGATACGGACGAGTCGATTAACCTTAACTTGCGAAACGATTTCCTCACCGTACTCAGTGTCAGGTGGAAAGTAACATTTTTACTATTTATATTCATGTTCACAACGATAATGTTCTTCAATTCATGGAGTAGTAGCTCGATTCCCTTATTTAAGGTATTATTCCTACCTTATTTCACCATTGTATTTTCATCAATGCTACTGGTAGCAGCAACTTAAGTTCCGTCGGTCGATATTTACCCGCGTGCGTCTGGTGTTGGCAGTGGTGGCTTGTGCGCTGCCGTGGCATTTATCATGGAACGTATGTACGTATTTAACCAGTTGTACAGGAAATATGTGGCCGAATATGTAAAGAGTACACCAGAGCCAATGTCAATAGCGAACGATTCCGTAACTCTGCCAGGAAATTTGCCTAATGATGTCGAATACAGATTGAATGTAACTACAACGCAGGCAATTGTAGTAAATTTCACTGAGTCGGTTTTTAATAATGAACTTCACATGTTTCTCACAGGTAGCAAAATAACTGATGATAGTCTGGCAAATTCGCAATTCTATCTGGAGGAAAAGGCCTATCGCATTGACGTTCTTCGAAGGAATCTTATTTTGCAGCGCAACGGACGACCGATATTTTTTATTTACTGTTACGGTACTGAATCTACAAGAAAAGCCAGCCAGGTACTGACGAAATCTTCTATCAAATTCATCATCACTCCAACGTTCTCGAATATGGAATCTTTTATTGAGTTTCTGAACGACATGATATTACATTGATTCAACCAGATTTTATTTTTTCTTCCTCCTCAATTCCTTGCAAATTTTCTAGTACAGGCATTAGCACACAATGTTCGTCGATGCGACAACGCAACGAGAATATTGGTCCGAGTAAAGTTTCCAATTGAACCAATCTACGTTCAAAATCTATTTTTCTTCTAATCCACTCGTTGAAACGACACTCGCAATATTTATCTACATTAAAAACCTGTACGATACTATTAAATTTAACCTTTTCATGGTGCTGTTAGCGCCTTATACTGTTGGGCAACAATATGTCGAAGATGTGTTATGTGCGAGCCCAAGTTCCATTCCCTCGTTCTGTTTCCACCAATAATCTATACATTCTCTCTCTATTTTTCGCCGGGGGGGAAATAAAGAGGGGTTCCAATTATTTCCCCCCGTTTTTCCCTCCCATTTCCCGTAATTCCCTCCTTTTCTCCCATATTACCCCCACCACTTTTACCCGCTATATATTACCATATATACGCTATATGGTTTAGTGTCCCTGTAACCACGGGACTTTACGGACAGGGAGGTGTATATTATTATTATTATAAATATAATAATAATAATATATAGGGCTGGCGAAAATTTGCAGTCCAGAAAAGTTGGAGTGAGCAACACAAGAAGCGACACACGATGGTGCACACAAAAATGTACCAACGTGTGTTGACAAAAGTTGAGCGCAGAAAATTTCTGCTCAGGCCCGGGTGAGCGAAACGAAAGCACAAGAAGCGACACACGATGGTGCACACAAAATGTACCAACGTGTGACGAGTATGCTCACAAAAATGTAGCGCAGAAAATTTCTGCTCAGGCCCGGGTGAGCGAAACGAAAGCTCAACGGTGGACACAAAATGTACCAAGTGTGACGTTGCGACGATGTGTTATGTGCGAGCCCAAGTTCCATTCCCTCGTTCTGTTTCCACCAATAATCTATACATTCTCTCTCTATTTTTCGCCGGGGGGGGAATAAAGAGGGGTATCCAATTATTTCCCCCCGTTTTTCCCTGCCTTTTCCCTATTTCCTCCCTTTCTCCCATATTACCCATAATCCCCACCACTTTTACCCGCTATATATTACCGTATATACGCTATATGGTTTAGTGTCCCTGTAACCACGGGACTTTACGGACGGGGAGGGTGTATATTATTATTATTATAAATATAATAATAATAATATATAGGGCCTGGCGAAAATTTGCAGCCCAGAAAAGTTGGAGCGAGCAAAACGAAAGCACAAGAAGCGACACACGATGGTGCACACAAAATGTACCAACGTGTGACGAGTATGCTCACAAAAATGTAGCGCAGAAAATTTCTGCTCAGGCCCGGGTGAGCGAAACGAAAGCTCAACGGTGGACACACGACGGTGCACACAAAATGTACCAACGTGTGAGCAAAAGTTGAGCGCAGAAAATTTCTGCTCAGGCCCGGGTGAGCAAAACGAAAGCTCAACGATGGACACACGATGGTGGACATAAAATGTACCAACGTGTGACGAGTATGCTCACAAAAATGTAGCGCAGAAAATTTCTGCTCAGGCCCGGTGAGCGAAACGAAAGCTCAACGGTGGACACACGACGGAGCACAAAAATGTAGCGCAGAAAACTTCTGTCTAAACGAAACCTGGCTGTGGCTTTGGCGAACCATCGTGTGTCCATCGTTGAGCTTTCGTTTCGCTCACACTAGCTTCAGCAGAAATTTTCTGCGCTCAACTTTGTCGACACACTCGTCACACGATGGTGCGCAAAATGTACCATCGTGTGTCGCTTCTTGTGCTTTCGTTTTGCTCACGCTTGCTCCAGCCGAGATTTTCTGCGCTCAACTTTGTTGACACACTCGTCACATGTTGGTACATTTTGTGTGCACCATCGTGTGTCCATCGTTGAGCTTTCGTTTCGCTCACGCTTGCTCCAGCCGAGTTTTCTGCGTCCAACTTTTGTCGACACACTCGTCACACGTTGGTACATTTTGTGTGCACCATCGTGTGTCCATCGTTGAGCTTTCGTTTCGCTCACGCTAGCTTCAGCAGAAATTTTCTGCGCTCAACTTTTGTCGACGCACTCGTCGCACGATGGTACATTTGTGCGCACCATCGTGTTGCTTCTTGTGCTTTCTTTTGGTGACCGCTAGCCTGAGCTGAAATTTTCACCATCGTGTGTCCGTTCTTGTGCTTACGTTTTAGCGAATGCTAGCTACAGCCAAAGTTTTCTTTCCCAACCTTTGCTACAACACTTTGCGTATCGCTGTGTGTCGCTCATCGAGCTTTCATTTTGCTCGCTCCAACTTTTCTGGGCTGCAAATTTTCGCCAGGCCATATATATTATTATTATTATATTTATAATAATAATAATATACACCCTCCCCGTCCGTAAAGTCCCGTGGTTACAGGGACACTAATCTATATAGCGTATATATGTTAATATATAGCGGGTAAAAGTGGTGGGGGATTATGGGTAATATGGGAGAAACCGAGGGAAATATGGGAAAAATCGCGGGGAAAAGGGAAAAATGCTAATATGGGATCCCCTATTCATTCCCCCACGGCGAAAAATAGAGAGAGAATATATAGATTATTAGTGGAAACCGAACCGAGGAATGGAATTCAGCGACGCTAGAGACACCAGAAGTTCTCTGCGGTTATGGGACTTTTCACTAAATACTCCCATATTTTCTCCCGTTTTCCCTTTCCCCACAATAATATCCCTATTATTCTCCCCGCTATATATTACCGTTCGTTAGTTATTTACTTCAGTGTCCCTGTAACTACGGGACTGTACGGACGGGAGGGTGTATATTATTATTATTATAAATATAATAATAATAATATATAGGGCCTGGCGAAAATTTGCAGCCCAGAAAAGTTGGAGTGAGCAAAACGAAAGCAAAAGAAGCGACACACGATGGTGCACAATTTGTACCGCTAACGCGAGCAAAGAAGCGACACACGATGGTGCACGAAATTGTACCAACGTGTGACGAGTGTGTTGGCAAAAGTTGAGCGCAGAAAACTTTGCTGAAGCTAGCGTGAGCAAAACGAAAGCACAAGAAGAGACACACGATGGTGCACGAAATTGTACCAACGTGTGACGAGTGTGTTGGCAAAAGTTGAGCGAAGAAAACTTTGCTGAAGCTAGCGTGAGCAAAACGAAAGCACAAGAAGAGACACACGATGGTGCACGAAATTGTACCAACGTGTGACGAGTGTGTTGGCAAAAGTTGAGCGCAGAAAACTTTGCTGAAGCTAGCGTGAGCAAAACGAAAGCACAAGAAGAGACACACGATGGTGCACGAAATTGTACCAACGTGTGACGAGTGTGTTGGCAAAAGTTGAGCGCAGAAAACTTTGCTGAAGCTAGCGTGAGCAAAACGAAAGCAAAAGAAGCGACACACGATGGTGCACGAAATTGTACCAACGTGTGACGAGTGTGTTGACAAAAGCTGAGACAGAAAATTTCTGCTCAGGCCCGGGTGAGCGAAACGATGGACGCATGATGGTGCACAAATTGTACCGAGTGACGAGAGCGGCCACGAAAGTTGAGCGCGTAAAACCGCATTATAGAAATGTGACGATGGACAATGGGTCCGGTGGGTACAATGATGATAGCGGGTTCGTGCGCGGGTGCTGAAACGCGCTAATTATGTACATATGTGGTAAATTAACCGAATTGCAAATACAATGCCGGAACACTAACGGTCGGTACAAATTTACATTTACTTTAACGACGTAAATGAATTCAAACTCTCTGATCTCGGTTTACATTCCTTCTTGGCCTACTTACCCGCGTGTGCGAACCTGATGCATATCTTCGCGTCATTATAGATCAGGTTACCGCTAAATAATTTTCCAATTGTAATATTGTGGTTCGCTTAAACAGGGATTGAAATTTACCACCCCCGGTTGCAACCGACCGTTCATTCACATACATCCACTATTGGGCTCGTCTCTGACTGACTACCACCAGTCAGCTCCCGTAACTAGTGCAACACTCACCATGCACTATATTGTAAATAAGATTCTCTTCAATAATATTCTAACGACGGTGAAATATGTTTTCCTCAGATGTGTTTACGAGTATTTGTCCGTAAATTATAACTTTACTCTGGAACTAACTGATGATAACTTTCTAACGATAACTAGGAAGGACATATGTTATTATTACCCGAAGAAGGTAGCGACCGGAAAGTGTGTCAGAACTAACATGTATTCAGGTTCCATAATTATCGATGAGTATTACATGGAATGTGGGGATGTTCTACAGTTAGCGGATATTTTGGGATTAAGTGCCGTCGAAGTGTCCAAGAAGATGGAATTGTTGGGTAACCAGTTGATGCATGAGACATTGATAACCGAAGGTGTTGTTGTGACGAAATTTTTCAAATTTAACCGACTTCGAAAAGTGTTCGTGAGTCTCGAAGAATTGTTAAAGTTGATTGGTGTGGATTTTGCCGTTGGACTTTGCTACATGAGGAAAATCAAGTATACGACCCTTTTGGCAGAATGCAAACGACAGAGCGCGATTCTTAAGGATTATGTAGTTTGTTTGCCAGTCTGGATTGAAGATGTTAATTGCAAATTACTGGATCGATCGAGTGCCACCAAGTTGATGAATAGATTGAATACACACAAATCAATTTACGGTTCTGTTGTCAACCTGTACAATCCATTAAAAAGTCTAACGCAACTCTGTTTGGAAAGAATAGATCGTTCAACACATATATCTGAAATTGATTCGGCTGCACTGCCGTTCGGCATTTATAATTTAATTAAGAAATACCATAACGAGCATTGCATAGAGGTGAAAATATTTAGAGAATGCTATGTCCTCACTCGGGAGAATGGAAAGACATGTTACAAATCCAAGATCGTAACAGTTGTGTACAATGTGAGCGTGCTGGATTTCGACGACTTTAACAAATCGCATAATAATGTGGATTTGAAGATTTACTACGAGCGATGTGGATGCGCCAAAGTGTAACTACTAGTATGCGACTTGATTCATGCATCTCCTGGACGCAAGGGCAAAGAATAACCTCAGCTTCTGAACATTCATTTTAATGATAGATCAACAGGTTCGGGTGACGACGATTGTCCTTCTATTAATGATGATTGAATCTCAATGACAGGTGGCGGTTGGGCATGGGCAGTAGCGTTTGCGGTTGATGAACAAGATGCTGATAGCCATGCTGGAGATTTCCTTTTCTTGTAACATCGTTTGATTTTCCTTCCAGCTACGTTGGCACCAGATTGCAATGAATGTTGATGCCAGCAATTTAAATTTGCCACGTGTCGTTTTTCATTCAAACTTCCACTGTGAACAACATACTCTAATGTATTGCTAATACGCTGCAGCATAATCACGTTCCGAGTTAGATTTCGTTGCAACGTGTTCAATGTACTGAAGTGCCTATCCAAGATCAACTCTCGACTAGTGTGAATTTCAATTTTGCTAGTCATATTTTTAACTTTGAAAGTCCTCACACAAAGTGATCCAAATAACACACTGTTCCTTTCCGTTGACCGCGTCACGTTCACTTTTGATCCCTTCCCATCTATCTCAATCCTTAAATAGTCAAGCGGATCGTATAAATATTCAAATCTAGGTTTCACACCATTGCACCCGTGTTTTCGAATTAATTTCGTAATCTCACTTTCACTTTCAGACGGTACAGTAACGTTACTTGCTGAACAATACATACTAAAGTCGTAAAATATTACTATTGACTTTCCACATTTACTGGACACAAATGCATTCTCGACTATCGTATATTTGTAATCGCTCCAGTTTACGAGAGACCTTAGAACGAAAGTATCCATCTGCAACGATTGAGATAACCAAGATGTTAATACAGCTTCAATAGTACTTTTGAAACATACATTCGCATATTCACTTTCGCGCAAATTGAAAACTTCAAAAGCAGTCCTGAAAATGTCACTGTAGTTTTGCTGATCGTCCCGATCTGTGCTCAGTAATATTCCTAAAATTAGATTGTCACTTTCGTTGAACATGATTATGTTGTAGAATAGAATGTTCAGATCGTAGACGCCGAGGTTCCTTTGAGAAAGGTGATCACGTCTCGGCATAGTATCTGATGAAATCTGTGGAACACAACATTCCCCTGAACTTCGGTCTCATAAACGTTTGTACTGATGTTAATGTTTGCAGCTACAATGTCGCCGATCCTCGTGTCACGTACACTTGTGTACGAGTGGATTTCCTTCATGCATATTACAGGAGCTAGACAGTTTAATTTGTTAATTGAATTGTTGTACTTCCTGATGTACTCTATATCCTTAGCATAAATGATGGTATTGTCATGTTGGATGAAAATCGGAAGAGCAAACGGTGACGTGACTCTGAGAGCCAATACATTTCGATCATCACTTGAAATAAGCCGTACGGATTCAATTTTCACCAAACATTTGACATTCTTAGTGGAACATTTGCTAATACATTCTATCACTTTAATTTCGATTTGTTTGGTCATTTCGGCGATATCGATGTGGCTACTAGGTGGCCCAATTCCATTTGTGCTATCCATGCTGAATGCATTGGTACTATCCGTGCTGAATGCATTTGTGCTATCTGTGTTCACGGGAATATTAGTCGCCGCCGTCGTTGCAGTTCCGGTTCCGCAACCAACCATATCGATCCACAAATTTTCACTAATTTCCAAAATGTACACAAACACATCGCTACTGTCATGGCGGTGTTTCAATAATTCTGTCATTACACTTGGCACACAACTGTACTAATACCAAGAAGTTACATTTCAACACATCTGGTTAGACCGTTTACGACAAGCGGCAAATTTTCCAAGCAATCACACCTTGATTTATTAAATTCGTCTATATATAGAAGACCTTGGTTGCATTCACCATCGATTACTTGACCTCCGTCGTCGACGTGTCGGTTAAACGGAACGCAAACTGTTCGGTAGCTTTGAATATTTGCACTGAAAGTTACTCCTTCGACAACTCCTTTGCTGCTATCGCATTTGACGAGACGTTCAACGTCATAATTTTTGTCGCCTCCGTTCTTGGCAACACCATTGCAACTGCCATTTATGCAAACACCTTTACCCAAACACATGTCGATACATTGGTTGTCGCTGGAGCATTCAACCCGATCGGAATCGCAATTGTACCTCGGACTCAAACTGCTTTCACTGATTAATTTCAAATCGTACATACCATTTTCCATGTTCACCTTGGTACGGCGTACAACAGTAAATGGTAAAAAGCTTAGGAATAAAATAAATCCAACAACGTATATCAAATCCATGTTAGTTTATTGTCTCTCACACACAGGCTTATTACAATATGAAATATTCGTCGTCCAGTTTTATAGACGAGTACAGAGGGTTTGGAAAATGGCGTTTGCGAGCTGTTTTCGTTCTCCGCACTCTTGCGAATTGTCATATATATCCAAATTGAGATTGCCATAACCGATATGATGGCCAGAATGATGATTGCAAACACCAAGTACATTGCACCGTTCACGCTGAGCAGACTACTGTCCGCCAAATCCGTTCGGGTTCTGAAATAATTTTCACCCGTCATCATATCATACAGATATAATATGGTTTCACTGTGATCTATCATTGAAACTACTTTCACTTCCAGCCAGTAAACGAAAATCACATGAGTTACATTGATCTGAACAACACCCATCAAACTGTCCGTAGCATGCGATGATATGTTGAAAATTTCTCTGTTGAAGTCCAGATCTTTGGTAATACATTTCCCAACCAGCAAATCAAATGTGCAAATTTTCTCACCTTCGAGGAGGTACAAAATTTTATTGAAATAGAAAAATAATAATGGTCTGAAATTTATTCTGGGCTTAAAATATATATCACTGAAAATAGAAATGTAATGATGATCCTTGTAGACCAGAACACTGCCCTGATCTGTGTAGAATCGTATGTTATTGTCAATGTCGACGACGCTGGTGACGAGATTTCCGTAGTTGGGGACATACGGCCACATATATTGGATCTTGCCCTTGTGGTAATAGGGCGGAAGAGAGTTCTTGTCCAAACTCCACTGCAGAACATGTCCATCGGTAGTTATGAAATTTAAAATCTCGTCCTTCATGAACACGGTTCGAAAATGACCGTACTTGTCGAGCACATAGCGTGTGTACTTTACTTGTCGAATTTCTGCGCTCGACAGTTGCCCGACTTGTGTGCTGTTGATTTTACCGTTCATGATGCTACCACTACTTTCGTTGTGTCCTAATCCGATCATGTGTCCGAACACGTGCTTCATCGTGTTTTCCAATATCAAATCTTCGGATTCGATATTTTGCACACTGTACATGATCTGAATTTCAAATCCGCCCTTGTCCCCAACGGAAATGTTGAGAAATATATCCTGGTTGGTGGGAAAATACGGGTTCGCAACTCGAATCGATGAAATATTGCAAACATATCGTACCGCTAACTTTTCGGGCATTACATTAATTCCGCTACTTTCGATAAGACCGTCAAAATAGAAATCGGAATCATTGTAAATATTAATAAAATCACATCTATAAACATCTTGTGTAACACACAGCGTGTCAACTCCCGTGAAGGAGAACATGACCAGCAGGAACAACATTCTTAATTTCCGAGTTCACTTGTGGACTTGCGAATATACCGAACGTTCTCTTTCCCGGACCGTCGTCACGTAAGTCGAACAAAGCGAGTGGTAATAAAAATCAACAATACATGGTGATTACCATACGAAGGGTCCACTAGCACCAACACAGTAATGAGATTGTACGTAACTCATTGTGAATTGAACTCGAAAAGTGAATATCCGATAGTTCATTTCATTGGGCAAGATGGGATTCGATCATCGTTGAGACTAGTTGAATATCGACCATTTTTCTACATTACCTGTGCAACGGTGAAAGATGTGATTTCGCTGGTGAATTACATCCGTGAGAATATCGCCACCAGTCGAGTTCTAGTGAAAATAAAAAGCATCTCAAATTTGGAAGATGATATTTACTGTCCGCTGATAATTGATGAGAAACACCAGCCGCCGAAAGCGAATGCGACGATACTAAGCCGTTTGAATCAGAAACTGTGCAACGTTCTCAAAGTGGAAATAGAAAGCTACCACAATCGAAGATCGATTACCGAACATATTGGCCGAATTTTCAAAACGGTCAAATTCTACGAAACGAATGTTGATCCGTTGACGCATGCTATTCTCCACCTGAACATCAGACCCTGTTGCTGGTCCGATTACT
The DNA here is from genome assembly GCA_018831715.1 of Matsumurasca onukii. Taxonomy (NCBI): domain Eukaryota; kingdom Metazoa; phylum Arthropoda; class Insecta; order Hemiptera; family Cicadellidae; genus Matsumurasca; species Matsumurasca onukii. The sequence continues at coordinate 87,311 of JAHHFQ010000243.1, read as the reverse complement.
GTGACGGTGTTTTTAGGACAGTGGATACTGATGATTCGATACCGCCGTTGAACACGCTGGTTTTCGATATAGAAACTTTGACGACGGACGGATCGATGGATATGAGCAAATGCTATGTAATCCAGATATCAGTTATCAAAGTTAAAGACGCACTGTCAGCAACATATAGGTGCGAAAAATATTTGTTCACACAGAGGAAATGCGACCCTCTGCCAGTGCTGCATCCGGAAACTGTCATATTCGAATACAAGGACGAAAGAGCTTTGCTTACTGGGTTTATGGACTATTGCAAAAGTCAACCGGATGTTGATGTGATTAGCGGCTACAACATAAAAGGATTCGATTTGGTAGTTCTATTCGATAGATTCGCACACTATAAAATCACACCGTATCTGAGCAGAATTACGACTGTTCCTTCAACCCGTACAGAAGACAATCGTTTCCAAATTCCCGGTGTAGTTATTTTCGATCTGTTCAAATATGTGATGTGCGAGCAGAAATTTCCCAACAACCGTTTGGGAACTGTTGCGAAAATTGTACTTGGCGAGGATAAGGGAGATGTCAAATACGAAGATATGCAACCACTGTTCGATCAAGGTCCCGATGGTGTGGCGAAAATTGGTGATTATTGTGTTCAGGACTCTCTGCTCGTCCAAAAGATCCAGCTCAAGCTGAATGCACTAACAAATCAGATTCAATTGTCCAAAGTGGCAGCTACAATTTTGGAGTACGTTGTTAATCGTGGCCAACAGGTTCGGCAAATTTCAATGTTGCTCAAATATTGTATCGAGTCGCGAACATTGATAACCGATTTCAAAGATTACGGTAATTTGAGTGACACCGCAACCGCAACACCAGTTTACAGTTCCACTAGTGGTGTTAAAAGGAAGAAAGCGAATTACACGGGTGCATTCGTTTTGGAACCAAAGAAAGGATTGTACACAACACCAGTATTGTGCCTGGATTTTGCATCTTTGTATCCGTCAATAATGATCGCTTACAATTTGTGCTATACAACGTTATTACTGGACACAGATTTGCGAGAAAACGCATTGCAAGTTGAGCTGGCAGAAGTGAGCCCGGAAAACTATTGCTTTCTTAAAAGTCAAGTGCGTGCGGGAATACTGCCACGTATACTCACAGAACTCACTCAACGGAGAGCTTCGGTAAAACGGGAAATGATCGGCGTTGAGAAATCTAGTTTTGAATACAAGGTGAAAGACGCATTACAGTTGGCATTTAAAACATTGGCAAATTCAGTTTACGGTACGAGCGGAGCTTCACAGAGTAAATTATTCTGCGTGCAAATACCAGCATCCGTCACATCTTACGGTCGCCAATTGTTGATGTCAACTAAAAACTACGTAGAGGAAAGAAACCACAAAGTTATTTACGGTGACACTGATTCAGTTATGTTGAACGTTTCATCTGATGAAAATGAAAGCATTGACGGTCGTGAGTTGGCAAACAGCATTACGGAGTATTTGAATAGGAAACCGATTCGTTTGGAATTCGAGACTCTCTACTGTCCATATTTGATTTTAAAGAAAAAAAAATATGTAGCTGTCAAACAGCCGGACAACAAGTTAACGTACAAGGGATTGGAAATAGTTCGGCGCGATCACTGCCAAACTGCAGTAAAATTGCAGAAAGATATAATTGATGTTATATTTCGCACCAATGGCGACGTTGAGGAATGTTTCAACACTCTGAAACGCACAGTGCAGGACTTGTACAGTGGCAAGATTTCGCTATCGCAGTTGTCGGTGTCCAAACGATGGAAGAGTTATACGAAGACTCCGACTGTCCACAGTTCGGTTGCTAGAAAGATGAAGAATCGAGGTAATGGACCTCGAGTGAACGACAACATAGACTGCATCATCTTGTCCGGAGCCAACCGTTCGACTTGTGATAAAGCGGAGGAACTTGCGTTCGCAGTCAACGCTGACGCCAAACCCGATCTAAACTACTATTACCGTTTTCTCTTGGCACCTTCTCTTGAAATTATCAAAGTGCTACTAAAGGATGATGATGAAATTAAGAAATTTGAAAATCGACTAGAACTGTGTAAACCAGACAATTTCAACAAGTTTTTTACACCCATAACACGTTACTTTAAACCGAAATCGGTGTGACGATGACTACGACTACGACGACGACAGCAACGATTCCCGGCATTGATATAGCTACATCCAGCGTAAGCGCAAGGGCTATGTGCGACAAGGCTATTGATGATGATGATGATTATATGGATATGAGTGGGAAAAAATCGTCCGATTATGTAAATTATGATGTGCCGAATAAAATTATCCGGCGAGTTAATACGTGTATTGAATCAGCAAGAATGTCGAATAGGTCGAATCGATCGGCAACAATGAATGGTGGAGTACCAACGTTCAATCATCATATTCGATCGGCCACAATGAATGACCGAATATTACGATTCGATTCAGCCAACCAAGAAACTACTGGTTTGCTTTTTTCCACATCGTCTCTGACACCTCCGTCGGGAACAGCGGCACTGAGGGGGACAACGAACCATCACCATCATCATCACCATATTGTTCGGGATGATCGTGGATCGAATGTAAAATTAATCACTAAATGTGTGGAAAGTATCTTGCAACAGTTGCCACCCGAGGAGTCGCGACAGGTAATGAGAAACGTCACCCTGAAGTACGCAATCGCAAGCTCGACCCTTCCACCAACAACAACAGCAGCTCTACACCGTCAATCGACACTACACGTTGCTGACACGGACCATTCCGCACCAACAGTCCAACCAGCTAGCAACTTTTGGAAAAAAATACTACTCCGTATCATCTGCATTAAACCTGACAAAACATGCTGAACGCCGTGTATATTCTCTTCTCGGTGCTCGTTCTTTTCGGCGTCGTTATATTAATGTTCGAACTTTGCATCACCTATAAACTAATGGAATACAAATTACCAAATGTTTCCGATATAGGGCAATTGCTTGACCAACCTCATACGAATTTATGTGCATGTTATTTCGTCAAATGTGTGTGCTGGGTAGATAAACCTGATTCATATGTACTTTGTAAAAACTCTTTGAAAATTTACTCTGTAAGCGCTGCAGACGAGCGCGATCATACACTCAGAATTTTCACTAAGATTAACCAAAATCAAAATTACATTCAAACTGGTATCGCCGATCACGGTGTCCGAATATTTTACATCGGTGAGTCGCCACACATTACTGCTGCGCAAATTTCCAATTTCACCTACGATTATTATTAATGCAATTCCAACTACAATATAACGTAAATTACATTTGCAGATTGGCTGTCATTTAAATTATTCTGTTTGAAATCATTTCTTTTGTCAAATGTGTAAATCAAATGTGAACCAGCTTTGTTAGCATATAGTGTATTGCTTTTTAGTGTTACTTCTTCACCTGAAATATTGTAATATTTTCCATCATTATTGTATAATCTAACTTTAGATGTGTCAATATAGTTGAAGCCATTTATTAAAGAATTTTCTCTTTCCAAGGAATATTGTATGAGCTTATTTACCGCATCCGAATAGTTGTATGTGAGCAGATTATTGTAGATCTCAGTGGAAACATTGAGTTTGCGATTTTTCAATTCGAGATCGAAAGCGATTCGCTTGAACCATGTTGCGTTCTTGACAGTATCCATGGCGATGATTAAATTCAGCCGCCGTCTGAAGGCTTCGTCAATTTCGTCAATGCTGTTAACGGCAGTTGTGAAGAACATGCCGTAGGGTTTGGTACGATCAACGTTCCGCTGTATGTCGTCCATGTATTGTAATACCAGATTTTTGATATTCTTGAAATGTTGAGCGGTATTAAGATCGCGTTGCCCCATCAATAGTTCAACAGAATCTATCCAAATTACATGAATCGCTTTCGTATCCGTGTTTACCTTTTCTTGAAACCAATTGAATATCGATTCAACGTTCTTCTCGCTTTCGCCACGGAAACTGCTAAATAGTGTCCCGTAATCGATTTTGTACAATTTAATTTCCACATTCGCATTAAAGCTAGTAATAAATGTATTGACAATTAAATTTGAAATATCTGGTTCACCCGAACACTGAACCAAGCATCTTAATCCCACACTTCGTTTATCAAATCGTTGCGCCAACTTCCCTAGTGAATCATTCTTCAAAGCAGTCCAAATTTTCTCATTACCGAAAAGCGTGACGAGTGCCGAATCTTGTTCGAATATTTTGTTCACAAATATTTTCGCGTTTTCAGAACTCATTACACGTTCCTCGATCAAACCGGGTAAAATTCCTCCACTACCTGTTACATTACCGCCGCTAGATATTGCTGTTGCATTCTTCCCTCTGTTGAGAATTAACATCTCTTCTTTATTCAGCACGCGTTTCGATTCACCACCTCTAATCTGATTTATGTAGAATAGCGTGAACACATTACCTAGTGTTCTCACGGAAGTGTCCAAAAGTTGCTCAAGTTTTAACAATATACTTTTATATTCGCTTTCACTGAAACCATAAACACTGGACACACTGCCGTCAATTTTCTGAAAATGCAAAGACAGTGTTATAAACAGGCTTAACAGGCTATGGTAAATTCTGTCGCATAATTTGTACGAAGTAAAATAATCCTTTTGGACAAGTGCGGATATTAACTGACGTCTATCGTGGTTAATCTGGTTCGCAAAAAAAATTGCAAACTTCATAGTGTGATTAACGACCGACATTCTTATATATGTTATTACAATTGGCATACCGATCCGTGAAATCTGGATCGGTGGATGGATTGAATAAAACGTGGATCGGTGAGTGGATCTGCTGAAAGGCAGCGCGCGCTCTCAACAGATCGGTGCATGGATCCAGAAAACTACATCCACTCACCGAACCAGTTCTTACTCGCGCTACATGTGTGTGTGTGACCGTGCGTGAGTGTCCAATGTGCAGCAAGTTATATTCGCGGCATTGCTGACATACCATCATAGATTGGAAAGTATCAGGGAATCAGAGGAGCTTAGGAACAAATGTTACATTTCCTTTTCTACCGGAATGCCATAGCTCATAAATTGTATAGCGGACCGATGTCCCTGACATAGGATTCTATATTCAAAGGATCAGGGCATCGGGAAAATGGTAGAGACTTGCAAATTGAAATTGCACTATGGCTAACTAGCAGCGCAACTAGTGATCAGTCATTGACTTAGCAACATATATTTCAAGGTATCAGGGAACTAGAGAATCCGTAGAGACGATTGGCGTTACGGTTGCGGCGGCGGTTGCGGTTTCCATGTTCACTCACTCACTATCGTCCAAACGCTACCACTAACCAACCATACAACAACTAGTATACCTTTCAAAGTAACAGGGAGCTAGGATATTGGAAGAGACGTGGGAATTGAAACTTGCTACACATTTTCTAATATCATTAACATTAATTTATTCATACAAGTAACATATTCGCTTGGCGAGTATTGACACTGCAATGTACAAAGTTTTGTCTAAATTAATACAGCCTTGGTAGTTATTTAAACAGTAATGGAGATCATTTGACGAACACTCAGTGAGGTACATGTAAAGGTGCTCAGATAGAAATTCAGAGAAAAAGCTGTGATTGAATTTATCGAAAAATGAACGCATGAACGGTGCTCTGTCATAGGCGATTGTTTTATGAATCTTGATGATACGGAAGCCGAATCGTTGGTACAATGGCAGAGTCGATTCGGTTAGTATGATTTGTTCGAAATGTAATGGCAGTGAATTACAATCAATTGGCACTTTGAGATCAACTCTGACAATGAACCCCGTACCGATGGCAACAGATTCCAGATCGGATACGGTATAATCGACCCACCGAAAGTTCCCAATAGGCAGATAGTCTTTCAACAGTGAACCAAAATCACCGATATATTTTCGAATTCGATTTACACTATGAGCGTGCAAAATAATGGCGTTCGATTGGTAAATACAATTGTCCATAAATTTCAACATTTCAATATCGTGCACCAACGGTAGGCTAATTTTCATTTCCCTCAACATTACATCGAACGCAAAATCATCGAAATTAAAATATGCTAATGGATTTACACCTGCGTAATTTTGTGCCAAATTTTGCAAATTTACAATTATGTCCGCCAAAATCAGTATGTTGATTTTATTCAATTCGGCTTCCGTATCAATCTCCCTATATTGTTCACATAATTTGAACTGCACTTCATTATGGCAAATGAAATTAACATACACAGAATTAATAAATCTAACTTCAAGGCAGTTTCCTAGTACCTGGACGCATACAATTATGCACCTGTACTTGGACCTAATCTTTACAATCGCAACATCTTTCCATTTAAATTTCAAATTTTTTGCCAGCACAAGCATGTGCCATGAAGACAGGTTGTTCAAAATAATTGGAACAATATGGACGTCATGTACGTAGTTGCGCAACCATTTGTTTTTCTTCACTTCACACATACACTTTTCACACAAAGTCACTTTGTCCAATGCAACTGCAACTGGGGTTTTGAAGAATTCGAACAGAGCTGTCACCATGATATTGTCGCACAATTCGGTAATAAAATGTCCGACGTCACGTTTTTGGCCGGTCACCAATTGGGTATATCCAGATGAATTAACTTGTACCCAGGCGTAATTCAAAATACATTCCGACTGGAAAGTTATGTCTGCAAAGAATGAACATAATATTGATGTCACGTAAACGAAATTGCTTGACGACACAGAAATCGGATATAGTGTCGTGTAATGGCCACAGTTGCACGAATGTGAATAAAGTTCACATTGATTTCTGTAAATGGTGATTTGCGAACACTTGCCGCAATTCTTCACACTCCACATTGTTCCAATTTCACTTGAATCTGCGAACTGCTGTTGCACGTCGGCTGTCGGCTGTTGTCCCCTATTATCATCGGCGCCGCCGTCTATGTGCGTGGTTGTTGCGGTGGCAAACCCCAATCTACTGTTTCTCAACTTGTGTTCCAAACTCTAGCGGATTATCTTTCAACTCCCCAACCGAACATGTATGAGCAGTCGATCAGTGTGAAAATCGCCAAATCCTTCACACATAAATATTTGAACCTCGTTTTAATATTATCCCAGGATAGGTAATCTTGGAATATGGTTTGATTCAATATATATTCGTACTCGTCCCTTATTTGAGGGAATTTCAGAAATTTTATGATAGAACTGAACATCGAGTCGGCTACATAGGGATTGTCCTGAAATAATCTTGCAGTCGTGAAAATCTGGTAATCACTGGACGTAAAATTTTTCACCAATTCCAGCACCCGAATAATGTTCTCGTCCCTGCCTCTGTGAAATCTCAATCCGAATGTGCTTTTACACTCTCGAACATCAAGATTTTGGAATGTGGTTAAATAAAACATATTGAGACTGGGATAATTTAAATGTCGATTGCACGGAATGTAATTGTTTCGGTAATTTCCATTTTCACATGAGCAACTGACCTTGTCCCGAAATTTCTTACTGATGTTCGAAGTTGAAGTGTTGTTGTTGCTGCTGCTGCTACTGCTGCTGGTGTTGCTGCTATTACTCTCGCTGTTGTTGTTGTTGTTGGTATTGGTGGTGTTGAATGTGGTCCAGCCGTCCGTGAAATATTGCCGGCTAATGTCGTCCCTGTATTTCCTTTTGAGTGGAATGCTTTGTTGTTCATCGGCGCATGGTCGTTTCCTTTTTCCAATATGTTGACCCATGTCGTTGCTCCAGCTGCCACCGGTTGCTGAATAGATATCGCCGCTGCCACCAATGCTCCTGCTACAACTGACACCTTCTTCGGAATAAATTGTCGAAAAGCAGTTAATTTCCTCCTCCTCCTCCGCGTTCTCATCGTCTGCGACCTCGTTCTCATCGTCGTCGTCGTCACTTGCATCACTGAACTGTGGACTTTTTAACAATTCCGCTGGACTAAATGTCCATTGTGTGATTTCCAATAATTGAACATCTTTACAAATCGGATACAATTTCGAATGCAATCTGGGGTCGATGTTCATAATATTCCATTTCTATCAACACTGCACAACACCGTTCTCACCAACTGAGTCGCTTCTTCTTAACTAAACACCTAATCCCCTCCCTTCTACTGAAACACACACTGTTCGCAACCCATAGGCAAGGCTAGTTCGTTCGAAGTTACGTTTCCATGTTAATATCTATCGAGACTGCACTTTGAACTGGACAACATATCGACCACAATTCTCGGCAACGTACATTTAGTTTGAAAGTATAATATCGGTGTATATAGTGTTCAGTGAAATGTTGATGAGCAATTAAATATCATTTTCTTCGGTTCACTTTTAATTCGCTAGATTGTTCCTCATGTGAGTAAAATAATTTATTTTTTTATGATATTCTATGGCACTGCGATTTTTTTCGTAACCTTTAAATTCACCGACCGCGTCGTAATCCACGGCTATGATGGAACATACGAGATTTACAACGGTTTCAATGTCCTTCCAGATTGACTGGAAAATGTCGAATAGCGTTTTAGAATCGTAACGGTATGTTGCGATATTTGTAAGATTGCCGCCGTCAACAAGCACGATGTCACGGTAGCTAACTTTATCGTTGAAAATCACTCGTCGCCCGGTGGTGTCACAATCCGCATTCCAACTCACCATGTTTTTGGAAAATGTACATTTCTTCAAAATCTCTGAAGGCACACGTTCGATTCGCGACGAAAATACGTCCAAACTCCAATTGAGTAATTCGCGACAACTTTTCGTTTTCGTATCACCACTGTCATCGGTTCCGGTATTCAGCGATTCCAATAGGAATTTTATGATTTCGTTTTTAATTTTTTCAATTTCACTCGGTCGATTGTACTTTTTATTCACAGCGAGATGGGAGTAACCGATATCGTCGTCGGTATATAGCACCAAGTTGCTACCTAGAACAACACTAACGTCTCGGACCGGTAAACTCAGGTCGCCGTTAAATTCCACGTCACACCATTTGCTCAGTGATTTGGAAAACACCCTTTTGCCGCTCGCACTTTGTACTATGATACTACTACCATCTGATCGCAGAACGTGCCCCCCGAAATCACTTTTTAAGTGCTGGATTAAATTCAACATCGAGATTCGCGTCAACTGTGCCGTAGCAAATGCGCAAATTGGATTGTATAAATCACTCTGGTCGTCGTTCAAGCACTCATAAATTATTTCCGCAATTTTTTTATAGAAATTGCAGTATTTCATGTCGGTGTATGAATGTCTCTTTAGAATGACCATATCCATGATTTCTGGTAGAACTCCTCTGTAATTTTCTCTTTTGAACGTAACCATTGTAAAATCACCCACATTAAATAGTTTGTTGAATCTGCCACCAGCATCAGCGGCGACGGCGGTGCCGGAAAATTTCTTCACAATACTCTCGTTAGAAATATTAAAGCGGGAAATGATTGATGGTCGCAGATTTTCCATATTGATTTCAAAGATTTCACCAGCCTCATCAAACATGTAGTGGATTGCAGTAGGAGTAATGCATTTAGGGGATTTAGCTGCCGCTGCAGCATCCTCTTCACTCACGCCACGCGAACTTCCGATCTGACCGATAAAAACTTGCTTGCGAGTTAGCAAATTGACACTCGTGTGGCAAATGTACTTTTCCAACATGTTCACGTTGTTTGTACCGAACACGTCCAAAGGACCACTGTACAATTCGTCACTCACTTTGCAAATGTACTTGATTAATTCAGCGTCGACAAATGTTTCTAGCAATCGAGTTGTGTACATTTGTACATTTTCAACGTTTTCAAAATTCGACATGTCCAACATTTGCCGATCAACAGCGTTCACTCCTAAACAGCATTTGTAATCATTCAGCACATTTGCGAAATCCGGATCGTTACGTAATTTATTAACGTCGAAACTGATGGTATTCGAATCCAATGGCAAATAGTTGGGCCTCAATTTGCTTTTCAACATTTCAATGTCTGTATCAAATTGAACGTTCTCTCTCATATAACCGTAAATATATTCATAACAATCACTCGCGTCGATATCAGAACCGAGGGACAATCTGATGCTAGTTTTCTTGTCATATTTCCAGATTCCGTCGTTTAGATCTCGTATCAATTGTATGACCGCTTTTAGTCGGCTTTTAAATTTGCCAACCTTTATGTGTTCGGTCGGTGATCTTTGGATGGATGTTGCTATCGTCGCCGTCGCCACCGCGGCTAGTGCTTCCACATTAGCGTGCACCGTATCGTCCCATGTGTAGTAAATGTTGAAAATATATTTCGACCCGTTCACAACGACCATGGACTTCAAAAGAAATAACTGATCGTTGAAAAAAATATGTACCAAAGGTAGCGTGGATAGTTCAGCGAACGAATTGTTACGCATTTGAATCTCTACGAATTTCTCAATATCGTGACATGTGATGTGATCCGCGTACAGGATTGAACGAACCTGATAGACGTTCTCGAACTCATCGCTACCGTCACCGAGTATCGTCACATCGGCACTAGTTCCGTCACCGTTGAAATCGATCCGGAACATCTCTTTCGATTTAGCAGTTCGTTTTTTCTTTGCCCGAGCAGGCGCAGCGGCCGCGCTCATAGCAATACACTTCTCCGTCATGGCGTCAGCTTTGCGAAATAGCGGACAAAATACTCGCTCGATCAGATACAAGTTTTTATTCATGCTAACGTTCAAAGTGTAAACTCCGCTCATTGATTTGCGATTTAATTGTAATACCTTTAAGCAATGTACGCGATCGGTGAAATTCTGAAATCGCAGTGCGGTCAAATAACCAACACGTACTGCCGGTAATTCATCATCATCGGCACCGCACTCAGACGCGCAACAGTTTGTATGAAATCGCAGGAAACTGACCACTATTTCCACACAGTGTCCGATATCTGATCCGCCGTTAATCAACATGTTCATTGTGTCATAATTCATTTTCATCAAGTCATACGTACTTTCGGTACCAACGCACACGCGACGATTAGCATAATTTGTTCCGTCCAACAGCAATAGCACATACAAATCGGGAATTTTTCGTAAACTATCTCTACGTAGCGAACCGTTCGACAATATCGTTGTCTGCAATTCACCCTCATCCCTATTGAAGGAAATTTGCAGCATTATACGTGGAAATTGCACCGCTATTATATCCATCCACTATATATATCATAAAGTATCCATTCCAGACGGCAAATTAGTTTGTTCCCACATTGTACCTAACTATCACACATTCTCTGTTACAGATGATTATGAGATACATTCAACCACCACGCGACGACTACCACTCATCATTACCATTGAAGAAAAGACCAATACCAGTGGTGCGTAAAAGGCCCAGGAAGATTCGCATCCGCCAACTGGACGCCGTTGTTAATAATATGATCACCATCATCACCGACATGCTAGAAATAATCAACGATTTGGTGTCGAAATGAATTCTACTATTAAATATTTTACAAAACACACGTTGATTATTTCGGTACGCACAATCGGCTCAAACTCTACAGTTTCAGGTTCAATTAAAGGAGGATTAAATATTTTTGTTACACTGATTTTATTCACATTTCCAGATAACATGTATTTGTACAGTCCGTAGGTAGTTACATACTTTATTACAGAGTATTTGTCAACATCTATTGAAATGTAATCGAAATTTTCCAACAATTGGAGCACGTCTAGATGTTTTATTATTTCGTCGGTAACGGTATCTTGGAAGAGAATTGAAATCGACGACGAGTCGAGATTTGAGTTGCAGAAGTAGTCGTCAGAATCGCTGTACTCAGCAGAGGATGTTGAGGACATAATGGTGTCGTCGTGGCTATCGGAATCATTGTTTTCGGTATTCATGATATGTACCTGTTTGTTTGTGTGAGTGAGTCTGTGTGTGTACCTGGTAGTCGCAGAAGTGGGGTGAGATTGAGACGCGAATCGCGCAGTGTGTTGACACTCACTCTCTTACGATATGGCGATGACAACCATGTGTCTTTGCTTTATTGTAACTTTGATATTAATTTTCACTTTCATTCTGGTCTATGTGTATTATTCTTCTGATGAGGATGATGCTGGTCCAGTTGCACGTGATCGACAGTCGACCGATGCAATGATCATCAGATTGGCGCCTCCTTGCTACACGGACATCTGAGATTCGAATCCACTTTTCAGCGAATCGTACAACCATTCGGCATCGCATTTACCAGTCTTGATGAGTTTATTTAATTTCCGCACATCTTTCAAAGAAACACGAAGGCCCTGGTACAATCTTTGATCGTGATAAGTGAATTTGCACCTATCGTTGGGATTCAAAATGAAATCGCCAACTCCCATCTCTTGTTCGAATTTAAACTTTTTGCTGCTCAATGGGTGTTCATAAATACACCCATCACACATTTTCTGTTCAACGTAACCAACAGTGTTCTTACCAAACATTATGTAATTTAGATACCATAATACAGCTACTGTGAAATCCCATATTATGTAATCAATTTCAACAAAACCTTTTTCCTTGGATTCAATCATAATGAGTTCCTTGGATTTGAGATTGGAACGCTCAGCCGGGGTCCAAGTTTGAACGTCTTTTGGTGAATTGTAGATTTCCATGAGCAAGAGAGTGTAGAATTTCGACAGTGCTTCGACTTTTTCTTGGTCGACTGAACACTTTGTACCACAGAGCAATTGTTTGAAAATATCGTTCTGAGCGATAATACTTCTGTTGGAGAACAGTAATTTGCGCAACTTGTTCAAATTCGGCTCACTGTTGGAAATCAATCGATTGACATAATCGTTGCCAAGCAGGAATGAGGAAAATATCAACTTGGAGACTGATTCAAGCGGGATCGGCTTTTCTATGGCCACCACTATGCGATTCGAATTTGAAGAATAATAATAAAGTTTCGCAAACGGCGATTGCGGTTGCGGTGGTGACGACTGCGAGGAGTCTGAATTTTCTTCAGAAGGTGCCGCCGCCGGTAGCGAATAAAGTATCACTGACATTCCAATATCCCAATCGTTCCCCAGCACGTAGCAACGGTCCACATAATTTTCTTCAACATCCTTTCTCAATTGGTACATGCATTTCCATTCACCCTCGCCGATCGTGTACTTCTGACCTACGTGCTCGAATATCGGGCCACCCATTTTCATCATCACCATGAGTTCGATGAATTTCAATCGTTTCACTTCCTCATCCAAATCATTGGTTGGAAATTCATTAAGCACTCTGCCCAATATATTGTTAGCCAGAGAGCTTTTAGTTTTTTTGCATATAGCGTTGTACAGTTGCTCTCTGGAAATTCGATTCACACTCAGCGCGCCTTTGTTGTCACGCTTTAGCTGTTCGTAATTCTTAACTCGGCTCACACATGTATCCCAAGCCATTACCAATCTAACCGATTGGTCAAACAGTTCGCCCAAAACTGTTCGTAGCGTATTGACGCAATGATTGGCCAGGTTTTCAATTTCTTCTTCCGTTAGAATCACTATATTACGCGTATCATCATCATCATCACGTCCACATTGGCATTTCTTTCCCATTTTCAATTTCTGACATATACACTCGACCGCTGAACCCACATCAATGTTATTTCTCGGTGGTCGCAAATCCTTAACAATGGAACACACAGTACCATAAAAAAAAGATGCAAGATCAACATAAATGCCCACTTTTTCTTTTCTACCTTCCGGTATATCATTCATCTCATCGTCACTATCTGCTTTCTCGTACATTTTATTCACAACACCATTAACGAACGAATGGTGGACACAAGGATCGTAACCTTCAATGGCGACTTTGGTCATCCCAGGAACAACATCCGGTTGGATTTTCTCCAGCAATTTACCGAAACTCGGTATTCCCATTATCAACAGCTAGAACTTCTTTTAGAATACAATCGTTCAATGTTAGCTTTACTTGCGAGTTGGATTTATATTGAACGTAAATTGATCGTTGAGTGACTGACGACTTACTCGTAGGCACTGATTCGAAATTTAACCGAAGAATTCCTTTGTCCACAGTTTGGAAGATTAAATTTAATTTCAAGTACTTGGAAGTACGTTGCACGGTTATGGTAACATTGTTCCTATCGTCGTCTGTTAATTTTTTCTCAACAACATAGTTTTGTTGTATGACATCAGTGTTATTGTCGATCATTCTGAAATTTGCTGCACCAATTATGTAGCCTATGTTGACGTGGTCCAATATTTTCATATGAATAGATTTAATGGAAGCTCCGTCATCAATTGCGTTGATGCTACTCCTATTGTTACGTTTCAAGTTCAAAAATGATTTGCTCGCTTTCGGGTACATATGGCACTCGACACCATCACCGTTCATGCATGAATTGTACGTTTTCATGGATGAATCTATACCGCCTATTGTGGGTATTCCGATACCATTGATCAACATGTATTTACAATGATTGGGAACTTTTCCAAAGTCAAGGTGACGGCGGAACTTCAAACCTGTTTCCAATCTTTCTCGGCTCAAACCTGCTCGCACTAATTTCGCCAGCACGCTTCTGTCCTCAGTATATCGAGCGTGGTTATCGTTGGAACAAGTGTAACTGGAATCTACTAATAAATGAGCAATTGTTCCTTTCAGGAAAATATTGTCATCACTTGCATTTTGACGGCACTCTAAAAATTTAACTCGACCGCAGAGATCATCATACGGGACGAGATCGTAGACACTCTGCATACTGAGACAGGACGATGTAACATCGTCAGGCTGATTTACTGCCATCAACAAACGGTGCAACGCTTTCATCACACCTTTGTGCGGGCAACCGATCCCAACGAAAGTAACAATATTCTCGAGCAAAGCATCGCGATGAAATTTACCAGACTCCAATAGATATCTGCAAATTAGGCCACCCATACTGTGTGCCACTAGAATTATTTCAACTGTTGGCGATGACAACGCACGTTGCGTTATGTTCACTGCCAATTTAGCCGCGGTATCAGCGCAACTTTGTCTCCAATCGTAGGCAAATTCTATAATCTCAGCATTCGGTTCATTCTCCTGAATATTCTTTACAAACTCACCGTACACATTTTTCCTAAACACTCTACCGGCGACGACTGTTTTAATTATACCTTCGGCCACCAGACGGTGATTCTTCAGGCACTCACTACCTTTCTCATCTACAAACTCTTCCAGACCGTTAAGCTTACCTTGGATGAAATGTTTAAATAAACTGTACTCGGATATCTCCGGTGGCCAGACCACTATATCACATTGAACGCACTTTAAAATCGACCCTTTCATTCCTGGCACAATATAAATATATTTTCTACATTGCGCCGCCGCCGCCATCATCTTAATAAGTCACAATAATGCATTTGCTAACATTTATACAATGGTTCGTTTTATACAGTTGCATTTTACTCATAATGATTTACGTAATCAGAATGTCAAATCATGCCAGAGATATAAAATCTAAATTCGCATATTGTTATGACACTATCACTAAAGGAAGTTGGGGTGACAATATAAAACTCTTTGTGGACACTTTACTGTAAACGCTTTATTTTTTTATTAGTAGCCCTCAATTTGCGAAGTTCAGCATCACAGGCGTTGAAGAGTTTGAAGAGTTTAGAGATGTCATTCTTGGTGGAAAAGGGCTGGTTGGAATCTCCGTCGAACTGATATGAATTACCGTAACATCGGTACAGATCTAGTACCTGTCGCGTCTGATCCGGATAAAGTAAACCGCCCGGATTGTACATGTTGTCCATACTTGATTTGATATTTTGAAAGAGCGGTAGATTCGCCGAGATAATGACGGATCGCATCATTTCGTCCAATCTCATAGGGCAAGTTTTAGTAGTGGGCTCACTTTCGGAAAAGAATATAGCACTGTAACCGGACAGTACATTGTTGTGCACAATCGGGTCACAGTTCTTCATCTGATTGTACTGTCCGATCGGCAATCGCGATGCGAACGAACAGTTGTTCATAACCAGATCCACATTGGCGACAATGTTGTCCAATTTCTTAATCCGAGCTAGCCCTTTTTGGCCGAAACTGTTGATTACTTTGATGCCATCATACTTGTCTACAGTTCCAATTGCACGAAAGTCAATAGTGATTACATTTCTTACGTTCGGATCAAAGTGTCTCATAACTTTGGTGTGGCAAGTTAGCGGTCGTTTCATGTCAATAGATCTGAGCAGCACAGCGTCGCGCCGAATCATGTACAGGTGATAGTTACCGTCCAGATCGTGGCTTACGTGAAATTTATTAAACAACGGAAATTGAATGGGCGGATTTTTCTCATTGTAACGATTGTATTTTATAGCGCATACGTAAATCAGAACGGCGATTGGTTTCATATCTCTATCGTAGGAACAGACAGTGACATTTCTTCCTTTTTCAGGTATCGTGATTTCAACACCGTCCGTCGTATTGTCGACAAAACTTACTGAAAAACTGTACGTGAATGTCAAGCACAAATCGACATTCTCGTTAATTACGTTAGCGTCTTCCACATTGTTTCCGCAAATGTCTCCGAACATGGTTCGCAACATGTAGAAGTTTGTTACCGACATATCGGTATTTTGCGGTGGCGGGCAATTGGCCGGATCGTCGCGAAAGTTCTTCAATTTCATGCACAAGCAGGGATGAGAGGAGTTGTTGTAGCGACTGCGCTGATGGCTACCACTTTTCATGCACACTTTTCGCTCGTACTCGTTAGGATCAACGAAAATGTGGAATCCGCGTATGAGCAACGCCGGTTTACTATAATACACGTTAACGCACGATGATTTGCGTGAATTTGCGGAAACGCTACGTTTCGCCGGTGGTGTCAAATCAGTGTACTGATCAAGGTGTTTAGCTAGGACAGATTGTTGCGTTCCAAACCGTTTCACCATATATTCATTCGTATGTCGCACCAAATCGGGTTCGCTACACAATTCAAACGCCAGCGATTCTGGTTGATTGCTACGTAACCAGAGGCTTGTCAACAATTCGAATTCGTCCCTCGAAAAGTAGATCTCTCCCGGACCCATCTCTCCCGGAATGATACCATCATCATTGAACACGTCCAATTTGCACAGCTCATGATCAGCAACTTTGAACATTGCAACTCCTTCGAAGTAGTACAGACATAGGAAATCACCAATACATTTCACCCACGCAAAACGGAAACAGTGTCTTTTAACATAGTAAATAAATCTCACGAGATGATCTTTCGCACACCGGTATTTCGTTATTAGATTATTCAATACGATGTAATAGAATGGATGAACGTTACTCGTGCCGCCGCCACCATCACTATCACAAATCGAAATAAATGCACAGCGCTCAAGTCCCGTTTCGATTTTCGATACAATTTGGTTGACATGACCGTAAGCTATGCACACTCTATCGACAAACAACATATTTTTGCCCGCCGTGCTTATGTTGCCGATATAATTCATACAGATGAAATTGAACGCATCGTGTGGAATTGTTTTGCTCGATTCAGCGTGAACGTGTTCCACTTGAAGTTTTTGCACAGTGCACGACAATGTCTTTATGTAAGGTAAATACGAGACAGTGATTTTATTAAAAGCACTAGGCGTATCTTTCTCGATGTCAAGTCTTTCGGCCAAACCGTGGGTTTTCACTTCGTTCGTACCGAGTGCTGTTCGATTTCCACTATTCACGTTTAACGCTTTCGAACGGCGCACATTCTTTCTTCGCTGCGATTCAACCATATAGTCGGTTTGAAATCCGCAAGATGAGAGTTTGATTTTTTGTTCATTCTGTTTCTTCATCTCGCTTTTCGTCTTTGAGTAGGACAGCCTTTGCGATATACCCATAGTGATGCGACCTGAGACAAGGGAACCGTTCCAACCGGACATAGTTGCTAGTATATCGGGATGAATTTTGTCCATCGACATGTTAAGTCCAATCGTATAATTGATGAAAATCTTATTCTTGAAAGTATCAATACTGCGCAAACCTTTCCGCTTAATCGAGTCGAAAAAGCGAGCGATCAAACGCACGTCCGTCGTGTAATGCCGTTTGTCGTCCAAACATTCGTCGTACAGATGATTCATAACACTTTCGTTCACGTTTTCAATTTCATTGCCGTCCCTGTCGTTGATGCGCAACACACCATCGTTTCTCGTAAATAATTTTATGCCCCTGTTCAAAATCTTGTCGTAGAAATAGCAAACCGTTTCCTCGCCAAATTCACGGCTATTCGTATTGTGACAAATTCGATTGTTATTCGTCTCACGGAAGACGGAATAGTAGAACGTACCGTTCACCAGATACGAACCCTGGTACACCGAATGGTATATTTCTTTGTAAATATCATCGAACTCAATTCCCAACTGAATGGCGACTTTTGTCAGCAGTTTGCGTTCCAGTTTAGAGCCCACCATCAGCGACGCTACATTGCATGCGTGAGAATTGTCATAATTCAAACAGCAAGAATAGTACATCGGTTCGCCCGGTATGTTGTGAGCTAGCAATTCCAAAACGTCCTCGAACTCGTGACCGTATTCTATTCCAATCTTCAGTTTTACATATATGGAACTTTTCTCGCACAATGTGTACTCGCATTTCTCAACGAAAGACCTTCTCGGGTTATGTAAATAGTAATAATCGTACTGATCGACGATATCCATCTTAAACAGGACCGTTCGAATGACGTTTCCCTAGAAATAGTGGTTAGTTATGCACCAGAGGGAATCCTTGTATGTGACACTTTTATTTGTCTAATTTACATAGTAATAACTATCGAATCGGGAACTCTGAGGTCTATGTGCGACTGTGTGCATGGTGGGGGCAGGATATTTTATACGCGAGAGAAAAACTAAACTGTACAGCAGTGTAGTTGTGCGAAATCATCATGCTAATCAAGAAGAGAATGTCCAAGAGTCCGTCCCGATATCGTCGTCGGTTCGAAGTGACGCATTACTTCAACAATATTGGAGTAATTATTCTGGTTGACATTTACCATACGAAATGGGTGAAAGCGACAGATCTGATGAAATCGTGCAACCTGAAGCAATCTCCGTACCACACTTTCAAAAAAATTAACTCAATCCACAAGCAACATTACAAGAATCTGCGACTGAAGAACAGCGATGTGCTACTGCCCTACCTACAGGGTAATTCAATGTTCATCTCACTTGAAGGGCTGAAGATATTCGCCGAGAATTACGCCAGCTTACAACTACAGGAGAACCTCGACAGCTTTGTCAAATCGCTGAATCCGGAAGTTCGCGTCACCATACCAGTGCCGGAACAAGGCTACTTTTTCATAGCTTCCACTCAGAATATGATGAACTTCAATATTTACCTCATCGATTGTGCCATTGAAATCTCCAAATTTCTAGCAACGCACAACAGTTCACGGCTAAGTAACGATCAGTTCTTCGTCGTATTCACCAGCCATCAAACACCTACATACGAGCGAATAACCGAATGCGTTAAATACGCTCTCGCAGTTTACCGCGAATCCACTATAAATAATCTCTTCAAATGCGAATACCAGACCATAATTGACTCGTATTGTAAATTTCTATAAGTAATATGTTACAGCAGCAAGCAAATCAGCAACTGAACCAGGCAAATCGGAACGCACTATTCGATTCCAATTTCACCAGTAGAATCGAAAGTTCTACATTGCCAATAACATCGGACTTGGTGTTGAACACCGAAGTGAGCGGACCTCTGACGGACAGAACATCGAAAGCTCAGAACACCTGCAATAACCTTACTATTGAAAATGTGTTAAATATATTTTACCGTCAAAATTATAAATGTTACAAAACTTTTGAATCATTAAATAATAAACCTCCGACACCGTGTCTATTCAACGCGGCCAAAAGGTTTGGTGGAAGTGAATGTAGTGGAAATATTTACAACACGATATGCAGATTCCACTGGAATATGATCGGTTTCGATGTGATAGTTATGGAGAACTACCTGTATTACGGTAATGAAACGGTGAATCAGGAACACTATGAGTTTGTGATCAACGATTTTCATCCGAATGAAAGTTTCACCCCGATTTTTCCCTTCATATCATCGAAAACTACTGTTTTTGATTTGCTATTCGGTTTCACGCACGCCAATAATATTGGTAAAAAGAAAACTGGAAGGCATGAGGGTGTTGCAATGGCATACGCGCTCTATTATCAGATAAATCCTTCTTGTGACCCGAAATGGACACTAATATCGCAACAGTGGATTGAGGCCATCGGTGTGTACCTCATGTCGTTTGTTCTGCAAAATAGTGAGTTCATAAAGAAGGGTCTAGTGTCGAGTGAACAATTGTGCCAGAATAATATGATCTCAAATGGCAATGTTAATTTAGTTAGCATTTTGAAAAGGTTCTTTTCGAAAACGATTCTCGTGTCCAGTGTGTCACAGCCTATCGAAAGACCGACGCCAGCATACATGAATTCAGTTTGCGGTACGGGTGCAAATCGAAATGTAATAAATTCTGTAAAAATTGGCGATTACGTGCGGTTGGTTAATTCGGGTACGTTACCGGAAAGTAGTTCGAATGATGTTCCAATCGTAAATGCTTCTCGGCACGAAATCTACCAAGATCTGAATATATTTAACGCTCCTATCGTAATGGCGCTACGCTCATCCACTCATGTTCTGGCCAACGGCATACTCGCTGAACCTATGAACGTAATGGTTTTCGATGTAAACTTTGCGAGTGAAGATGGAAGAACACCATGCACCGTATTCGGGATTGTAGGTCCCATTTTGTACGCCATTCCAAAACGTCTAAATTCTGGTAAAAGGTTACCCTACACCAACGATTTGATTCATTCATCAATGGTGCATGTCGCTACACTCGGAGGAACTTCGAACGCGGACATTGCTTCGCCGCGAATATTTTCAACAAAATTGAATTTCCAGAAACCTGTCACCATAGATGTTGATAATATAACAAAGAAATTTAAAATAGATTCACCGACATAAAGTAAGAAGAGATGGACTCTGACCAAGATTGCATGTCATCGTCATCACTGTCGTCGAACGGTGGACGATATTCGCCAGCCGCAAAGCGAAAGAAAAGCATTAGCAAAAAAAGAATAAAATCCAACGTATCCGGTGGCAAGTTCGGCGGCAGCACCAAGTTAAATCCAGTAATTGTTCTGGATTATGATTTGACACTGGTGAAAGACGATGAGGATTTCACCCCATTCCCTGGTGCTGGGAAATTCATTGAAGATTTGAGCAAAATCAACAACTCAAGGAACGTGTTGGTGCTATACAGTCATGCCAACAAAGCTCACATCGAATATGGATTAAATAAATTTTTCAAGCGTGAGAAAATGATGTTTGATTACGTCATCACCGATCATAGTATAAAAAGTAACAAACCGGTAACACAAGTTCGACTTAAATTGAAAAGCATCAGCGAATTGGTAGGACCTTTCGCTATAATCGATGATATGAATCGAAATCTGAACGAGGACCAGTACGACATCGTGATAAACGTGCGACGGTATACTGATTACAAAAACGGCACGGCCGTATCGGTGAAATACGACCATATGTTAAAACTGCTGAAGGAAGCAATTGGAAATTTCTACCAAACTAAAAATTAGAGTGAACAATTTACGAGCGACTGATTTGCGATAAGACCGAGAGCGGGCCGTTGAATGGCTCACACCGCCAGCGACATGTTCAAGAAACCATACTTGGGTTTGAACGATATCGAACTGCTAATAGACTACCTGTTGAACAATCGACTTGGTTTAAAAAATATGTGGGATGTTGCGGTTGAAAATGGCGAGAGTGAGTTCTTCATCGAAGCATTGTGCAACGTGATTTCTGAGGACGGTTGCCCTTTGGAGATCGTCAGAACAACCGAAGATGGGCGACAAATGATCATAAATATTAGTCACGGTTTCGTGACTAATGTATTTAATCTAAGAACAAATGGAATCTAAAATACTTGAGATTTTCAGGAACCTAAATTACAGCAACGAATGGTTCATCGGCAAAACCGTGCAGTATGCAATCGAATCTTCCAACAATATGGCAACTTGGAGTGATGCGGTCGAGCGCTATGCACAACTGCAATCGTCAAAATCCAAAAGATTTCAATTTTACGTGGATTTGACAACCACAATTCTGGTAAAGAAATTCATAACAACAGATTTAAATTACATGGTTGCGATTATACCAAACAGTCCGATTATGAATAATAAAAAATATATGAGCGACCGAACGTCTTACTTGATTATTTCCAAACTATTCCTTGTGAGATTTCTAACATGCGTGCACGAAAGTGTGTACAGCGAGATACCTCCGAGAAGGATTATCATTAGCGAACATGTGTCTGATTTGTACAGAACGCTGTATGGTATTTGCGACAAATATTTCAAAGTCGTCGAAAATCGATATGTTGAAGTAGAACCGGTGATGCCTGCACTGTTGACAATTGTTGGCAATTGGTTAGTAAATTTTCTAATTCAGACGGCGCCGTCATCAGCAACAATGCAATTCAAATCTCCGGCCGATCTATACAAACGAAATCTAGTGTTTACTGAATACTCGCACTGTATTTGGCTATGGTTACACCTCACTGCTCCAAGAGTTGCAAATTCTGTCAATGAACTCTTTGAATGTGTTTACACACTCGACTTGCTGATATTCTGCACAGAATGTAATGTGAATTTCACCAGACACAGGTTAGCCCTGTTTACAACTACTAAAGGTGACTTTACAATGGTACATCCAAGAATAACAACTCCAGTAGAATTAATTTATTTATTGCACAATATAGTAAACATGCAAGTATATGGAAAACAAATTCCACGAGAAATTCTACACGATTACAATGCGTATTGGACGATTGCAGGTCTCGAAGACGTAAACGGGTAGAATCATATCCTGAAGTTGGCTTCGTTGACGGTGATAGATGTGATGGAATCACATGTCCTGAATCGTGAGAGAGCTACGTAGATGCCATTAACATTAGCGCCGATCAGATCTACAACACATCTAGAAGTTTCATGAATGGTAGTGCCTTGCATTTGGAATATCGTCTCGCACAATACTGACACTAAAGGGAAAATCGCAACACCGTTGTTCTTAAAGTTGTTGAGTCGATTCTTGACACCGAGACCGGTGTAAATGACAATCTCTTCGGTTACGCGATTGTCCAACGATTTTACATGAACACTCTTGACGATATTCGGATCGTCATAGAAATTTATTTTGCGCACAACAACGCGTTCACCGCTGCACAGGACGGGTTTGCCATCTACCGAAATCGTTTCCGACATCTTGTAGACCAAACCTTTCATAATTATTTGCGCTACGCGTTCGTCGATCTGAATGATGGCGTAATGTCGGTCACCTTTCAACCGAAGTTCGGTACTAACCACTTTAATGAGCTCCATGGTCATAGCTTGCGATATCTCGTTACATCTGCAATTGTCCACTAAAATCAACAATGGCATGAGGTTATTTATTTCAACCACATGAACGCCATCATAAATTTCAATGCGGTACATTTTTATCATGATTTCAACCAATCGTGTTATGTTCACGCTAACGTTACAATCGTTACGAGTTTCATAGTTGAAAAGCGACACCTTGTCGTAACTCGTGTAATTCGATATGTACTCGTCTCCATTGATATCAAAGTCGCAATTGCCTTCCACAACGATGTTGCGGCACAAACCTCGCATATCGTAAATATCGATTTTTTTTTTCAAGCACATACTGAAGATGGCATGTAATGCACATTTGTACGCGCCACCTTGGTCGCAAATCTTGGATAGATATTGCACAATCATGGACAGCATGGGGTCGGAAGAATTTCTCTGATTCATGACAAGTTGCTTTCGACAACACTCAATACCTAATCTTTTCTCCATTTCGTAAACGGTGTCACCGGAATAATAGTCCCCATTGTCACCTGGAGGAACATTACTCCAACCGATCGGTTTCAGCTGGTTGTAATCACCGACCATAATCAATGTCACATGCACATTTCGACCAATATTAACAAGTGTGTCGAGAATTTTGTGCACCGTCGGTGGCGGTATCATTGACGATTCATCCAACATAACAACTATATCGCGAATCGTTTCACCACGCACATTAGTTTTTTCCAGGGTAATTTTCATGTTCGATTCTGTTGCGTCCACTTTGGACACCCATTGGCAACTTTCGAACGAATTCAAATTGTACAAAAGCTTGTCGACATTGCACACAAATTTGCCTTTGGTTCGATATAGTAACGTCTGTCTGAAACCGGTCATACCCATAACCAAATTTACAACTCTCGGTGAGATGGCAAATCTGTCGTCACTTTCGAATTCGTTTTCCGCAAATTCAAGCACACGTAAGTTGCACTTGGCCAAGTAAATGATGATTGCTTCGCGACAGTGATTCAGAATATGCGTCAATAGAAGCGTTTTACCGCAACCACCTATACCCTGGATCGAAGCGATCGTCACCTTCACACCCTGCGATTTATCATTCCGTAGCTTGTCTTCAATCTCGGATATACAATCGCGTTGCTCGGCCGACAGCCGGTCCCAGTAAGGTTGGCATCTGGCACTAAGGAAACCGCCCCCTTCCTTGGAACATGAATGATCGTACAACAATTTACCGTCCCTAGTTTTTTTCTCACCAACGTAAAAAGTATCGGAATGTACAAAGGTTTTAGCTTTGTCCAGTAAACTATTACCGCCTCCAGAATTAAATTTCGCTAACACGCGACTGCCAACAGACGTGCAACATTTTAATGTCGGCAGTTGCTCAAATACCCGGTTACAAATTATTTCGTAATTTACCATTTTACAGCCAATTTGAACAGAGATTGTACAGCGCGCGCGCGTACAATATAAAAATACACGGTATGCGTGTGTATATATATATGTGTGGGTGTTTCAACGGACTCTCATTTCCTGTGTGCAAGCAATGGTAGATGGAAATCTTTACTCGCAACGCTACATTACTGATTCGCAAATATGCGATGTGTGTGTGGATGGTGAACTTGTAGAGAGTGTGTGTGTGTGTAACCGGTCACATTCAAGATCCATCACAAGCCACGCCACAATCCGTCAATCCAGTGGCTGACGGCGCCGCCTGAACAATTATTATTATGGAGAACTTCAAACGAGTCACACATCCGGTGGACGGGACAAATTTCTACAGGCTTGTCGACGTAGCCAACTATATCGGACTTGAAAACAGTGTGAGGAAAGTTAGGAGGCACTGTGTTATCGGTAGAGTTGCATCTTCACGCGATCTGAATGTTACAGGTAACGGCCTTTATGTGGACGCCGAGATGATATGGTGGTTGTGCAGTAATTTCAATTGCGACAATCTGGACGCTGTTCTCCATTTGAAAAAAAAACTGCAAGATATAGAAGAACGGAAATGCACATTCGTAACGATGACAGTTGACATGAGACCGTTTGTGAAGATTCTAATGCCCGGCAGGGTAGTGATTAGCGGTGATGAAGTTGCAACACTGTTGAACTTTGCTAACGTTCATTCTGTTTTGGAAAATTTACCAGAGGAATGTAAAATGACATTCCGTCAGGTACGTGAAATATTGGAACAGACTAATGAATTTATCGAATCCGATGTACCTGATCATGTGCAACCGGACACCGTGTTCATAGATCAACGCGGTGTCGACATTCTGCTGATGAAGTGCTCGAAATCAAATATGAATCGATATCCTTTCCTCGAATTGAATCTATCCAGATATTCACTTGCGACACGAAATATACAATCATCAGAACTGTCCAAACTTGTGTCGAGTAAAGATTTCCAAATCGACGTACTGACTGATGAGACTCAGTACTTGCGGAACACTATCAAAAATCTACTGGAAGCAGACTCGGCGTCCGGTAGACTGATGCAATTCGAGCACACTATTCGCGAATTGAAATGCCATGCGATGCGTGGACATTTATCGTTTCCCAAAAGGGACACTCGCATTTTATGCTACTACTGTGAAATATTTGTACTAAACTCCAATTGGCAATCACACTCCATGAGCCAATCTCACCTACGACGTGTATACCAGCAAATGAAGAGGGAAAGATCAATCGAGCAGTCCAGCACCAAATCCAACAGATCTGATCGTTACTACATTGATTTTCAAAATCAGTAATAAATTACAGTATCATTACCAATAGTGACTATAGTCTTTTTTTTCCTATCTCATTTCGCTCAACTGCTACTGGCTGCCTTCGTTTTCGTTCGCCAGCTTGAGCTTGAGTCAAAGTTTTTGCGCTCAACTTTTGGCAACACTCGGCATTCGTTCGTCGCTGAACTACGGTTCTCAGTTAGAGCGCGATGTTGAGTAACGGGACTGGAAAGATAACAGAGTATTGGAGTGTCACGCATTGGCAAATTCAATTTCCCCAATTCCAATCCTGCAACCTGTTGCGCTCTAATACCCTAACTTGAGCAAAGTTCCTGCACGCAACGATATACTTCGCTTCGTTCAATTTCATTTCCCAGTTTCGTTTCTGCTAATAATCTATATATTCTCTCTCTATTTTTCGCCGGGGGGGAATAAAGAGGGGTATCCCATAATAGCATTTTTCCCTTTTCCCCGCATTTTTCCCAGATTTCCCTCAGTTCCTCCCATATTACCCATAATCCCCCACCACTTTTACCCGCTATATATTACCATATATACGCTATATGGTTTAGTGTCCCTGTAACCACGGGACTTTACGGACGGGAAGGGTGTATATTATTATTATTATAAATATAATAATAATAATATATATGGCCTGGCGAAAATTTGCAGCCCAGAAAAGTTGGAGTGAGCAATATGAAAGCACAAGAAGCGACACACGATGGTGCACAAAACTTTTGCTCGAGCTGGAGTGAGTTATGTGCGAGCAACGCACAACATACGCGACACGAGCTTGAGCGAGCGAGGTATGAGCAGCACGCAACACAGACGACACACCGTTGAAAAATTTTGCTAGAGCTTGAGCGAGAGCAACACACAACGGTGCACAAAACTTTTGCTCCAGCTTGAGCAAGTGATGTGCGAGCAACGCTCAACACACGACGGTGCACAAAACTTTTGCTCGAGCTTGACCGGAGTTCTCGTTATGCTCACGCTACTTCTGGGACGCCCTAGTCGCTCGTCGGTACAGTTTTGAGAACCGCAGTTCCGCTTCCCGTGTTTTCGTTTTGCTCGCGTTGGCCTGTGCTGAAAATTTCTGCGCTCAACTTTCGTCAACACACTCGTCACACGTTGGTACATTTTTGTGCACCATCGTGTGTCCATCGTTGAGCTTTCGTTTCGCTCGCGTTGGCCTGAGCTGAAAATTTCTGCGCTCGACTTTTGTCAACACACTCGTCACACGTTGGTACATTTTTGTGCACCATCGTGTGTCCATCGTTGAGCTTTCGTTTCGCTCGCGTTGGCCTGAGCTGAAAATTTCTGCGCTCGACTTTTGTCAACACACTCGTCACGTTGGTACATTTTGTGCACCATCGTGTGTCCATCGTTGAGCTTTCGTTTCGCTCGCGTTGGCCTGAGCTGAAAATTTCTGCGCTCGACTTTTGTCAACACACTCGTCACACGTTGGTACATTTTTGTGCACCATCGTGTGTCCATCGTTGAGCTTTCGTTTCGCTCGCGTTGGCCTGAGCTGAAAATTTCTGCGCTCAACTTTTGTCAACACACTCGTAACACGTTGGTACATTTTCGTGCACCATCGTGTGTCGCTGCTTGTGCTTTCGTTTTGCTCGCGTTGGCCTGAGCTGAAAATTTCTGCGCTCAACTTTTGTCAACACACTCGTAACACGTTGGTACAAGTTGCGTGCATCGCTGTGTGTCGCTTCTTGTGCTTTCGTTTTGCTCGCTCCAACTTTTCTGGGCTACAAATTTTCGCCAGGCTCTATATATTATTATTATTATAT
Organism: Matsumurasca onukii; assembly: GCA_018831715.1. Classification (NCBI taxonomy): domain Eukaryota; kingdom Metazoa; phylum Arthropoda; class Insecta; order Hemiptera; family Cicadellidae; genus Matsumurasca; species Matsumurasca onukii. The sequence continues at coordinate 59,435 of JAHHFQ010000243.1, read as the reverse complement.
TTATAATAATAATAATATACTCTTCCGTAAACCGTGGTTACAGGGACACTAAACCATAGCGTATATACCGTAATATATAGCGGGTAAAAGTGGTGGGGGTAATATGGGAGAAAGGAGGGAAATGCGGGAAATGGGAGGGAAAAACGGGGGGAAATAATTGGATACCCCTCTTTATTCCCCCCCGGCGAAAAATAGAGAGAGAATATATAGATTATTAGCAGGAACGAAACTGGGAAATGAAATTGAGCAACGCGAACGCTTGTAATGGACACACGCACACACTGGCTAGTTCAGCTCACGGAGTATGTCGTGTGCGAGCTCAAATTTCATTCCCTCGTTAGGTTTCCATCTATAATCTATACATTCTCTCTCTGTTTTTCGCCGGGGGGGGAATAGAGAGGGGTATCCCATTATTCCCCGGTTTTTTCCCTGCCTTTTCCCTATTTCCCTCCCTTTCTCCCATATTACCCATAATCCCCCACCACTTTTACCCGCTATATATTACCATATATACGCTATATGGTTTAGTGTCCCTGTAACCACGGACTGTACGGACGGAGTGTATATTATTATTATTATAAATATAATAATAATAATATATAGGGCCTGGTGAAATTTTGTAGCCCAGAAAAGTTGGAGCGAGCAAAACGAAAGCACAAGAAGCGACACACAGCGATGCACAAAACTTGTACCAACGAGTCAAGAGTGCGTTGACAAAAGTTGAGCACAGAAATTTTCTGCTCAGGCCAACGCGAGTGAAAACGAAGGCACAAGAAGCGACACACGATGGTTCGCGAAACTGTACCAACGAGTGTCGAGTGTGTTGACAAAAGTTGAGCAGAGAAAACTTTGGCTGAAGCTAGCTCGAGCAAAACGAAAGCACAAGAAGCGACACACGATGGTGCACAAAAATGTACCAACGTGACGAGTGTGTTGACAAAAGTTGAGCGCAGAAAACTTTGGCTGAAGCTAGCTCGAGCGAAAACGAAAGCACAAGAAGCGACACACGATGGTCCGCAAAAACATACCAACGACAGACGAGTGTGTTGACAAAAGTTGAGCGCAGAAATTTTCAGCTCAGGCCAACGCGAGCGAAAACGAAAGCACAAGAAGCGACACACGATGGTCCGCAAAAACACACCAACGAGTGTCGAGTGTGTTGACAAAAGTTGAGCACAGAAATTTTCTGCTCAGGCCAACGCGAGCGAAAACGATAGCACAAGAAGCGACACACGATGGTCCGCAAAAACAAAACTTGGGATTCGAAGCTAGCGTGAGCGAAACCAAAGCTCAACGATGGGCCAAGATGGTCCGCAAAACCACTTCACCACAATCATTTATAGAACGTGCAATTGGCAAATGTCAACCATAAATTTAGGTACTATGAAATAAAACAATAGTGTACGATCAATTGAGTTTATTATTCCTTTCATGCCTTGTGAGTAAATTCTGATTGTGTCTACGGTTTCGGATGGCAATCATCTTTCGGAGATCGATCCTACGATTATTGTCCTCAACGGTGACATTACTTGCAGATCTTCTGATTTGGGCCAATTCCTCCGTTTGTTCCTTGCTAATATTAATATTGACTAGTTGCGACCTGAGAAAGATTTCCAGGTTCCGGATATTCCTCATCATTTCCTCGACGTATGGATCCACATTAGCTCCGTCCATGAGGAAATGAGCAACCGGAGCTGTCGATGGATTTGGCATGTCTATGGTTGGAAAGTAAATTATATCGGCTAACATGTGCAACACAGTTGATATCAGTTTGCACTCATGTTAAGATGGACAGTGCTAGTAACGAGTGTCCTTGGCGTAGCGCGGAGATACATGTGAAAAATAATAAAAGCTGCAGCTTGGAAACTAATTGTCGTGGAAAATCAAGCGCAAATGCTATTCGAGTGCATGTGGACGACGATGTGGAAATCTGGCACAAATATTATGATGTTCAGTATTCAACGAATGTTGAGAATGGTGCTCCCATATATATCGACCTGTTCAAATTCAACAATGATGATAATGTTCTCAAAGCATACGATTTTGGTCTCAATCATCGCGGTTGCACCGTTGAAACTTTGATAACTGGATCTGCTGGCACGGTCAATGATCTAGATTTCCAGGACCGTGTTTACGGTCATATCGCAAATATCCGTGTTGCTAATGGAAACTCAATGTGGACGATCATTTACACATTATTGAAATTTGCCGATCGTGTGAATTTGGTTAAACAAGTTTGGCCAACAGATGTGCAGGATAGTGCGGTAATTTTCAAGAAATCCCAATATGGTGAAATGAATTTAAATGATTATGATGCGGACGGTTATATTCCCATCGATGAAATGATAACTGGCAATGACAATGATGGTGGGAATGTTGCCAACGGTGACGATGATGATGAAATAATGACACCACTTGGTGGCGATGATTACGGTATGAAAAATCAACTAATGGTTGAATCGAATCTGAAAATAATACAACTCAGACCAGTACGTTATTCGTGGAATAGTAAAAAATTGACATTCGGCATAAGCGATTTAATCCACTCTTTGTTCCAGAATTACGTTGACAGATCTATCGAATCGTTCATAATGGGGAATGAAAATCCGGGTAAACGTGTCCGCTTAACGGATGCTACAGTGAAAAGTTACGGAGCAAATGTAAAGGTACGCCGCATAGCGTGCAATTACAATGTACTCGCAACTAGATATTTGCTAAGCCGCAATGGTGACGATAGCTGTTCAACCGCAGATAACGGCGACGATAAGAAACAAAACATGGTATGCAACACTAATGGGCAACAACAAAATTCCCGTAAACGTGCCGCTGTTTGCGGAAAAGATTTCGAACCACCCAGTCAAGGATGTTGGCTGAAATCCATATATGACCGGTGCTATTCCAAATACTCGCGTAAAGTTTTTGATATTTACTCAATTAGGAGAATATTCCATTCGGCCACAATTGACGTGTTCGGTGACAATATTCACCATTCACATATGATTCTGTGCAAGGATTATATGTTTGATGATGAACAACATAGGTCGGAATGGTTAACATTTATTCAGACTTTTGCCAGTAACCGAATAAGCTCTAATGATACAGTTCGAAATAAACTTCGAGTATTAACAAAGCAATGGAAAATCAAACATAAATTAGTCTAACAACATCATCCCTGGAATCGACCGTCTGAGCGACATGCACCAGTGTAGATTTCAGATAGTTGACATGCAATTGTGGCAAATCGGTAGTCTCCAGTAGCCGGTTCAGCAGCCGTATATAGTTGATTTCGTGAGTCTCCTTGAGTTGAGGTAGATTTTTGAATATCCATTGGCCTATCGGTGGTTTACAGATGTGATTCGACGAAGATATTTTTGAACCGCATCTAATACATTCTATTTTGCGATTAATTGAAAGATGGTATTTGTACATAGTGGGCTGATTGTAGAGATATTCAGTCACTGTCCACACGAAACGAGACTGATCGTACGTGGACAAAAATAATAATTCGCCTCTGGTCTCGGCGTGCACAAGAGTTGGCTGTATTAATTTCACATCAGGTCGACTGTCGAATATTACGTGAGAAGTCAAATGTTTTAGACAGAAGGTGGAATTTATATTGTACGTGAAGTACGCATTTGCTCCGCACAAATCACATCTTGGTCGCCGCTCTTGATTTCGATAACGTTCATCCAATACCGGAAAGATGAATCGCAACAACCGTTTCATCTGTCGACTCACAAGTACCGGTCTACGAACATTCTTCACAATTAGCCATTCGATTAAATCGCGAATGTCCATTTTGGATCCGCAAGGTGTAGGCCCGATCGGGAAATCAGAAATGAGTGCCAATCTACGATGTATATCGTGATCAACCATTCGGTGGATACCTCCAATAATAATTTCCAACAATTCTTCACCGATTAATGTGACATCCAGCACAACTATATCGCGACGTCTGGTCGGTGGTGGACATCGTGAATGTTGCGATGACGGTGACGACGAGGACGAGGACGAGGGCGACCGTGATGACATCTCTCGAGACTAACTACCGTCAAAGTGAACTTTTCCTTCGTAATGTTGCAATTCTTTGGCCATATGCTCTTTACTCATAGCATTGTACTTTTCTACCAACAATTCACTCATTCCCAGAAAATATGACTGACCAAGATTTGATTTCAAACATAACCAATCGCTACCTTGGTCAGTTGCTAATTTAACCAGAATGTTATCACCGTCATCTTTATAAAATATGCATCCATTTTTTTTCCACTTTCTGCGGAACACGGTTATCGGGCTATCGCTATGTGACCGCAACAGAACATACGTTGACGCCCTACATATGTTGCCGTCTTCTATCACGATATCCAATTTGCCAGCATTTCTCCTGATCGGAGTGGTTACTTCCATTCCATTATGATTGAAATCACTATCACGCAGAACGTACTTTAATTGTTCTTTCATTGACGACTCGCAGTCTGTAACCACGATCACATTATGTTTGTGCCGAATTTTCATAACATTTATTTTGTACTTGCTGTTGGGCAATTTTAATGATGATGTTATTCGACGATCATCACCTGTAAAGAAATTTAACATTTGTAGTAAACTTATTAAGATCACTCACGATGATTACTTGTAAACGGGCTGGACTGATTGTATTTGATCCCAAACGTAGGATATGTTGCGTGTGGCGATCACATAGGTACGATGGTGAAGTACCGAATTGGCGTTACGAATCTAACAGTGGGGTAGAACAGTTGCAACTACCCCGTGGCATGCGCGATAAGTGCGATAAAAGTATATTTGAAACTGCGGTTCGGGAATTTTACGAAGAGACCTTGTGCGCAAACTCATCATTGCGCGTTATTAACAGCGAGGAACCATTCATTTTGTACTGGTTCGACCGCGGACAGAAATGGGAATACCAGATTTACGTCGCTACTGTTGATGAACCATTTTATTTCTCATTTAATCCCCAACTACCTACACCATTTAGACATGGTAGCGACATGGCCGACAATGATGTTGCCAAAAATTCAGAATCTTTCAATGGACTTGTTATGCAAAATGTTAGCCGAACGACAGATTATGTTTACAATTGTGTCGCCGTTATTCATTGGAAAGACTATGTCAACTATATGAACCAGGTACAGCTGAAATTCTATTCTGGACCGAATAATTACAATCAACTTTTCAAACACGTTGATGAGATAACAACGATAAGCAACAGTCGGATGGAAAAGACAATGGGTCCGGGTCCCACGTCCATCACGAACATTCCTGAAAGAACGACCGTATCAGTAGACTTGTTGAAAATCAATATGTCCCGACATTTGCGATACAACGGAGATGTTTACACATGCGATTACTGTCCGAACGCGTATAAGAAAAGTGAGTCGAACGAAAGAGCCAAACGTTGTTGGAAAAGATACTGGAGGCTAATAGATTCCTATCGTGTGACTACACAAGTCAAATGTTAGCTTCCTCCTAATGCTAATATAAATAGCTGCAGCAAAGTTTCTCAAGACATTGAGGAAGAATGAGGAGTTCCAATTCTTTCGGTCGTAGTAGCAGTGGCTCCAACGCCGGTTCGAGTCGGGACGGGTCCGGTAATTATTACAGTGGCGGTGCCGGTGGAAGCAGCAGCAGCAGCACCACCAATAGGGGGACAGGCAGCAGCAGTAGTGGGACCAGCAGTATCAGCGGCAACAGGACCAGCACAGCTAGCGGCAGCAGTGGAAGTATGAACAGCAGCAGCAGCAGCAGCAGCAGCATTGGTCGACCGATCGGTTACAACAGTTACGGTGGTGGCAATTATAGCACCAATCCCAATTCTACTAGAACGTACGCTCCACCACCATTCAGACCATTCAGTTTAGGTACTCTCCACCTAAGAGCTACTCCTAACGCTCAGGGACGTGTTCTCAACTCTTCGTACACGCAACAGCAGCAATATCTCAGACAGTTACAATTAACACGTAATTTGCGATTGAGCAATCAAACTGATTCACTACCCCCCACTCAGCGATTAACTGGAAACAAGGAGAACGTCACTATACCCTGGACATCAAGACCAACAGCTCAGAGCAGATTCAACTCAACCCGTTAATATCCCACGGAGAGAGAAACATTATTGACTGATTTCAATTATTGTAAATATATATATTTCTTTTAACACAATATTTGCTTCATTTCTAAGTACCATGAATCGTATATTGTTCTTTACCAAACGTAATGATAGTGATTACTATCTGAACGGTTACGAACCTCCTGTGATGTTAAAGATTGAGAACGACACATGGTGTATTGACAGAAATGTGGACCGCAGCCAAGTTCAATTAAAAACATTTAGCAGTGATTTATACAGTGTTGGTAATTGTATTGCTAGTGGAAAACACAGAATGATGAATAAGGAAGAATATGTGGCAATAAAGGCGGATGTTATTTCGCAATATTTCTGGACTACCTTCTTGACAATTTATAATATTGTTAACAGATATGGGTCCGTGAATATAATGGGGAGATTGACGTACGTTAATGAAGATTTTCTTGATTTAAATATAATTACACCTAGATTTAAATGTGATACCACATTGATGGCGAATTTCAGTTACCCTTTCAAGGTGACTGATGGTTTGTGCGCCAAAAGTCAAAGCGAAGTTCGGGAAAATCTGAATATCAACAAGAGTGTGCCGATAGTGAACAATTCACCATTCTGTTTCATCAGAAATCGTTTATTCAATTCGAATCTAATGTGTTCCGATGGTTCGAATCCGCAACCGCAAACGCAACCGCAACCTCCAGGTGGAACTTCTTCTTCAGAATATCCGTTGCTGGTTGAACAGTTCGTCCGATCAGATGATTTGCTTCGACAGCCTGGTGAAATTAATGATTCTTTCGGCGGACAATCGATTCAAGCAAATGTAAATAATTTTGATGAATCCCAAAATATAACGATTAATACCGACGTTCCAATTGAAAGTATACAAGTGACACCGAGTTACAATATTATAAATGATATTTAGGAATATCGCGCGTCAGTTGAACTGGCAATATGTTGATCGACGCTAAAATCAAGAAAATACTCAACTTGCAACACGTGACCGAAAAGTCATATTACGATGCGTTGGAAACGTACCTATCGATGAACACTGCGAACAGATATTTAGAAATTTACCATCTGAGTCGAGTTATGTACTACTGGCCAATGGACCATTACATGCACAACAGAGTTTCCTATTATCCGAATAATAAATATCCGATCGGTAGCAAAATGGAATTCGACAATTTTACATCGCGCGGTTGGAATTTGAAGCAACAGTGGAAATTAATCACTCATTATTACATGGAGAGACAAGAGAATGGTGACGACGTTTGTCCGTGCGAGGATTTGATCGATATAAATGTATTTGACATGACTAGGACCCGTAACGGAAGATACAAGATCGAAATCGAAAACGATCTAATGTTCAGCAAGCAAATTAACAATAGTCGATCGAACCCTAGCAAGTACGTGAACTTGAACCGTTGGCTGATTTCCTTGATTCGAAAATGCATATATTCGTGCGGATTGGTGAATGGTAGAGCAAATGTAATATATTACGACGGGAAAATATTTCCCGTAAATTTTGTGCCCCGATCGATTTTCGAGAGAAAAATAAATGGTATACCAACACGTAACCGGTGTGCGACGAAAACGGCCGTGGACAAGATTAAAAGTGACGTGTACCGGCTACTGTATGGTGATAATTGTGAAATTCGATCCGATGATGAGGACGATTTGATGACATTGACGAGATTGGAAACGAACGAATCACGATTGCTGTCAGAAAGACTCGTAGTTGACAGTTGCAAACATAACGGTGCGTACAGTGTTCGATTCGAACAGCGACGGTGCGGTGACGAAGCTGCCACTGAAATTCGCACTTGTCTGAATTGTGGACGTGACCGAATTATACAGTAAAAAAAAATGTGGTGCGGTAAAGGTGACGAAAGGCTAGTGGTTAAACGTGTCCGGCGTAGCGAGACCGCAAATCCTGTCACCAAAGATCCTGACCTACCATACATTTACAAAATGCTACCGTACGAAATACGGGAAAAAATCACAACCGTTAGTGACAATTATATCGCAGCCGATCCGGTAAATCGTTCTTCCATCAGATACATACTCATTAATGGTCTCGCAGTGCTGGCAAATGCAGTTTACAAAAAAGATCTCAATTACAAACGATTCATCGACAAGAAATTCAGTGATTCCAATCTGCGTTTCGTTTGTCGCAGTTATTCAAACACAGTTCCTGAATCCGGTTTCTATTTGGGGGAAACTGTGGCTCAATTCTTCCAGCATTGTAAACAACAGATGAACTTGAATGTAAAATGTAAAGTTGGTGAAAACATGACTGACGATCAGATTACCAACAAAACTCTTGAGAAAAAGTTCGAGATAATAATGTCGTTCAAAAATAATTCTGAGGTCGAATGTATATTCATGTGCGAGCCCGCTGATTACAATTGCATGGCCAGTAGACTACAGGGAATCTGCAACAGTAGATTTTCTTCCGCCAATAACGTGAGATGCCCTATACTCTACGAACGCGGTGAATATTCCATATTCTTCGGTCTCAAGGTGTACAAACCTACGAACGCAGACATTGAATACCTCTTTCAGGAAATACAATCTCGACACTGCGAAACATGTTCGGTGTCTCACAGTAATGTTCTCGTATATACCAGTTATATACAATATTTCCTGCCAGTGTCGCGGAAGGCATTTATCGACAATTGTCTGACATATTTTTACTGTGTGTTGACAGACAGATATAAACCTGTTATCGAGACAAGGGAAGACAGTTTCGTATTCGGACTGGTCAAGATTCTGGCGAATGCTGAATATTTTACCGAATCATCTCTCAAACGCACTCAGTGTAGTCGTGTCGGACAAGGTCCTTTGATAACTGTCATATCCGAAGGAGGACTTAATGAAACGAACAAATACGTAAAGAATCTTATCAGCCAGGGTTTCGTTTCCTCACCGGCGTCATCATCGACCGAACACATGTACGTTGTCAACGAACCATATATAAATACGTTCATCAATCGACCTGTTGAATGTGGCAATTTTTACTAACAACAATAATGCAGCAATTGGAAATCGAAAGTACTGTGAGCCTTTTTTTTGATAACGGTATTTACAATGAATTGTGCAATATGATTTTGGCCGATGATGCGCTCGCAAATTTCAATGAAGAGTCCGTTGATGTGCATAATGATCCGGCTGACCCGAAAAGCAAGTACAGATTTACAAAACATTATGAGAATTGCAAATTGTTCAATAGTGATTACTCTGAACTGTACGATCACAAGACTCTACGCAGTATCATAGAACAGCAACGCCATTACATGAACACCGCTGACGGACGTGTTTGCTTTGTCAACTTCACCCACAAAATTTCCAATGAAGACGTGATGGACAAGGTTAGGTGGAAAAATATTGTCAAAGAGAATCATTCGAACGGTGACTATATACGAGTCTCAAATAAACGTCGCTTCGTGACTAATGTTAAACACGATATTCTCCGTGATATGCCTTCCATGGATCACGTGAGACTATCGATCGGTACCGTAGGAACTTACGGAGGAACTCTGGAAGCAAGGACTGTGTGCAACGAAATGTGTTACTTTGAACTTGAGTGCGAACACAAATCCGAATTGTCCATGGATGAAATTGATCGTGCGGCCAACATCCTCCTCACTTTGATGATTGAAAAAATTCTCACGTACGATTTTGTAGTGAAGAGTCTGAGATCGGTTAATAATTACGGTGTTGACAGTGAAAGGATTCCAGATCTGATGGACGCGTTCGAAAGAAAATTCATTGGCCGTAAAGAGGCTCGAGGTTTGGCTGTGCAATATCTAATGCCGAAATGGGACGGTGTTCGAGGTGTAGCAGTGTACCTGGACAAACGTCATCTGCTGATACGCGATGCTGTTGGCAACACTCACTCCATTCTCACCGACTGTCTTCCGTTCGATAACGATATGATACTTCAGGTAGAAATTTTGAACGATCGCAAACTGGTTGTAATCACTGAACTATTGGCCGTATTTATCAAAACCTACAACACTTCATATTTAATGTACAGCAGGAACAATATGTTATTGGAAACCGGTCGTTACGTGGGTAATGTTCCATACGGTATAAAAATTAGGACCCAAATAAAGAACGATCGCCACAAATGTCAACTTTACCGATTAGTTGATGTTCCGATTTCACTATCCATTCTCAACCGATTGTCATCAGGCAAAAAAATTATGAAAATCAAATGTGAATCATCTTGCGAGCTATCTCTAATTGTAACAAAAGTTGTAGCGGTTGATGTTTCAATAAAACCTTTGGTGGACTCTATCATTGGTTCTGCCGAATGTGATGGAAAGGACATTGATAGATTAATCGCATGGTTCGGTAGCAAGGAAATCGAACCGTCCCTACTTGACGGATGCATTGCAACTGTGACCGTGAATTGTAGTGACGTGGCGACCGCTACCGCTCATCATATCAAATATGTGAAACTCAAGCCAATTGATACTGTCGATCTGGAATTGGACATTTCGGACATAACAATTCGCAAACTTATTGTTGCCAGCCAGAAGATGCCAACTGCGCTGTCAATGCCATCTCTTGATGAAGAAGCACCAGACGACGCCACCACCATCGTCACTGCCGTTCAACATTTGTGCTCCAGAAACGGTACTCCATACCAAATACTCGACACAATATCTATTCTCAAGCGAATTACCATTCAAGAGTTGTCCAGCCGTACACGTATCATTGTTGAGTGCAAATACGATCGTGTCAACGATAAATTCGTTACCATCAGAAAACGAATCGACAAGTTCTTCCCAGACTCTGACGCAAAAGTGAAATCGTGCGTGGGCTAAAGTTTTGTCACGTCAATGTGAAGATTCGCTGACCTTTCGTAGCGGTCGTAATTTTGTATTTTTCGCAAATTTACGTTTAAATTCTTCACTAAATTTATTAACTCTGCCGTATATTTATCCAGTTTACCCGAATCACCGTAAATATCAGCGTACAAAGTAAAAGGAGATTCACTTGCTAATTTCGTCACCAATGGTAGTTGGTATGATTCTATAAAGTTTACTACGCCAACATCGTTATCGAATGGTAATATCGTTAAAATATTACTCATGACTTATAGACGACTGCGACTACAGTTTACAGCCACACCGAGCGAACCACGGCAATCTACCCAACAGCGATTCACCAACCATGTCGTCGTCCCGTCGTCAGTCGATGCCTACATCTGGGAAAAATGCATCCACTGGTAGTGTTGGTTCTGCTTCTGGTCATCTTAGCAATTGTACCAATAACGATGCTGGTCCTTCCACTCATACCGTTGCTAATGAGCAATTGCTAGTCCCTTCCAAGTACCTCCTCAAAACTCCAATCGAAGACACCAAGGATTTGCTTTTCGGCAATTATGTGCTCAAAATTCTACAGTACAATGGATGTACATATCTCAGCGACATGATGACACCCATTCTTCGAGATCTGGAAAAGGCCCTCTATGCGAAGAACGTCAACAGCAGTCTCACTTTGGATGATGCAAGCCAACTGTCAGTTCTCGAAAAACATCTTACTAAAAATCTCAATTACTTCAAGTCTCACACAATGTAGATTGTTCTAAATAAAAAAAATGTTCTTGGTTTGGAAATTTTAATTATTTCTTTTCCCTCCTCAATTGCATGAAGACAGACGTGCAAGGTGGGGGTGCATATGTCAGCCAAGAGTTAATTTGATGGTTGCATAAAAACAAGGTAGAGTAGATTTGAAAAGCAAATATTGGTTCAGCTGCTGCGTGTCCCAACATAATACCAGTAATGTTTAGTACAAAAATTCTGAATAGTGAAGGTAGATTGGAAAAGTTGAAATGTGTACCGTTGAACGATTTGATGCGAGTTGCGAATATTACCGCTTATTTGGTGTTTTGTTTAGAAAACGATTGCACCCGTGGTTGCAAGGGGCACAGATTGCAAATATGTTCAAATTACTTTAGGAAGAAAGATGCTGGTCCGATAGTTTACTGTATGCAAATAATGTCGAAACCGAATGGATCTTTCCGTGATGAATTTTGTGTTACCCATCATGGTGTTAGCGTTTTGGAAAATCTTTTAACCGACCGTTTGACCGTGGATATCGATAGTTATTTCAAATTTCAGCAACCTGGCACGAACTTGATTCACGACGTTGCAATTGTCGCGAATATACCAATCACTGTTTACAAGGAATATCCTGACTACGGTCACTTGTACGTGTCGATGAGTGATTTGCGATTACTCAACATCAACACCGCACATTTGCAGACATGTGGCACATTGTACGATCTCGTCCTCAAGCAATGCGTTGCTAATGCAAATGTCATTAGATTAACACCTTGGATACGTGACATACGAACGGTTTACCTAGTGGATATAAATCAAGTTTACCGACTCGATCCTCCACACCCGAACGTGAGGTTTTTACGGCAAACGTTTAACCCGTTGAATAGTCTACAGCAACTTTGTGCAGAGGCTCTTCCTCCTGATTACATTTCACACACTGGCCGACTCCCTCAACCTCTGGTCCAGTACATAAATTCTTGCCTCCGCCGGTCGCCAACTCCAACGTCTTTCCGGTCAAATAATGTACACAATGTTATTAAAAACGAGTCACATTAGTCTTTACGAGGAACAGGAACGGCAATTAGTGTTCATGCACAGTAACTTCTTTTCGAAAATTCACAAAGGCGGTCAGCTACTATTGAAACGACAAACTTTCGACTCGAACAAATTTTTAAATGTGGTGAAAATGAATCTCGGCTATTGTCATTATATGGGAATCGACTGGGTGTCGAAAAATAAACGTAGAAATATAGCTGTTGCCAGGTTGAAAAATTACGATGAAATTGTCCAAGACTACGATTTTGGTGTCATCGAACGTGGAAGTGGAAAATTAAAATCAAGAAATGACCTGAGGAAATGCTGCTACGTGGAATATCCCATTACCCTCATTAGAGCTTGCCGTAATGTGATTGACTCTCAACTCGACTCAAAACCTGTCCCGTACATCTCACCTCTGGACGATACATTCGACATTGAAAATAATTATGTAAGGAATTTTTGAATAAAGCACAAATATATATTAAGCGTATTGTTTTATTTTTTTACATTCTAATCTTATCGTTCTAGTGTTAGTGTTGTTAATAGAAATAAAATTAATTGATCACTAATGGTGGGCGGTGGTGTACGGTGTTGGATTGAAGCATTCAATCATCCTGAAATTGTGGTGACATAGTTGTCTTGACTTTAGGTTTGGTTACCTTGATTTTCGGCTTGAGGACGGAATTCCAATCGGGAGCAACCAATTTCGGGTTGGCCAATAATTTCCTGCTCTGCTCCAAAATGCTGGTACAGTTCATGAAAGTCGGATTCTTGAGTTTCTTGGTTACTCGGCTGATTAAATTCTGTCGAAATCGGGTTGAAGATTCATCCTTGAGGTTTTCAATATTTTTGAAAATTTCGTAATTATAGTTGTTATTGAGTACGATTTCAGAGCATACTTGAAGTTGGAATGGAACAGCTGAGACTTCCTTCGCGGGTTCGGGTAGCTTCATTGGTGCATGTTGGTGCGGGAGGAAGGAATCGACGACATCGCCGTCGTTGGGGCTCGGCTCGTCATCACCTGTGGGCCCAACACATGTTCATACAGATACAGCAAAATAAATATCTTGTGGAATATGTGCTTTTGCCAATATAGAGAATGATGGGTGCAGATATCGAACTTACCGCCGCGACTTCCTTGTGGCGCACCATAAACACAAGCGAATATGGCAAAAAATACAAGTGCCCTCTTAAAAGTCATATTGTGACGTCGCTGAGCTGCCACTAAAATCCCTGCAACTACAGCTGCTGCTATTGCTACTATACTCTGCGTTGCTGGAGAATCGATTTACAAGTGCGGTACATAATGACAGTTGCGCCGAGCTTATATTCGTCGAACCGTAGCCAATGTTAGCAATATGATTCCTATAGAATTCTCACAACTCAACTTACCGTCAACGTTCGGCTGATTGACGACATTTCGTCCAAACGATCAGAAATACTTGCGATCTCTTTCTGAATTTCAATGGTAATTTCCTTGATAGTGTTTAATTTATTTTCCAACACACTGGTTTTGACCTTGAGATGTACGATTTGAGATTGCATATTGGAAGAAAATATTCAACAATCACTTGACAGAATCGACTAACGCGGTTAGGCTGTCTCCATATAACGGGAACGCAACTCTGGATCCGAGGTTAATATCTCCGAGTAACGTGTTTCCCCCTCTACTATTCTCGAAAGTAACCTGGTAAATGAATTCCACATTAACGGCGGCCACTGGTACAGATCCCATATCGAAAATCGTACCTTGGAATTTGGGCAAATCTTTGGACAAATGTCCGTTCTTGCGAATTACATCAATCAAAAGATTTGATGACATTTTCTCAAACACTTGCGCGATATAGCTGGGTGCAAATTTCTTTTCCGCAAACATTCGGTTCAATTCATTGAACTGATCTACTGTCAGATTCAAACCGTACAAGTTTTTGTACTGACTAGCAACCGCCGGAATATCCGCTATCGAAGGTATTGTAATTTCGATCGGTAGCGAGATGCGTACAATTGATTCGTCAATTCTGTTGAGGAAATTTGTTGTCATGATGATAATTCGCGAACCGCCGTCGCGCTTCTTCATAATGAAATTGTACAAATTCGTTGTGATCACTTTGTTCGCAATCTTATCTTCGATTCGAGAGCCCACTTCTCGACTTACGAGATTATCGACTTCGTCAATGAACAGAATAAATGAACCATCAAGTGTGTTGAGATATTTGAAAAGATTGGCAACATTGTTCTCGAATTCGCCTACAAATTTACCGCCCAGTTCAGTTTGCGAAATTGAATATATAGGTATTTGATTTTCAACAGCGATTGCGAGTGCGATGGACGTTTTACCTGTACCTGGGGGACCGTAAAGAATGAAACTTCTATTAGAGTTGGTGCCTTTAGCGAGCGCGACACGATCTTTAATTTCCGTCAAAGCCGCATCTTGACCCCGAATAGATGAGTACCCTGACGCTTTCGATATATCGAGTTTCGCCAGTCCACTTGGCAGTATCTTGGATATCGCATCGCTAGTCGACAACTGATTATTCAGCAACTGGTCTATGCGATTTGACAAAGCTTGTATATCAACGAACCTCGCGACTGGTGACATACTACTCAACACATCCTTCAGAACGCTCGCTTTACCGTCAGACTCGACATTCCTCACGTACATATTAGCCAGTATCGATGTTGCTTGAACCATCTTATTCGACAGTGTAACGTGGATTTCCATCAACTCACTATCACTGTATTCAACCGAAGGCTTATCTCTGTATTCGCTGTAAAAGATTGAAGAAAAATTTATCAATTTAATTACGGACACCATTAAATGTTTTATAGCGTCGTCAGGTTGAGCATTGGCGTATAAAATCTTAGATTTAGTCATATATAAATCAACATCGGTCAATTCTTTAATGTAGGGAACTGGTCTATTCATATTATATTACTTAAAACCCTGATGAATATAAAAGAGGAGCGGAGAGAAGAAGGGGAACTGGTAGCGATACTGTTAGTCGGTCGCCGCTGTGAGATATGTTCGCGACTGGTATCTTGCTGAATGTACCGTCGAATCTTAAAGGAGACCACTATTCAAGGTACAATATCCGGACAAAATCATCGAAATCTATCGGATCCGTGTGCATTTACAGATGTCTGGACAGCGATATTGACAAATGTGCGGTCAATACTTTTGTATATGCGTATTGCAATTGCGTACCCAGATGTGGAATTGAATGTTGGGATCTACCGTTGGAGAAATTGAATCGACGTATCTACACACGTGTGAACAATCGCACATATAGTTACACACAACCGGTTGGCCAATGTAATGAGCAAGAAGAACGATTGTATTTCAAGTGCTGCAATTTCACCGGGAAGAAAATCGATATCTACATTCGCTGTCGCGTACATCATGTTGTTGTTCAGAAACTGAAATCTAATATTTTGTATGACGAAAGCGGTCGCAATGTTTCAATCGATTGGAAATTGTTGGAGAAATTGAGACCTTGCAACATAAGCACAACACCATTGTATGAAATGATAAAATTCATGGAATTACGCAAAATGCGTTTCGACCAGATGCGTCAATTGATTGCGTCCAATGCTCATGTCAAATGGTGGCGTGAATTGGCCAAATTACTTGACAAAGATTTGAAACTGTGGAAAAGCGATTACATGTGCCGCATACCGATTGAAACTAAACGGTCTAACGTGTGTGGCAGCAACGGAACAGCGGTTGTCGGACAAGATGAAATGTACAATATGCTCTTCCAAGATTGTATGGATTTACTAGCGGCTAATCCCCATCTTGAGGACGACATAATGTTCGGCGATAAATTCGTTTACGAAGAGTCATGCGGCATCGGCATAAACGGCAGGCACACTTCAATCTCCATTCAACTGGACAGGTTTATAGGAATTGACCCACGCGACAATGAATACAGGAAAGCGGTGATGTACTACAGTTACCAGAGGATGATCGTTGATCGTGGAGAAAGTGTATGGGTATGTGATGTGACATACCAACCGAAGACTAGTGTCATCGAGGACATTTCTAAACACCAGAATTCGGCCATGGTAAAATTGAACTTGGTGGCTGGATCTTATGTTGCCGGTGCCAGTTATGTGGACACTGCTTTCGTTGTCCACGGCGGATCTTTCGCTTGCGACAATTGTTCAGACTGTACGGAAGTTCGCGATGAGATGAGCCGTAGGGACTACGATGATACACCACACTATTATTTGATTCCCGAAAATGACGCTGACACATTGAAAATCAACGGTTGTAAACCGAATCGACAAAAGTGCGCTGTAAAAGCCAGCATTGGACAGAATCTTGACACGCTGGTCCACGTATGGGCCTCTAATAGATATGAATTTAAATCGCCAAAAAAGAAAATTAAGCTCGATGATGGTACAGCATGCGCGCTACAACATGACAGTTATTATAACTGGTGGGACATTGTTGATGGTGATTTGGATTTCGAACACAGGAGATTGAATTTGAATCGTAGTCGAATCTCGATTAAAGACGAACGCCACAAGTACAATACCAAACTAATCATGAAAGATCCTGTGAAAACTCTTACCCGAAAACTGTTCAGTGTCCTACTCTTCGCCGGCGGATCCAGATCTCACATGATGTCACTAGTGGATAGTGAAACGCATGCCGTCGTCGGCTTCCTCCTGGCTGGTGTCACTGGTGATACCTTCAAATACTACGACAAAATATCTTCACGAATGAAAGAATTTGAAGACCGACAGCAAGGCCACGATCTACTCGACTCCGACTTCCTGGATTACGACTGCAAGGGACTTTACTTTCCATCCACCTTCTACCAACGCAAATTAACCATTTGCCAAAATCTCATCAAACATCTCGCAAAACATTATCGGCTCAACAGCTCGTTGAACGACATCGATCTGAACCAGGTTATACCCTGGTCACTCTGTCTGCCTCTCGGAACTACCAGATCTTCATTCAACTTCAAAGTCAATTTGGCCCAATTCTTCCAGATGAGTGACGCCACCAACACAACCATTCAATTTACCAACAAGGTCAATCCTTTTGATAACTGGTGGTTCACCAAACCTGACGCATCACCTCGATCTTACATATTTTAATAAATCTATTTAAGTGATGTTGGGAGTTGTTTATTTCGTTTATTACATGTTATTAATAGTATTTGTAATTTCATTTAATTTGAAATATAATCATCAGCGATATGTTGTGTTTACATTACCGACATCCAATGAACCTATTGCTGTTCGTGAACTCAATCTCGATGTTGCGGAAGAACCTATTGCAATTGGGGAACTCAATCTCGATGTTGCGGAAGAACCTATTCCAATTGGGGAACTCGATCTCGATGTTGCGGAAAGTAAAGAGATTGCCAAAGAGTTGGAAAATGAATTACCGCTGAACATTGAACCGCGAATTGTTAACGCGGTGATTCCGGAATCACCATCTGAAATTAGCTTAATCGACATTGGTACAAATACTTGTGAACGATTCAACAGACCTTTCGATTGGAAATATGAATTGGAAAGATTCGTAAAGGAAACGGTGAGAATAGGATTAATATGGAATCCCATAGAGAGCGCCAATCAATTGGGTAAAATCGTGTCAAATGTTCGATATGGGCGGAAATTGGAACCAAAAACGGACGAGCCGAGTTTACAAAATAGATTGAAATTCATCAACAAGTACGCGATGCACACCGCGAAAAGCACTGACATTGATCTTCTCATAGATCATATTAGCAAACGTGCCGATAAAGCAGAGAAAACTGAGAACGACGTGGTTGAGATTGACGAAAGCAAAAAAGATATGGAGGAAAATGAAACTACACTATCAACACTAAATTCATTACTCTCAGAATTAATCACAATGTTCCCACAAACGGTAGTGGAACGCAAATCGGATTTGCCGAACAAAAAGTACGATTGGTTCATATACAGCGGACGTTTAACGGTCTCGTTAATGTACGTACATATCGCAAAGTATAGATTTCAAAGCGCCACTAAAGTAATTGCCTCACCGAAGGTAACAACTTTCCTGGACGAAATTTTGAACGACGTTGAAATAACAACTTCCGTTGCGAAATGTCTACTGAACGTATGTACCAGTTTCACAAAGTCACTGGGCATCGAAAGAGACGATAGCAATGCGATGATAATCGCCAACATTTACATGTACGCAAAGATTTTAGAAAATGCAATAATGTTCGATATGCAGAACATCGCGTGGCCTTCGTTCGACTCGACGCGTAGAGAGATCAGAAAATCAACCGGTGATTGGAAGAAACTGGAATCGACATTATCAAAAAGAACATTATTGAAAAGAGTTGTGAATGATAATCCTGAAAATGGTTTCTACCAGGATGGATCATTTTTCGCGCACGGTGCATTGCGGATGTTCGCATATATGCGACCGTACTTCGAATTCATACCGACACTATCAATACTATTAGGCGTTGAAGTGCTCAATGCTGAACGGGTTAATTCAATGTTAAGATGCATTGAGCCTTTCGTCACGAAACGGGGTAAGGGCAAACAGAGACATCACATCTACTTTAACGTACATTCACGAAGCGGCGGCTTCATATATCAGACAGGCTACTTCGTAATGAAATCGTTCGGTGTTGATGCATTCTGTTCAACACCGGTAAGTGATACTGGCGGTACAGTTTCATTTATAACGGACATATGTTCGATGGCAATTGTGCAGCACAAACTATTTACATTTCACACAATCGGTCACAAGAGTAAAATCAAAATCGGCGAAATCGATAGGTGGGATCAAGATTTGATACCAGCATGGTTAATGGGTCTGCGACCATTGTATGTTATGGACTCTAAATTAATTGATATACCTGCGGCAGCCGATCTTGAACCTTGTGTTATAAATACGAATGGTTATGGAAAACCTCACCCATCACTAGGTAAATACGGGTTGCAATCCGGCCGTAATACAACAACATTTTCAGCAAATTCAGCATCGTCGTGCATTTTGGCAAATAAAATATCAACTAAATTTATTGGCGACGATTGTCTAACATCAACATATAGTTGCGTCAAGGATGAACCGAACAATGTGAGTTTCGACAGAATTGTAATTACACTCGACAATATGATATACGTTATATTCACGCGAATCAATACGTACAACGAAATTGGTTACGACAAAGCATCCATCTCGGTGTACACAGGTGGTGGTTCGAATTTGGAAATGACGCCGCAACCTACAGATAATGTTAAAGAATTTCGTACAAATTTCCAGAACTGTTACACTCTCATCACGTCGAACAAACAGCCCGTAGAGATTTTCTCATCTGAGGTCAAGCAGCGAGCAAACAGTCAGAGTGAATTCGACGAGAATTTCAAATTGTACAATCTCAGTGCGGAATTGAAGAAACCAGTTACAGGTCTTGCGAATGCAATTTACATTGCCTACTCAACGACACCGATTAATGATGACGCTAAACTTTCGTTCAATCCAGAAGAGGATGAAATTGTGATACCGTATTGTCGCCAACCGCGTTTCGTTCTTACTCTCAAAGATGGATACGCTACCCTGTATGACAAGTTCACATACCTATTGTGTCATTCAGTTCTAGATTCTGGTTTCAACAGTTCCGATGAAAGCGAAAAGTATTCCATCGACGGATTCATATTCCACAAAGTCTGCGGTAATCGATCGTACTATCGAAAAGTGGAAATATAATCATTGCACCGACCATCCACCGTCAACCATCAACCGTGGTGGATGGTCGGTGTGATGATACTGTCCAGCAACATTAATATTTTTTTTCACTTTCGTACATCCGCTTTTCTTTACTCGCTCCAGTGCTGCAACTTTTGCGAACGCACTCGACATTTTTGTGCATCGCTGTGCGTCGCTTGTTGCGCTTTCGCTTTGCTCTCGTTAGCCTGAGCCAAAGTTCTGCGCTCAACTTTTGTCAACACACTCACCGTTAGTTCGTACATGTTCTGTACATCGCACTGTGTCGCTCGTTGCGCTTTCGTTTTGCTCACGTTAGCCTGAGCAAAAGTTTTCTGCGCTCAACTTTTGTCAGCACACTCACCGTTAGTTCGTACATGTTCTGTGCATCGCACTGTGTCGCTCGTTGCGCTTTCGTTTTGCTCACGTTAGCCTGAGCAAAAGTTTTCTGCGCTCAACTTTTGTCAGCACACTCACCGTTAGTTCGTACATGTTCTGTGCATCGCACTGTGTCGCTCGTTGCGCTTTCGTTTTGCTCACGTTAGCCTGAGCAAAAGTTTTCTGCGCTCAACTTTTGTCAGCACACTCACCGTTAGTTCGTACATGTTCTGTGCATCGCACTGTGTCGCTCGTTGCGCTTTCGTTTTGCTCACGTTAGCCTGAGCAAAAGTTTTCTGCGCTCAACTTTTGTCAACACTTGCCATTATTTTGGAACGTGCATCGCTGTGCGTCGCGCTTTCGCTTTGCTCACGTTAGCCTGAGCCAAAGTTCTGCGCTCACTTTTTCTGTGCATCGCACTGTGTCGCTCGTTGCGCTTTCGTTTTGCTCACGCTAGTTTGTTGCAGCCCATATATTATTATTATTATAATTTATAATAATAATAATATACACCCTCCCCGTCCGTAAAGTCCCGTAGTTACAGGGACACTAAAATAAATACCATATACCAGGTAGTATATACCCGATAAAGTGGTGGGGGTAAAAGTGGGAGGAGCCTATTACCCCCACCACTTTCTCGCCTATATACTATCGCGTATATGGTATATAGATTAGTGTCCCTGTAACCATGGGACTTTACGGACGGGGAGGGTGTATATTATTATTATTATAAATTATAATAATAATAATATATGGGCTGCAACAAACTAGCGTGAGCAAAACGAAAGCGCAACGAGCGACACTAGTGGATTGCCTCACGATGGTCCGCAAAAGCTGAGCGCAGAAAACTTTGGCTCAGCCAGCGCGAGCAAAAACGAAAGCTCAACGATGGACACACGATGGTGCGCAAAAATGTACCAACGAGTGTGGAGTGCGTTGACAAAAGTTGAGCGCAGAAAACTTTGGCTCAGCCAACGCGAGCAAAAACGAAAGCTCAACGATGGACACACGATGATGCGCAAAAATGTACCAACGATTGTTGAGTGCGTTGACAAAAGTTGAGCGCAGAAAACTTTGGCTCAGCCAACGCGAGCAAAAACGAAAGCTCAACGATGGACACACGATGATGCGCAAAAATGTACCAACGATTGTTGAGTGCGTTGACAAAAGTTGAGCGCAGAAAACTTTGGCTCAGCCAACGCGAGCAAAAACGAAAGCTCAACGATGGACACACGATGATGCGCAAAAATGTACCAACGATTGTTGAGTGCGTTGACAAAAGTTGAGCGCAGAAAACTTTGGCTCAGCCAACGCGAGCAAAAACGAAAGCTCAACGATGGACACACGATGATGCGCAAAAATGTACCAACGATTGTTGAGTGCTTGACAAAAGTTGAGCGCAGAAAACTTTGGCTCAGCCAACGCGAGCAAAAAACGAAAGCTCATCGATGGTGCACAAAAAATGTACCGACGATTGTGCCGGTGAAAGGTTTTGGATACAGCAATGCAAGTGAAACAGGTGGAACTTGGATCGGTTTAACGCGAAGAGATGACGTACCGTAGCGTTCTAGCATTTTTACCTGGAATCATCGACAATTTTGTACGTAACGTACGCAGTGTACATTGTTAGGAGTGACAATGATAGGTACCGAAGAGATTTATTGCATTCATAACCATTGCAGTCCGTTTCCTTCCAGACCCACATGTTGGGTGAAGTTTCAACCCATCCCCATTTACCAGGTTCCGCCCATATCCATTTACCAATTCCGTTACTGGGTACAGTCACTCCATTGCCACCAGTACCAGGTACTATTGGGGTTCCAGTAGATGGGGTACCAGTAGATGGGGTTCCAGTAGACGGGGTACCAGTAGATGGGGTACCGGTAGCAGGAGTACCAGTTCCAGTACCGGGAGGATTTGGAGGAGGAACGGTTGGGTCAGGAACTTCAGTACCACCACCTGCGCCTGTTCCATCACCATCACCCTCAGTTCCATCACCTTCGGGTGGATCCTCATCGGTTTGCCTACGGTATCTGTCATTGAGGGGATCATAATCGCCACCACGTCCATGCCACACATTATATGCGGAAATATAATTTGGATCTAAATTGTTCATTGTCACTTAATTAACTTCCCGACGATGGATGCAACATCGCGTTTGACAATCTTTCTGGAAAATTCACTGAGACCACGAAATCCCAAATATACATTACCGTCCAAACATTTGACAGATTTGCGTGTAAAACTATTGGCGCCGCACGGCATGAGATCGATGATGTGCCGCGGTGCCATTTTAGTAATAGCACTTGAAATGGGCAGATTTCTTTCAGTTTCGCTCATGTAAATTTGTTCGTCCGGTCTGGCGTATTGCTTTGTACATTCACGGGGCACATTCACGATCAATGTGTTGGCAATTTTAAATGTAGCAACGCACGGCGAGCACTGGTATGATGTTGTGACAAAGCCACCATCATCTTTGGCCGTTTCCTGCGCTCGCCTGCCTCGGAGATCACCCTGACTTGGAAGACATTTACATTGACCTTTCGAAGGGGCAATTTCATCAATTGCATCATATATTAGACGAGAACAATAATTTTCGTACAAACTGAAATTATTTAATTTCAACATTTTATTACCCTGATCGTCCAGGCGATCGTAATATCCTGGAGCACATGTAAAGCGTGGCTCGCGATTAGTTTCACCACCAGAGGTGACAGTGACTATAGTGTCAGTGTACGGATTTATAATATCACCCAAATTTACGTTCGGTAATCGTTTGTCGTAGTAAGAATTTGTTTTGCGATCATACAGCACGCCACCGCATACCAGCACATCGTTACCGTCAATGCCACCAAATACCCCTGGCCATTTTGGTGCACACACTCCCGGTTCCACAACTATGCTTGTATATCGGTTGCAACCGATCGTGCTTAAATTTTTCTTAATACAATAAATCCCATCATCAGTAATACGTTGTCCATTGACCAGAAAATATCTATTTTCCAAATCGACTTTGAATTTATATTCATCGGCATCGCAGAATTGAAAGTCTTCAATTTTACGGAAACCGATGCTCCCACCCGGACCATCATCATTGCCCTCACCGCTAGTATTGTTACTATTACTCTCAATTAACATGTCTACCAGTGAATCGTCATTGCCTATTTCTCTTTTAGCTTTGAAATTGTATATCTTGTTCCGAAATCGCATATCGACAGATAGGAAAAAAAGTAACGTGATCGTTCCCACTAAAAACATAATAGCCAGATTCAGTTCACTGCTGAACATTGCGCCTTGACTTAATCTCTCTTGCCACGGATGTACCTACTTCTCAAGAAATCGGCACCGACACCAACTGCCAAAAATGTTGTGATTACAAAAACTAGCCAAAAACCGAGACCCGCTAAGTCTATCGCGTAGAATACCATAAAGATCAACAGTCCGATAACAATTGAAATGCCAATAATTCTGTAATTGCTGGACATCATATCTTCGGAATACAATCTTTGATTGTCCTCCGACACTTCACGAAGAACAACCCTCTTTGCCCCCGTGTTAGTAACGAATTGACCGCCGGAGGAATTAACAGTAATCAACGCATCTTCCATATTTTAATACTTAAATGAAACACATTTATATCCAGATAGAAGAAATTTAATCGAACATCTCGTGGAGAAAAACACTTCTAACAAACATGTGAAATCTAAATATGAGTAGCCTTGTCCTAAAACTGTAGTTGGAGTTGCATTTCAGTTTATTGAGTGATATCTCGAACAGAATCACTGACTGCGACTTGGTATTTTTCAATGAATATCTTTTTGCAATCTCGGATATGTCGAGCGTCTCTACCTTGGTCAATTTTCCACTTGACTTCCTTGCACCACGGACACCGAACGAAGTCCGGGTCATAGATTCTGCGGGCCGGACAGCAGCCATGGACTTTTGCGTACAACCAGACAGATAATATTTTGCCACAGTCGTTACACTTGATGTAAATTTGTGTTGTGTCCGCACTCATCGTCAGGTAGTGAAGGTACGTTCGCCGTTTCCGGCGAATTTCTTTTGGCCAAATGTGTGCCAACTCTATTGGAGAACATTTAATTTCTGACTCACTGTTAACATTAATGTAATCGTTAGAAAAATACTGTTCCGTTATTCCCAGGAATTTTTCATCATCATCAGACGTGCCATCGCCGTTCCCAATACCTTCTAACAATTCTGGACGATTCATAGTTTGGCTGCGCTCGCGCACTAGGCCGCAAATATTATTAAGTTATGGAGGTTTCAATGTCCTGTAAACGTCTTAAACCCGTCGACACAAAGTTCACAATTGAAATACTATACACCGACTTATTTCTCGACGCCAGTAAAGATGTCAGTGATGATATGTTGATTTTATTGCGACAATTACGGATAAATAACCAAGGTGAGGATTTCTTCATA
Organism: Matsumurasca onukii; assembly: GCA_018831715.1. Classification (NCBI taxonomy): domain Eukaryota; kingdom Metazoa; phylum Arthropoda; class Insecta; order Hemiptera; family Cicadellidae; genus Matsumurasca; species Matsumurasca onukii. Next base: position 34,186 of record JAHHFQ010000243.1, on the reverse strand, counting down.
TGTTCCGACAACGTGAGACTGAAACATTTGTCGGTCGACTTGACTTCAGATACTGTTTCAAGATATGGTACTGTGCTGTTCGTCGACGTAGATCCGTTTAGCAAATCCGTGTCCGATGGCACTATTGATTTTAGGAACGCGTTCCGTAAACTTATCAAAAGTCCAGAAAAGCGTTGCGTTCTAATATTCACCGTGTTCACGATTGACGAATCGAAATTCGATAACTTTGTCGCTATGAACGATGTCGAATTGAATATTAGGATGAATGTTCTAAATGTTTCTTCAGTAGATTTAATCAGCTGTGCTTGCAATAATTATTCCGAAGATTGTGAATCAACTTGTTTCATCGGTTCCAGTAACAACATATTATCAGCCGCCATTCCTGCCGAATCGTGCGGCACCTGCATTGTACTGATAATCGGTGAATCAAATATGGGTACTAGCACAATGTGCAATCCGGCGGAATATTCTCGCTTTAAACGATTTTGCTATACATATATTTTCGGTAAGAATATAAAGTGGAATATAAAAACGGAAAATCACGTGTCCGTGTGTCAATCTTTGAACAACTGCATCTTATCGGAATTGAATAATTTGTACAGATTCATGCGCCTTGACTCTGAAATCGATCGTGGTGCTTCGCAAGGATTTCAACTTATGTTGGAAGAATGCCCCATATTCAATACATGTCTCTTGCCGAGCGTTAGCTCAGTTTCAAATTACCATTTCGCCGGTAACCAGGTGAAAAGGATCATAAATACCCACGGACCCATAGACGATTCAAAAACATTGAATTATATTGAGGCCTTGAAAGCGATTTACGATTTAATAACACTGCCAGCCGGTTGCGATCAATTGTTATTGACTCTTTCGAACAACGATGTTTGCAACATAGATTTGAAATGCCCTATGGAATTGCACGTTACAACTGACAATCAGTATGCCGTTAAATACAACGTCTACGCAAGTAATACATTTTTCAAGAAATAGATCCCGAAATTGTCCAGAAAAGAAAGTCAAATTCAACGACAAAGTGGAAATTTTCCAGTACACCGTGGAGCGACGCCGAGTCATCGATAGGAGTCACAGAAAGATCGAATGTATTTTACTATAGTCGGTGAAAAAATATAATTATATTGTTCTGATTTGATAAGGATGTTGCGTGTAGTTGGTCCTGTTGTTATATTATTAGTGGTTATGTATATTACAGTGAGTAAATATATTGAGAATATCAGTGCAGGTGACAGGGAAGTACATTTAACCATGTATAAGATCTGTGAATGGAATGGTGGGGATATGGGAGAGAGTGTTCGAATAACTAGTATTTTCCGCAAAGGTATTGTGCGTACCAGTGGCGATATGGAAACTGAGAATTTAGGCAAAGAGAACGAGTGGAAATTGATTGCGTTGCGATTTAAGAATAGAACGTACATACCAGACGATTATACGTACGCGACGTTGTGTTACAAAGCAAAGATGGATGGTTACATTGAATATGTGCCAGAAGATGGTAGCGTTGAGATGAACGGTAGCGGCAAGGTAATGTCGGCGTGCTTGTCTCGAAATGTAAAATTGGCTGTGAATAATTCTTCGACGTGCCGATATGTAAATTTACATAAATCAAAGTTATCATTGGATAAGTTAAGCTCACTGTTGCAATGAGCACACCGACGAAAAGGGGTTCACCTGCTTCGAAACGGGGAACTGGACAAGCGTTCAACACATCGTCACCGAAATCAGCAGCGAATATGGATTCAGAGTTCTGGATGAAAATGTTCAATGTGTTCTCACAGTATCCGACGATTATCAATGAATTTCGCAACTTGGTAGGTGAGAGTCGAATGAGTGCCGCAGGTAGCAGTGGCAGCGCCGCTGGCAATACCGGTGGTGGTGATAACCCGAACGTACCCAATGAGACGAAAAGATTGGGCGACATTATCAAAGATCTCGACTTGACAACAGTGTGGAACAAACCGAAATATGAAATCGCGTTCGGGCGTTTGTACGCAATTATTGCACAACTACAATCGGCTAATCTCGATGAAATATCGTCAAATATCGTACAATACATTTTGCACAAAAACAACCTGTACCTAGGTTTGGATCGCGAACGTGAGGCTAATGAACAGAACGTTAATGAGGATTTCTGGAAAACATACAAATATCGTAGCGAGTATTTACGGGATTTTGCTGGATTTCGGTACCAATTGGAAATCGCTGAAAGTGTATTAATTATTAACCGACAGGACAAAATCAACCTGATATTATTGTACGTAATGATGACATCCAAAGATGTACTCTTAGCAAGATCTGAAAGTGACGATGGTAAAAATTTTGTGAATCCGTTGAGTGGGGACATTTTGAAATCAGCCGAATTACTGGTGAAACCTTTGATTATAAAAATCGATTCAAGAAATTTCATTTCGAACCGTTTGAAATTGAATGCAAAATATTTCGAACGTTCATTGAATCAATCGCATCGCATTTCGAAACAAATTAACGCGAATGTAAGGAATGATATGTTGGCGTACACGGTTCGTAACAGTGAACCGTATGTGCCTACGTGTTCCACTTCTACTACTACCACATTACCAGCGGATCCTAGTGGTGGTTATGTTACGGGTGAACCAGGAGTTAAAGATTTGGAATTGAGAATTATGCTGCACAACACTATGTTGGTGTCATTAATGTGCGAAGAGTTCAAAACTTACATGGTGCCGGACACCAATGAGATACGTAAAATGTCATCAGTGAAAGGGAGTGGTCGGAAAACAGCAACTGGTAGTAACGGCGGTAACAAACGGAACGCCACAGGTCGCTCAAAGTGCGATTTCGATAATTCCGATTCAACATGCACGTCAAATGTTAAGATCAGTAAAGCAGGAATAGGCGATGTAGTTTTCTATACGTTCGTACCGGTTCGGTGACAGACTATATAAGATGGCATATGACATAATCGAATTAGATCAAGGTAGTCGAAGAGGGAGGGGTAGAAGTTCTAGCAGAGGTAGAGGTAGAAGTTCGAGCCGAGGTAGACCCAAGAGTCCGAGTAGATCTCGTAGCCCGAGTACCGGACGTGGCAAAAAGAAGGGTAGAGGACGCAAGAGATCTAGCAGTCCGAAGAAAACATGTGGAAAGAAAAAGTCTACTTACCGTCGCAAGTCACCATGCGTTAAGCGCAACAAATCTTCGACCGGTCGCAAAAAGTCACCTAATCGCAAACGAAAGTAATGCGTGAGTATGAATAGCTAGCGCCCAGTAATTTTTCGATATATTTATTTTTTTTTTTAATCCACTGTTAGACTTTAAGGATATGGACAGTGAATCTACGCATAGTTCATTACATTCAGATTTGCCACGATCACCGATGATGAATTTGAACGATGATTCTTCACCGGATGATGTGAATTCGGAATTAGATTTACCAATGGGTGTTGATTCAGATTCACCACCTGACTTGAATTCCGATTTGGACGCCAGATTAGGTGGCAGCAGCATACGTGGCACTGCACGGGGGCGAGGTCGAGGCGCACAAGAAATCGCTGGACCTAGTGGCTTGTCCCGTGGTGGAAAGAGAATGCGGAATGATGACAATGGCAGTGACGAGATTGGAAATCGTAATCGTAACCGACTATCAAGAAACGATAGGAACCGCAGAATTCTATCACGTCGCGGTGGCCTACATGTTGACCAGAATTTAACGCGCGGCAGATTAGCCAATCCTGCTAGGTACACCGATCGTAGCATGCGGATGAATCCTGACATATCAAGAGAGGTGAATAGGAACAGATCGATCAATAACGATCTAGCAGTACCCATCAGGTTCGATAAAATCGGTAACAGCGTTTGTACCAACAGCCTGGGTATCGTGAAGGATTGTAAAAATCTCTTGACGAATTTCAATTACCGCACACTGATTTTAAATAAAAATAAACTGCCGAAGAATCTAATATGCGCACTGAATATCCGTATAAACGACAGATCGTTACGCCGGCTTAGCCGCAACAGTGTGTTGGCGTTCTATGATCGGGCGTTTTCATATTTGACCTCGACAACTACAAATGAACTAATAAATAACCAACTGGCACTGAAATTCATATTTACTGCAATTCACGTAATGAATAAAATAAAATTGTGCCGTGGTGAAAATTCCATAATAAATATTTTGGCTCAACAGTACAAAGGATCTATTCCAAATATGGAAAACGTGATAAGCAGTACACTGAATTCTAATTATCAACGTGGTGGTGAATTGAGCGTCGAAAATGTATTCGAAAGAATACGTCTATTTTCGCAGAATATAAAACCGACTGATGTAAAACTGTGGGGATATGATCCGTCACAGAATGCCGATACAAAATATGTACGTTACCGTAAAAATAGTGCGCAGAAAACTGAAATCGACAAGATACAAGAAGCAGTACGAGGTATTGATGAGATGGATTTCGATGATGAAGATGATGATGATGATGATGATGATTTGGACAGTGATTCAAATTAAATAGGTCGATTAGGTAACGAAGCCACGTACTGGGCAATATCGTCGCGTGTTTCGACCAGAGCGGATTCAATGGACGTTCCCGGTTTTCTATAATCTATATCGGCCCAGTAATGATGTACCATGAAAGTTTTCAAATCGAAACGCAGTATAGCGGTTGAATTGAGACTGTTGTATGGACCCATGTCCAGATTGGGAACTATAGCTACTCTCGGATCGTGGATCGAATTCCTGCAAGACACTATTGATTCGTACGAAGCACGTTCCGAATCTGGTTGTATTATCGATGATAGTATTTCACAGTCTGTTAAATCGATATTGGATGTGATATCATTACATTGCGGTATGTAAACGCGTTGCACGGGTGCGTTACAGTGGAGGTTGAAAATTGTTTTGCCAACCAACACTTTGGTGAAATCATTATATTCGTAGATGAAATTGAGCAAGGACCATCGATCCATGGGAAATGATATGGATTCAACATCGCTAGGTACTGGCGCTTGCGTAAATATGATCAACTCGTTAGGCGATGTAACATTGGGAATCTTTAATTTGACCCGTACGTTGAGTAGTATGTCACTGTACTTTACTCGCAAATTCACCACAGGCGGTATTTGTTCATTAGTTTGATTCTGGCGACCTTTAACAGGTGGTGTTGCCATCTGAGGCGACCGACCGGCATTACCATTCCCGCTAGTCTGTGACGGTTCAGCGTTGTGAACGGTTGGATATATATTATCTCGATTCGGAGCACTTGGTGTATAGTCTTCGTAAGATTTTCCGCCGATTTGTACCTTGGGGTAGATGATACCAGTACGCCTCTTTTTTCGCCTTGAATCAGGTCGCTTCCGATTGTAATATTCCGTGATAAAATCAACCACATTATCATTCGATTCAGTAAATTTATAACAAGCGTTAGCGTAGCGTCCGTTGTTGCCGGCCAAATAATCGTCTTCGTAAATCATGGTGCTAACGTTGTACGCTATCGGATCGCAGTACGCGATTCCCGATTTACTCAATCTCAGAACGCACAAATTTTTCATTGAAGTTGCACCGTCCAAACTGTCAATTGCGCACGGATTGAGCAATACCACTTTGTCGCGATTCACATTGTCGAAACTCAATCTGAATTTCCTGTCAATGAATTTAGATTCCAACGGCAACACATCACTGGTACTATACTCACCAACCATAGTTTTTAATTGATGTCGAGCATAATCGTTAGTACCTTCGGTGTTATCATAATTAGTATTACCGTATAAACAGAGATTACCGGACCTGGCACCGACAGGGAGTGGCACACAGGACGGCAATCCCGTAACCGTGTCATTACCCCTGGTTGAACATGGACCGCAGTCTAGATATTGGTAATCATGAATATTATTAAATTCACTCACATCCGTTTCTTCCAACGCTTTGCCGCTCACCTTATGAACTAAACGAGATTTTCTTTCAATTCTTAGATTGCAAGGCGAATAAATGTCGGTCTGTCTGTAAAGAGTTGGCCAATTACACCTACAGTACACTTCTCGTTTACCATCTGGTGTAATCATTTTGATCGGTGTTGTTAGAACCCTATTTCCACACACTCCTGATTTAACGTAGTCGTCATCATCGTCGTTGTGGCCGTCTTTCGCAACCTGTCTTTTCGTTTTAGTACCATCTGCAACGCTTGTGGTCTCATCATATTTCCCATCCTTTCCTTCGGACGTTCCGTTTATCGACACTAAATCACTTTTCCCATTGTTGGTCTTGTTACTTTTCACTGGTTCACAATAACTGAATAACCCAAAGAAAATGAAGAAACAAATAATCACAATAAATACCAACGTCGTCATTCTAACTTAGTTTACGTCCCCTCCGAGTGTACGGAGGTTCAGTATACTCAGATCTAGTAGTTGCCGTCCAACCAACAACCAGACTGATAGTAGACCCTGACCAAGTGCGATATAACCGTGCACGGATGATTCATGTCATCGCTACAATGGATCTATCCGACCCAGGTATTCAACAGACCAATCTTATGGCATTCATGATTTACCGTTTACTAGAATCTGAAAATTGTCGAGCCGAAGCACTCAAAGAATTGGTAATCGCTGAACGAAACCGAGCTGATGCTGAAAGGGACAGAGCCAACTCACTGCATCAACAACTTCTGGATACGAAGCACTCCGAGAAGGAACGTCGACCCAAGAATCAAGTTCGCTGCATGATCTGTGAAAAGTTAATCGCTAAAACATGGATATCCAGACACATGCAGACACACGAGAAAAAATAAAAGTAAGTTAGCACTGATTCCCGTGTTGTACATTCAAATCACCTAATATCCAGCAACGACGGATCCGCAATTCATGGATCAATCCATGGATCTACAAATCATAGATCCATACATGGATCCACAATTCTTAGATCCACCCATGGATCCAATTTTCTGGATCCATAATTTTCAATACACTTGCATTTAGATAATGTATTTTCCAAGTTGCCGGAAATGTATCACTCCAATCTACGTCACTGATGAATGCTAAATACATTTTCAGGGAGCAGAAGAATTTATGTATCGAGGGGATATGTGACGTCACATTTGCAGAAAATGTATCACCGACATGTGAAGTCACCGTTCGGAAAATGTATCGCCGATATGTGACGTCACATTTGCAGAAAATGTATCACCGTTCGGAAAATGTATCGACTGAAAATACACTTTCAGAACTTGTAAAAATTCCCAAGTCCAGTTTCGTGGATCCATAATTTGGTTTGCAGTTTTCTGGATCCATGGGTGGATCTAGGTTTTCTGGATCCATAGGTGGATCTAGATTGTTGAAATGCAAATACTGGATCCATAGGTGGATCGAGATTGTTGCAATGCAAATTCTGGATCCATGTGTGAATCGAGAATATTGGCTTCGAGTGTGCCTTCGGAATTTCCGACTCTCAATATGTAAATATTATTCAATGAGCTCGTCCTTGGTATGCGCAATATTGTACTATGCCAGAGTTCCATCCGCGAGTCGCGAGTGATGATTGAGCAAGTTGCTCGCACTTTACTCGTTCGGACTCGAGCACGGCACTTGCTCAATCATCACTCGCGACTCGCGGACGGAAGTTGCAAACAGTATCACTTTAGTTTCATACGGGCGCCGGATAGATTAGCCGCAGCTTGAGCGAGTTATGTGAATGAAGTACTCAACCCCAGTGACACACCATCGTGTGTCCATCGTTGAGCTTTCGTTTTGCTCGCGTTGGCCTGAGCATAACCTTTCTGCGCTGCAACCGTTCTACTTTCATTTTGCTCACGTTGGCCTGAGCGGAAATTTTCTGCCCTGCAACTTTGGCGAAACACTCATCACACGTTGGTTCATTTTGTGTAACATCGTGTGTCCATCGTTGAGCTTTATTTTGTGGACCATCGTGTGTCCATCGTTGAGCTTTCGTTTTGCTCGCGTTGGCCTGAGCAGAAAATTTCTGCTCTGCAACTTTGGCGACACACTCATCACACGTTGGTACATTTTGTGGACCATCGTGTGTCCATCGTTGAGCTTTCGTTGCGCTAGCGTTGGCCTGAGCAGAAAATTTCTGCTCTGCAACTGGCGACACACTCATCACACGTTGGTACATTTTGTGGACCATCGTGTGTCCATCGTTGAGCTTTCGTTGCGCTTGCGTTGGCCTGAGCAGAAAATTTCTGCTCTGCAACTTTGGCGACACACTCATCACACGTTGGTACATTTTGTGGACCATCGTGTGTCCATCGTTGAGCTTTCGTTGCGCTTGCGTTGGCCTGAGCAGAAAATTTCTGCTCTGCAACTTTGGCGACACACTCATCACACGTTGGTACATTTTGTAGACCATCGTGTGTCCATCGTTGAGCTTTCGTTGCGCTCACCCTGGCCTCAGCAAAGATTTTCTGTGCTCAACTTTTGCGCACCATTGTGTGTCGCTCAGATTTGCCCTCGCTTCACTTTTCTTTTGCCATCATATATTATTATTATTATAATTTATAATAATAATAATAATATACACCCTCCCCGTCCGTAAAGTCCCATAGTTACAGGGACACTAAACCATATACCATATACGCGATAGTATATAGTAAATAGTAGTGGTGGGGGTAAAGTGGGCGGAGCCTATTACCCCCTCCCCTTGGACTTTACCCCCACTACTAACATCTAGTATATATTACCGCATATATGGTATATGGTTCAGTGTCCCTGTAACTATGGGACTTTACTGACGGGGAGGGTGTATATTATTATTATTATAAATTATAATAATAATAATATGACATAGCACAGAACTTTTGCTCGAGCTTGAGCGAGCGATGTGTGAGCAGCACGCAACACAGGCGACACACCGTCGTGCACAAAACTTTTGCTCGAGCTTGAGCGAGCGATGTGTGAGCAACGCACACCGTCGTGCACGTAACTTTTGCTCGAGCTTGAGCGAGCGATGTGTGAGCAGCACGCAACACAGGCGACACACCGTCGTGCACAAAACTTTTGCTCGAGCTTGAGCGAGCGATGTGTGAGCAACATACACCGTCGTCCACAAAACTTTGGCTCGAGCTTGAGCGAGCGATGTGTGAGCAACATACACCGTCGTCCACAAAACTTTGGCTCGAGCTTGAGCGAGCGAGTGTGAGCAGCACGCAACACAGGCGACACACCGTCGTGCACAAAACTTTTGCTCGAGCTTGAGCGAGCGATGTGTGAGCAACGCACACCGTCGTGCACGTAACTTTTGCTCGAGCTTGAGCGAGCGATGTGTGAGCAACATACACCGTCGTCCACAAAACTTTGGCTCGAGCTTGAGCGAGCGATGTGTGAGCAACATACACCGTCGTCCACAAAACTTTGGCTCGAGCTTGAGCGAGCGAGTGTGAGCAACTTTGGCTCGAGCTCGAGCGAGCGAGTGTGAGCAACACACACCGTCGTGCACAAAACTTTGGCTCGAGCTTGAACGAGCGATGTGTGAGCAGCACGCAAGCTACGCGTTGCTCGCTCAGCTTTCGCCAGTTCATTTTTCTGCTGTACCATATTATTATTATTATAATTTATAATAATAATAATATACACCTTCCCCGTCCGTAAAGTCCCATAGTTACAGGGACACTAAAGTATATACCGTACATAGGGTAATATATATTAGATAAAAGTGGTGGGGGTAAAGTGGGCGGAGCATATTACCCCCACCACTTTTACCTGGTATATACGTCCGTATATATGGTATATACTTTAGTGTCCCTGTAACTATGGGACTTTACGGACGGGGAGGGTGTATATTATTATTATTATAATTTATAATAATAATAATATGGTATAGCAGAAAAATGAACTGGCGAAAGCTGAGCGAGCAAGTGAGCAGCGCTATGGCACAAGCTGGTGTACAAAAGTTGAGCGCAGAAAACTTTGGCTCAAGCTAGCTCGAGCAAAACGAAAGCACAAGAAGCGACACACGATGGTGCACGAAAATGTACCAACGTGTGACGAGTGTGTTGACAAAGTTGCAGCGCAGAAAATTTTGGCTCAAGCTAGCTCGAGCAAAACGAAAGCACAAGAAGCGACACACGATGGTGCACAAAAATGTACCAACGTGTGACGAGTGCGTTGACAAAGTTGCGCGCTGAAAACTTTTGCTCAAGCTAGCGTGAGCGAAACGAAAGCTCAACGATGGACACACGACGGTGCACAAAAATGTACCAACGTGTGACGAGTGTGTTGACAAAGTTGCAGCGCAGAAAACTTTTGCTGAAGCTAGCGTGAGCGAAACGAAAGCTCAACGATGGACACACGACGGTGCACAAAAATGTACCAACGTGTGACGAGTGTGTTGACAAAGTTGCGCGCAGAAAACTTTTGCTCAAGCTAGCGTGAGCGAAACGAAAGCTCAACGATGGACACACGATGGTGCACAAAAGTTCAGCGATCAACATACCTCGACACGAGTCCAGTATAAGGACCATGTCATGCAGTGGAGCGATACTGTACTCAGCTTCCTACGGAGGAGCGGTTGACGGAAGAGTTTATGATGAGAGTAAATTGGTTGAAAATCTTGTTACAAAATCCTGGTTGGAAACTCTGTCCGAGGTTCAGACTATGGAGTGTGATAGTAGCAAAACCGTATGGTACGATTTCAAGTTGACAACCCGAGATTTGTTTGGTGGTGACAAGCAATTCATTCACCGTTACTGTTACAACAAGTTTGCGGAACAGATAATGAATTACTTTGCATTACCTGAACTTTCAGTATTCTTGAAACGTTTGAAAAGTTACGAGACGTACGAGGACATATATGATTCAGATTTGAATATGGCAGAATTCTTAGATTCAATGCTTGTGGATACACGATTTGTAGTAGGTTTGAGGAACGAGAGCTCGATTGATTCGAACGTCGTTCCCGAATCAGGTGATGATGCCGCCAATATAGCTCTGAACATCAGTGATTCGAATCTAATAACAGCATACCTCTACAGATTCAGTTTATTTCGAACATTACCTTCGGAAGATGAGGTTTCAATTGAATTTATAACGCAGCGTACGAATTCTAATGAGAGCAAAATAATACCCTTAGTTCTGTCTGGAGGATTTAAATTGGTCATAAATGAGAACATTGTGCTCAACGCACTGTTGGCTCAATACAATGTGAAACCCAAAATCAATGTCAATTCGTCGGGCGAAATAACTGTGACGGGTATCGATATGGTGGAGGATAGCCAATGGTACGGATTGTTCAAAGTAATAAGACAGTATGCATAAACTGGTAAATTTAATATTTATACTAAGATCAGCGGCATCGTTCTACGAAGAGGGCGAATATAGAAAATCTTTCGTTAGGAAGATATGCGAATCATTTGGCATAATACGGTATTTGGAATTAAATTTTGAGAGCGAATATTACAATGCAAGTACTGCGATTGTCAACTTCATTAGTGGTCAAATAACATCAGGTCAATTTGCTGAGATGGCATTCAAAAAGATTAGCTCCCCTGACTACAGTACTACGGATGATGACGAAGAGGATGACCAGAACCGCCCGTACAAAAAATGGTCAGCTATTGTTTACGCGATCGTTGGTAAGGACAGGAGAGATTCCAGAATATCAATAGAATTTATCCGAGTCTATAGTGATATTGAAATTTCTAGTGCTTTCAACAGTCAGTCCCGTTTTCTCACTAAACTTTCGCCGATGTTGTACGCTTTAAAATCATATTCATTTATGAATTTCAATGGCACTAAGAATTCGAATAATATCTGTGTTTACGGTTTAAATTTGATTTATTTCAATTACGACAGTAAGTCGGAGATCATTCGCCGAGTGAATATTGATTCGAATTTTACGACCGACTTTAGTTCTCTGCTCTTGGAGGCGATCAGTACTAAGAGTTTCGCGAAAATTGAAGTGTTGAGCATAATAAATCGTAGCGACCATTTGAAAATAATCGTGAGATTCGGAAAGTATCATCTGAGTTGCTGTTACTTTCTAGGTCGAGCCGATTACTTTTTCGGTAACATACTTGTGTATAAACCGGAAGTTTTGAATTCAATGTGCAATTGTAATTTGAAATCAAATCAATGGCGATTATGCGTGGCAGTAACAAATATAAAAGAAAATGTGAACGTGACGGACAAACTATCGCGAACTTTGCGAAATTTCATTGTGATGAGCAGTAGTGTTTATGAAACAGTGATGAGGAATAACGACAATGACATAAGACCAGTATCACTGTTCACGGCAGTACCCTACTTGCGTTTGGAGGAGTTGAATGAAAATCGAATGTGCGGTTTTCATAACTGGCTGAAAAGGCATTCCGGTTCATGGACTTCAAATTATCTACCGGTTCGCAATTTTCTGCGACATTGGATTTTGGATAGCAATGCCGGTAACAAAAGCACAATCATTTACAGGCCGTACATAATGTCCTTGCTGGAATTGAAAAATGTAGACTTGGAATCGGATGTGAGTGCATTCACGAGATATATGTGCACGTCAGATGTGTACAAAACCTACATTCGTGTTACTGATGAAGATATTATCACTGCTAATCGCAACAGTGGTTCTCTTGCTGTCCCTGATTCTAGACTTGCATTCCAATGCGGTAACGGATTCTATGTGTACACCGGTCCAGATATATATTTTCCTTTCCCATGTCCTTCCGCAGTTTTTATGGATGTAACAATATTGCAGCGACTAGGTTTGAATCCCATAACGTCGCCACCACATGAATTTTACTTTGGCCGAACGTTCACGCATGCAACATCATATATGGGTCGCTTGAATGAATGCACCGTCTTTTGTTCGTCGCTATTGAGATTCACTACCGATGATAATTTACCCATCCAATCCGACATCCAACCGGTTAAAGTTCTCACCGGTATATCGGATTCACCATTGGTAAATAACGTATCAGATCCGGTACATCGCTATTACGATGAAGTTTATAGGGACCTCTCACCCATATGGCCGAACGTTAGAGTTACGAATTTAATTTTCAAACCACCCTTCGAAGGTGTAGTGCTCACACTCTTTTCTACCAGTGAACCTCAACTCAACCGTCCATTGGATGTCGACATTGCATATACTCTCACAAAATTAGTAATTGAGAATTCCGGTGATACCATTATACCGGCTCCTGTACTATTCACCATTCAATCAATCACTGCGATCTCATATAAGTAATATGTCTTCGACTTCGATTCCAGTTAGAAATGTCCCAACTACTATCACTGTGAACGAAAATAAACCGAGCAACCAGTGGATTTACTGGGTAATTTACGCGTTCATCGCATTATTCATTGTTTGGATCATTCTGTTCGTTCTGATTCGATCAGAAGTGATCAAACCTGGTAATTGGCTATATGATAGTACAACTTGGGTACCGGGTCTAGGAAGTAACGCACTACCTTCCAGAACTGTTGTACCACCACCAATTGTATCCGGCGGCACAGGAACCGGCAGCAGATTTTAGATCTTAACACGTTCGCCAGACTCTCTTCGATTCGCAAATGCAAAAAAAAATATATTTTTTTTGCCTTCATCGTTATAATTTTTAATTTACAAACGTTTCTTTCCCAACAATAGTAAATGCTTAATATTGACGGCTTTATTTCCAAGAAATGCACTCGTTACTGGAATCGAACACCATTCCTGCCCGCGGCCCTTAATTACGGTTTGCTTTCCTTCGTCAAATATTACAGATTCACTATTGGGGAACTCATCAGTATAACCATGTACAACGCCACTGAAACTGTCTTTCGATGCGCGATTTAATCTAATGAGACCGTATTGACGGGTCGCCTGTTCTTCCAAAGTTATCAAACGTTTGAATTTCTTTCCCAGACCATCGGTATCTTCGGTTGATTTGCGAACTGCGATTAATTTATTTTCCAAATCACCAGTTGCCCCGTAGATATGTTCCCGAATTGAACTTTCACTCAACAATAATTTTACATCATCTTTGGTGTATTTGTTTTTTCCTTTCTTTTTGTCATCGTTGGATGATGCGGATTTATTTTCGTTGTCGGCTACAGGATTCTGAACAGCGACGGAAATATTCACAGATTCTTCAGGTTGCAGATCGTCCCTCGTCTCATCGGCTGGTAATTCGATATTTTCTGGCGGCGATATTGGTGGTGGTGGCACTGGAGGCTTCACTTCCTGAGGCGTTGGTTTTGCAACTTGACGTTGCTGTTGTGTCGGAGGCATTGGCGGCGGCGGCGGCTGTTGCTGCGATGGCGGTTCCTTCTTCGGTGGAGATACTGGGTTGGAAATATTTTCTGATGGTGCAACTTTCATTTTGGGTTGAAACGTGCCACCACTTGATTTCTCATTCCCAATACTATCTCCTTCCCTTTGGCTTCCTGAAATTCGATGCGATATAATGTTTAGACGTCCTCCTTCTTGAGGTGCTACATGGTTTGGAATATTTTCTGACGGTGCAACATTCATTTTGGGTTGCACCGTACTTGATTTCTCATTCCTAACAATATCTCCTTCCCTTTGGTTTCCTTCAATTTGCTGCGACATACTATTTGGACGTCCTTCTTGAGGTTCGGTACCAATATTTTGTGACGGTGCAACATTCATTTTCGATTGCAGGTTTGATTTCTGATTCCCAATAATATCTCTTTCCCTTTGATTTCCTTCAATTTGCTGCGACATACTGTTTGGACGTGCTACAGGTTCGCTACTAATATTTTGTGACGGTGCAACATTCATTTTGGGTTGCAGCGTACTTGATTTCTGATTCCCATCTCCTTGCCTTTGGCTACCGGAAATCGGATTCGACATGCTCCCTCGTTGACCTATGAGATTTCCAGGTGGCTCATCAAAAGGATCACGATTTTTACTATTACTATCACCGTTTGGCAATTTCTCTCGTTCATTCATTTTCACCGGTGGTGCTAACGATCTTTCAATCTGTTCCGAAGCTTGTGGCAACAACGGTCCATTAATCGAAATTCCAAAATTCGGGATTATAGAATGCGACTGACCTCTAGGATTGGTCGGCTTGACTCTCTTCCCGTTTTCAGTTATTCCGTTAGCTTCTAACATTGAAGCAGCCAGTAACAGTGCTTTATTCGTTCTTTCACTCTCTTCCATTAACTTTGCAATTTCTATATCTTTCGATTTCACCCGGGTCTCTAAATTTAATATTTCTAATCGTTTCGATTCCAAATCGCTACGCAGATTATTTAGTAAATCCTGTTTAGTCCGGGACAATTCGAATCGTCCTTTAGCAGCTTCGGCTAACGCGAGTTTTTCATTTAATTCATCAATATTTCCTTGCAACTTAATTTCGTTATTTTGCAATTTCAATTTATCATTCTCCAAACCAGCAATCCTATCTTCGCTATCTGATTTAATCCTAGTCAATTTTTCTAATTCATCCTTCAGTAACCATTCTCTATTTCGGCAATCACTCAATTCTGATTTAATTGACTCATTTTCCGTCTGAATATTTGATATTTGGGTCAATGCGTTTGCTAATGACATTTTCAAATTATCATTATCCAATTTAGCGCTGTTATCGTTACCCGCGCCCTCATCAGCAACTACTAGTCTGGCGGCGCTACCGGCGTTACCAGCGTTACCAGCGTTACCAGCGTTACCAGAATCTACTCCGTCGCTATCAGAATCCAATCTGGCATTAATACGAGTATCGGGTTCGTCGCCTCTACTCGTAATGTCTTTTGAATCATCACGTTTACCTACTTCCTCGTCTTTAACATTACCTGTTGGCAAATCTTCATTCTTCTTTCTGCCTGTCACGAACGTAAATACTAATAAAATTACAATCAATATTATAATCCACACCAACATTACTTAATAATTCATTTGACAATACCTTCAATGAGAACCATGTAAATGCTGTTCTGCGGCCATATTTCGTACCTACCAACCGTGGTTCGTCGAACGTAAGTCTGAGTTGTGATACTGGATCGTATAATATCAATTCCGTCAATGATCTCTCGTAAATTGGTTCCTATAATATTTCTGCACATGAATTTAATACAAGGCATTTCGCTACCTGGAGTCTCGTAAAATATACCACCGCTAATGAAAATTAAACCCATGGCGATTAAATTTTCTATACGTTTGGGATTTGATGTTTTCACCAGAAGTTCGATACACACGGGACTTAAGGTGTCCGATAATAAAATACATTTCAGTCGTTTATATTCGCGGCATAGCATCGAGTTAAATTGATCATTGTCCCAGATGTTCTTTGTAGTTGAATTTAAATAATTAATCTTGCTATTGGACACAATAACGTCTTTTGCGAAATTCAACTTTACTCGGTACGTAACTTTTCGCAAGTCGAACACCACTTGTGCCTTCGGCGGTCGATCATTCAATTTCAATATCAATTTACCGGACAGACGTAATATCTCGAGTACGTACAATTTCATGTAACTGAGTTCCAAATTGTTGTCGAAAACCAGTGTCCCAGTATCAGTTAACACAACAATCACATTGCTTAAATCGGTGTTCTCAAATAGAACAGTCTCGATCGATATTGATTGTGGGTCGACGTTATTTCTAGGGATAATAACGAAACGAATGATAGTTGCCAGTTTTTTATTTAATGTAATGTCGAATAATTTGTCGAGAACAGTAGCATCGCCGAAACGTTCGTAGATTTTCAATGTCTCCTTGAAATCACTATCCATTATAAAACTTATAGCAGCCGAAATTATTGAAAATGTGTCATGAAAGGAGTTGGTCGTCAGTAAAGTTGTCGCCGTTTCCGTTCTTGTTGCTGATGGTCACGTTGCATTTTATGGTAATAGCGATGATTTCCATGACGATGGGGATGACCTGTAGTACTGCATTCTATATCCTCGTCACTGAATGATGGATTCAATTTACCGTCCAATGGATTTCCAGATTCTGGCCTTTCAATTTGACTCGAACAATCACTTCCGAAGCGATCGGTCTGCGAATGAACTTTCGCCAATTGTCCGGTCACTTTGTGATGTCCGGATCCTTTTAAACCCATTACGCCACCGAAACCACGTTGTACATTTTCCAACATACTCGGATCTGGTACTGCGCCACCGAAACCTCCAAACATACTTGGATCTGGGCCCAATTTTCCCAAGATATTCGGATCTGGCTTGAGACTACCGAGACCACCAGATCCACCACTCCCTTTCAATTTATCGTGAAGAGAAAATGCCGTGTCCAGATGTGTTTCAGGTTTGCCCAATGATAAAAGTCCCTCAACATTTGGTACGGGTTGAGGAATCGCCCAGCTGGGATTGTGTAATAATACAAAATTAATCAAAATAGAAATTCCTATTACTTGCAACATCTCGCTCATACTGCTGCTACTCAAGTAACTCTACCCATCCATTTGATTTTATATACACCGGCAAATCAATTATTCAAATAATTCATGGAATTCCGCATCATCATCCTTCTTTTTCTCCGCAGGCTTCATTTCACATTTATAGCTTTCATCCTGTTCACCGATACTCTCACCTACGCAATATTTGACAAATGTGCGAACAACATCGCAAATTCTTTTCTGCACTTGTGTTCTAACCTTGGATTCTAGACAATATAGCCAACTGACAAGTACTATCACACTTGTCATCACCAAGTATAAACTTAATGTGACCAAGTTCTTCAAGCCAATCAAAGTGAGAGCTAAAATTGCAACACCACATATTACACAGTTACGTAACATCGTCAAATGCGATGCGTCCAATGGTTCCGTCACATAATTACACATATCCCTAAAACCCATATTAACGACTTATAGTATTGTGTGTAGCATCGTGTAAATAATATTAATTACAAATAGGGTAAATATAACAACAAAAAATAAATATCAGATAGAAAATCATTTATTTGGTATCGTGTAAATAATTAACATCTCGGTAGCGGTTGCGGGTCCTCATCATCATCGTCATCTTCATCATCATCGCCGCCGGCGCCGCCGCAACCAATGTCACCAGCATCGTTTTCCGGTGAACTTACTCTCCTGGGAGACGGTGATCTGGATCTCATCTCATTCCCGTTTTTCAGCAAACACTTGAGATCCGAAAGACTCTTATCGTCGCCAACGAATATTACATTCGCAATTTCTTTTCTCGATTTATCGTCGGTGATCATGGACCAAATTTCGTTATGCAACGCTTGCATGTCATCTTTGTACTTTATAATATCATTCACCACAGTCAGCACTTTAGATTTTTTCAATAATGTTGCGATGTCACCCACGGTTTTTCTTCCATTTGCAATCATCACAACGAACGGGTAATTTATTCTTCGGTTAAGTCTTTTTAGGCAAGTCGAAGCATCAGCTAGTGGTATCAGATTGTACGACCCATCCTTTTTGCTCACTTTTTTCAATATCGCAACTTTCCCGCTATTCATTTCACTTTGAATTTTTGCGATTGAGCTACTTGCTGTTGAAGTGGCAACAGCGGAAGCAGTAACCGAACCACTAGCAGTCGGTATTATACCATCCATATCTTCACAATCTTCACCATTACTCAACATAACGTAATATAAATTTTCCACATATTTTATAATTGGTGGTCCGTTGGACGTTACTTCGATATTGCCGTCCGGCAGATACTTCACACTGTTCGATGCAACCTGAGATATTTTCTTAACTTTATTTAAATTCTTTTTAACATCGTTAATACCGTTCACACTGTCTTTCACAACTTTCCTCACCACACTGGGTTTTTCAAATTCAACTCGTCCGTCTTCCATGATCGATCGCAATGTAAATCTACAACTAGTATTAGTTCCTCATATACACACTGATCCGACCACATTCTCATACAGCGTGCGTTGCAAAAAATATTAGTTAACAATTTTCATTACATCCATCGCTGGTGGGTCGACCGATGTAGAAGACTTGCAGTCGAAAGTCTTGTCGATAACAACTGCGGTCAGATTTATTTCATTAGCATCATAGTTGGATCCATTGTGTTTGCAACAACGCAACATAACTACAAAAATGCTGATTACACTCAGAACGCACGAACCAATCACACCGTATTCCACCACGTTAATCATCATTTGTCCTTATTTAATAGTCGACAAAATATTCCAATTTCAGATCGTCGATATCGTCTATTTCCTCCTCCAAATCGATTGAATTACTACGACTGACGTTTAAATCCAGACTACAGACTGACGGCGTGTAAGCGCTGCTCAAATCATCGTACACATTATCGTCGATTCCGCTAAATATACCGCGGTTATACTGGTGGTCGTCACCACAATCCTCTTCTCGGCCGCCGCAACAGTCGAGCACCACGTTCACTATACCTGGCTCAGGAATCGATTCTTTCATGTACAAATCATCACCATTTTCATTATTGCTGCTAGTAATACGAACTAGTTGAACACTGTTACTCAGTGATGTAACGTTGAGTTTTCCTACATTCCTTGAGGAATTATTATTCTTGCCGCCGTCAACGCACAATCTGATCATGTACGCAATATTATTGAGTGACATTAATTTACTCAGATCTTCAAATCGAGAACA
Organism: Matsumurasca onukii; assembly: GCA_018831715.1. Classification (NCBI taxonomy): domain Eukaryota; kingdom Metazoa; phylum Arthropoda; class Insecta; order Hemiptera; family Cicadellidae; genus Matsumurasca; species Matsumurasca onukii. The sequence continues at coordinate 14,675 of JAHHFQ010000243.1, read as the reverse complement.
ATTTGTTAATGCCAGAGTTCTTTCCATATTCAGTATAACTAATTGGCATCCGTTCAGATCGACTACTCGTGAATCACGTAAAAGTATACCAGGGGGTATGTAAACGCAACAACCCAATTCAAGAACAAGTGTGCGACCGTGGATTTTATCTACGTACACATTTCCATTCCCTGAAATCGTTGCGCTACGTCCACCCAAAAAATATCGCACTAAATTTATGTACAGTCGGTTACGATTGTCAGTGAGTACAGTAACCTTTTCTAGAACATCGAATATACTATCGCCTGTATCAGCGTAATCAGATCGTGTCATCACGGTGAACTCGAAACAATTTTTTTTTTTTCATCAACATTTTCAATATCACGGCGGAGACGAGTTGATTCGTCACCCTCACTAACTGATTCCAAATTCAAATTATCAACTGTCGGTGTAACTGGGCCGCCGCCGTCACCTAGTAGCACCGAACTTTCGGACACATTTCCAATTTTCCGTGAATATATCAACATTGCGGCTATATCTTCACCCTTTTCATTAAATTGTCCTGTCCGTTGTTGATTGTGGTGGTGGTGATTGCGATGGTTCTCTCCTTGCTGTTGCTGCTGGTGATTATGATGGTGTTGGCCGTTGCGATTATTGTGCTGATGACCGCGATTGTTGTTACTATGATGATCCTTTGAATCCTGTGAATTTTCACCATGATTGCGATGTTTACCATCGCTTTCAACCGCTATAATTAATATTTCCTCACCCTCATTGCTACCGCCACTACTTTGGTTACCCCCAGATCCTAAATTGTGTTGGTGACCGTCCGATACGATACTGCTGCTACTGTTGCTACCATGTTGTTCATTATGGCTCTCAGATACGCTACCATTACTATTGCTATGACCCACCGATGAGCTACTATCACTGTTGCCACCGTTATGTTCATGTTTTCCATGATCCCCTGCTGTAACGATTATATTTTCATTATTGCTGCTACCATTAATATGTTCTTGCGTCTGATGACCCCCTGAAGTGACGCTGCTACCACCAGTGCTGCTACTTGTGCTGCTGCTGCTGCTGCTATCGTTATTATTATTATTATTATTATTATTATGATGTTGCTCACTACCCGTGTTGTTACGTTGCCGCTTCTGCTGATCCAGCGGCGCCGGTGTAGTTGTTAGTTTTTCCTGTTGTTTATTATGCTGGCCACCATTCACTACAGCGGTTCGATTTTGCTGCTCTTTCTGATGACCACTATTCACAACGGACGTGGTTCGATTTTGCTGATTACTACTACTACTGCTGCTGCTGCTACCGGTACTACTGTTACTACCTTGCTGCTTCTGTTGGTCACCGCTCGAAATTACATTTTGCTGGCTGCTACTGCTGCTACTATTAACCTGTTTCTTCTGCTGGTCACCGCCCACGATTACATTTTGCTGATTGTTACCACCAACACCGTTACCGCTGCTACTACTACTACTACTGTTAGTACGCTGCTGCTTCTGCTGCTGGCCAGTATTCACATTTTGCTGACTGCTGCTGCTGCCGCTACTACCATTACCCTGTTTCTTCTGCTGGTCACCATTCGCAGTTACATTTTGCTGATTGCTGTTGCCGTCACCCTTCTTCTTCTGCTGGCCACCACTCCCATTGACATTTTGCTGGCTGCTGCTGGTGCTACTACCGCCGCTGTTACCATTATTATTACTATCACCCTGTTTCTTCTGCTGTCCACCCGCATTGACATTTTGCTGGTTACCACCGCCGCTATTACCATTATTATTACTATCACCCTGTTTCTTCTGCTGGCCACCCGCATTGACATTTTGCTGGTTACCACCGCCGCTGTTACCATTATTATTACTATCACCTTGTTTCTTCTGCTGGCCACCCGCATTGACATTTTGCTGGCTGCTGCTGCTACCACCTTGACCACCGTTCGCATTTATATTTTGCTGATTGCTGTTACTATTATTACGCTGTTGTTTCTGCTGGCCACCCAGACTACCCTGACCACCACCACCACCACCACTGCCACCAGTAACAGTAACCGATGTGCTAGTTGAATTTTGCTGAATGCTATTGCTACTACTGCTACTACTGTTACTAATATTATTACGTTGCTGTTTCTGTTGACTGCTACTTGATGTAACAGTTTCATTTCGCTGGTTGCTACTGCCACCACCACAATTATTATGCTGTTTTTGCTGCTTCTGCTGCTTTTGCTGACATGGTGAAACGGTGGTTGTCATTTTATTTCCATCATGTTCCCCGTTATTAATATTATGAGTCGATGTAGCGGGCGCCGCAGATGTTAAATTTCGCTGCTCCTCACGTCCATGGTTCGTCACAATTGGCTGCGGTTTTCGCGTAATAGCGACCGCAGGTGTCGAAGGAGGAACCACAGGCGCGACACTACATCCTCCTGGTTTCTTATTTTTTTCCCCACTACCATTAACCTTACGCGTCTGATTCACCCCATTCCCTTTACCTTCACAGAATGTCAAAACACTCTGGCAAAAATCAGCATTTCTGCTCACCCTTAAATTTTCTGTTGGCGGTTGCCAATCCTCACCAGTTCTAGGATCCAATATAGAATAATTCATATTTTTCTCGCTATTATTAATTTTACTACCACCTCTCATATATTTACTGTAATAGAATATTACAATGGATCCCACTATAATAAAAGTGCTTAATATGACCGTTCTCAATTTCATACTATCCTCTCTTAATATATATATTCTCTCACCTCTTCCACATTATACACATGGGGACCAGGTTTGCGAATAAATTCACACAATAATAGATTTTGAAGTACATTAATATAATTATGAAAATATAATTATCGGTTGCTGGAATAATGCAATCTGAAAGTGTCGTCCAAATCATTGAACCATAAATTGTACACAATATCTAGATTAAAAAGAGCACATCTTTGGAAATTAGTAAAATTGAGATCACCATGATCGTTCATGCACACAACAATATTATTACAATTAGTGGACTTGCAAATGTCCACAGTGGGTTTATGTACAAAGACCAGTTGGTCAGGGGAACATTTATCCTTAATCATATTTAAATATTGTTTGAAATATTTATACATGTACATGAATGAGAAATTGGCACATTTGAGAGAGTATCTGTTGAGGAAACTGCGATCATTGAAGGATGATGTGCTGGAGTCGATGTTGATGACGATTGGGCGGACGTACTCGTACTGGCGCTGGAAAAGGTAGACGAGAGCGTTCTTCTTGTTTTCACCTTTGATGAAAATCAGCTGGTAATTGGAGAGCATGTTGACAATGTTGAGATCGGAATATGGCTCATTCCCTTCCTTGAGAGGTAGATGGGTGTATTTGTCACGAGTGTGGAGATCGCCGTTGTCCAGAACGAAGTAGGGTGAAATCACATCGTGACGGAAATTGTTGACAATTATCTCATCGGTCGTCAAATTTCGCACAGCCATTTCCTTTATGAGAAATCCAATTTTATTCACATATATCATCTGGATATCTACTAGAGCGGAAATCCAGTTCTTCGATTCCAACACATCTTTTGGCGAAGACAACATCATAACGTATATGTACACTTACAGCAACACATTACAGTCAAGGTGGGATGCAATTATCTCTCATGTGAGATAGAGAAATCGGTGTCTAGTCGGTAACATGATGCGATGGAGATGAAGAATTACTGGAAGAATTGTTGGAGGAATTGATCTTGGAGAGCTGGTTGAAAATGTCGTCGAGTGAGAATTTGCGTTTTGATTCCACCTTGGTGTTGTCAGGAAAGAAGGAGTTGTCCAGATTGAGAATCTCGAAGAGCGGAAGAACGAACGGCGAATGGCAACAGGTGTTGCGAACATCAGCAGTCGTCACTTTGCCTTGGAGTGCGTGGATTGAAGTGAACAAAATTCCGGAATAGATGTTGTTTTCACCAATTTGCAGCAAAAGTCCAAATACGACAAATGTAAATAAGTCGCTGACCTTGATCATAGCTTGTATTAACGTTTCGTTGCGACAGATACTTTTGAGTACCGTGTTGAATTCAGTGAACATGGTGCGGTTGAATTTTTCACCGAGATAGCAGGTTTCTAGGTAATTTCTAGCCACTAAAGTTTTAATACGGTTCAGAGAGTCAATGACAGCCGACACCGTTGACCACATTTTCAACATGCTGATGCTGTGAACCTGTCCATGAGCTAATATTATAGCTTTCTCCGGCCAGCCTGGTGTGAACATATTTTCCAGATTCGAAAAGTACTTTACCACTTTTTTGTCGTCCGCATCGAGATCCTCATAGGAACTTAGCATCTTGAAGGTTTTCGAATAGCGACGAACGAGAATCTTGCGAAGTTCCTCGACCATCATTTTTTCCAATCCACCGGCACAAATGATACCATTCTTCTTGACGAAATCAACATTGTCACAATGAAAGATCTCAGATTGTAATTGTAAAGTTGTTTCAAACACTACTTCGCAGAACAACGGTTGGGTGACAATGTCGAATGTCAGTATGTTGTTGCCTTCACCCATCAAGTAAATGTCCTTGGAAAAAATAATATCCCTGGATGAGATTAAATTTAGACCCAAGTCAATATCGGTATCACACGTCAGCACTTTGACATTCATCTTCATTTTTCTACTCTCTTCAGGTTTGAGGATGGATTTGGTGAGCGACATCAGGTAGTTGCGTTCACCGTTCAATTCTGAGCACGAAAAGTCACTGTCACTAACAACGGACGCGGCTGAGGATTTTCTACCCCTCTTCGGCGCAGATGATGATGATGATTGCTTGGGAACTTTGAATATAGGATCGTCGTCAATTAATTTTCTCTTTGTCGGCTTCTTGCGTTTCGAATTAACCAGAGGTAGATTTTCCTCATCACTCGAAGTTTCACTGCCTTTTTTACAATTGCTGTCATTGTTGATACTGTTAGCGCCTCCGCCGCCGCCACCACCACTGCCGCCGATAGTACCGTTACCACCACTGCCGTTTCTAATTGATGTGCTGTGAGCGATTGGGCCTCCGATGTCAACAATTCCGCTGCGACCGCTGATGCTGCCGCCGCGAACACTAGTGTTAGCACCACCGCCTCCACTGGTATTTTTACGTGACCGATTCGATTGTACACTTTGCCTATCGTCTTCGTCATCGTCATCCTGATCATCATCATCATCAGAAGTGTTGCGAGTACCGTCCTGTAACATTGCTTGATTCTTCCCGATACTAATATTCTTGCCGCGACCACGGTACAACATAACTGATCTGGAGATGCGTTCCTTTTGGGCGGGTGACAAGTTCTGTTGTGGTGAATAGGTTTCAACTTCTTCGTGATTAGCTTCGTCAACTTCGGCATCAGCTTCGGCTTCGTTCGCCTCGTCGTCCAAATCTCCGGTCATATCTCCACCACCCATCTCGATCGCATCCTCATTCTCGTTGTCCATGATTATCTGTGCAACAGCTATTTCTTGTTCAGTAACTGAAGTATTCCGTAAACTTCTCTCACTGTGGCGTTCTTCAGCCTCCGATTGGTAATCATTAGTCTGACTCACCAGAGTGAATCGAATTGCGTGCATCAGAACGTGTGGCTCGTTCGCATTCGGTTTCAGGTGTTTTGTCAAATACGACACCATTTTCCGTAGTATTTCACTGTACAACAAAGGTTTGCTCTTCTTCACATAGAACAAAAATAGAAATGCCACCCAACTGTATTTCTGGTCCAATTTGTTGAACACACTGTCCATATTGCTTGCGAAAATATTATATTCAGTCATATTTATTGAACTGAAAAACTGTTCAAACTTGGGTAGCTGCATCACTTTCTCTTCAATCTCGCTAATTTGATTTTTTGTGAAATTTAATATCGCCCGGTTGTAAACACAAGCGAATATATCACATTTGCCAAGATCAAACATTGCCTTACCCTGTTTTCTCCAGTCAATGTTTTCAATACTCGTGTTCACTGTCCCAGATGCTGACGCATTGCTACTGTTCTTCCCGCTGCTGCTACTGTAATCCATTCGTTTCGGCATTTTCTTCAAGCTACTGATTTTATCTTCAATTTCACTATTAATAGAGTACGGTATCAACTGATGCGAGTAAGTTTCGTGCACTGTATTTATGCGAATCGATTCCGATGTACTCGTAGAGGGTAAACTGATTGTTGCAAGTTGATCTACGCCACTAACGTTAAACCAATCTTCAAAAGTTTCGGCAACCGAAGGAGCTACTTGAATCGGGGAACTAGAAGTAAATACCGGATAGTGATGTTGTTGCGGTGTCTGTTGACGTGAATGATGCACTTGTTGCAAATCCTGTATCTGTAGCTGCTGTTGCTGTTGTTGCTGCTGTTGGTGTTGCTGCTGCTGGTGCTGTTGCTGCTGCTGTTGCTGCTGCTGTTGCTGCTGCTGTTGCTGATGAAGATGTTGCTGCTGGATACGCTGATGCTGATGGAAATCTTCTTGCGATTGCAACTGTCTGTGTTGATGAGACGATGATGCTAGTTGCTGCGCTTGTTGATGATAGTGCGGATGGTTGGGAATATATATAGATTTCTTCTCCAAAAATATAGTCGAACTATTAAAATATTGCGGGTAATACTCGATCTGATGCTGCTGAGATATCAACTGCGACGGAGTAGTCTGTTGCGATATCAACTGAGATGAAGTCGCCGCCGCCGCCGAAGAAGATGCTGCTGGTTGAATAGGCACTTGCGTCGAGTAAGATTGCTGAACGATGTGCGGCTGCAGTTGCAATTGATCGTGATGCTGCTGATAAAAATGATGTGAAGGTGGGTTGGTCACCAAAGGAGATGATAACTGCTGCTGCAGTGAGTGATCCTGTTGCTGTTGCTGCTGCTGCTGCTGTTGATCTCGCTGAGGGTGGTGCAAGTACTGATTAATACACTTCCTCACTAATGACTTGTCGGAAAGCTTCATTAGAAAACATAATCGCACAATACACTACCGACCGACTCGATTCAATATCTCCTATCTACTGACTGCCGGCCGCGAGCAGAGTGCATTTATATACAAGTGGGTTATGCCCCCTTCTCCTCCCAACTCCCAATCCTTGTGTACGAGCTTATCGACATTTCCACACTCTCAACATGTGGGTAGATTTTACACGCAGTGGAACAGAAAAATTAATATTTCGCTACGCAACATAAAACTTTTACACCCAACAACCGTCAATAATTGCAAAAAAAAAACAAATTCATTTCAAATTGTCCGTAACACGTGGTGAGGCGAGATAGCGCGCGCGCGCACTACAGATACATCGGTGCACCGATCTACTAGAATGAAAGGCAAAGCCGTTCCCCGCCACCAGCGCTCGTCCTCACTGAAACTCGTTTTCCTCGATCCATACACCGATCTGTGAGAATCTAGATCCATCTCCCGATTCACTAACCTAGCAACAGCTTCTCTCTCTCATCTGCACATCAGCATCTCAGTTTCATCGATTCATCTACCGTTCTGCTAATATCACATCCACCTACCGTTATATATTATTTAGATTTAGATTTATTCTTCTTCTTTTTCCCAGACCCGCCGCTACTATTTGAACTCTGACTGTCATTTCGCTTACGCTTAGGTTTGCGATTCATGTAGTCACCATCACTGGAACTGCAATTACTGTCGGCACGATTGCGCTTATTTTTACCAATTGAACTTTTGCTTCTATCAGTGCGGGAACCGTCGTTACCGGACTTTATTGCGGACACTATTTGCAACTTTACCACAATGTCTAATATTTCTTCAGTATATGCTTCTATTTTAGATAATTTCTTTAAAATTAAATTCTGTTCAACCTGGTTCATTTTACTTAGTAACATACCGTAATTTAATTCCGGCATATCACTGAACAAATTATTATAAATTTCCGTCAGACTGCTACCGGATATATTGTATTTAACTAACCGAAGTCTGAATGGTAAATTATTTCTGAATGCTCTGAGAATATTCAATAGATTTAATTGAAGTCTTTCAAGTGAATCTAATTTTCCATGTACGTTATTCATGTTACACTTAAAGTTTTCTCATAAAACCGCTGAAGCAGATTGTCGGGGTTAATGAGGTCTGCTGCAAATGGAAGTAGTTCGCGAGCGCCGTTGAAATTGACGAAATCTTCGTCAAAGTCGTCGGTATCAACAATAAATGGAGTGTAAACTACGGTACCTGAAAGGAAAATGTGATCCGTAACCAGATCACTCATTGGCCTAACATATTGTCCGGGCACAAGTTCAGCGAACTCGTTATCCAGCTTTAGTAAGGATATTATATCGCGAAATTTACACCAAACATTTCCGTTCACATCGTAAAGTTTGATTATTTCCGATGTAACCGCGTGCGGCACCATAATAGCATTCGGAATCTGGCTGAGGTTGTAAATGAAATCAACGTCGTTAATATCAAAGTTATTGTCTGTAAGAAATTTATTTAAAATCACTTGAGTGCAAAACCATCGGAGGTCGTAATTTTTATCGAAATGGTAGCAGACTGAAAGTTGCAAGTCGTCAAGATATTTGACCCACAATAGCCAGTCGCAATATAGGTAATTGGATATATCCTCTGTTGAGTAATAGCGAACCCCGCAGTTATCAACCAAGACCGTGATAAACTCTTCATACATGTCTGAAAGATATTCACTTATTTAAATTGATGCCAATAAAAGTATGATTCGATATCAATAGCACGAAGCAAGTGGCTGGGTTGTTTACGTACGTACTTGGGATCGGGACCAGGGAGAGGAGGGAAAAAAAGCAATATGGAGGGGTGTTCAAATAGACGGTTAACGTACATATATAAATTGCAACGTGGCTCGAGATCGCAACTCTGTGTCTTATGTGTGCGTTGACATGATGCTATGAGTAGGAATGCAGTTTGCAGTCGACGACATTGGTGGCAACGAAATGTACGGTAGGAAACGAGCTAGGAAAATTATGGGTAAACTAAGTTGCATTTCAATAGGGAAAAATAAAGTGACAGTGGTATTTGACAGTGAGCGCAATGGTTGGTTCAAATTGATTGAATTAGCTGCGTGCCTAGAGCTCAGTGACCGCCATTCGGTTATAACCAACTATGTTGATGAGGGAAACACCAAGAGGTTCGCTGAAATATATGAGCCACCAGCCGCCGAATCTGTACCTAGACAGGCGACGTCGATCAATTGTACCGAATCACATCTCGACGACCCTTCGTCAATTTACATAAACGAGGTCGGAATGAATATGTTATTCCTGAAACTAGACACACGGATTGCCAGATCTTATTTGAAGTACGTGACAAGCCAGGTTATATCCAAGGAAATCACTAACGTTGGTGGAATTGTAAATTATTTTAGGAACGTTTCCGGATACTTGGACTCCAACAGCTCACCTGCCGTCAAAGGACATTTCTATATTGCTACTTCCAATTCCTATGAGCAGATGAACATTTACAAAATCGGATCCACGGCAAATCTTTCGAAAAATCTGTCAGTCTACAATAGCTGTCGCCTAGTCCACGACTACATCAAGTATATCTTCATCAGTCCACCGTTCGTCATTTACGAAGACATCGAGAGATCTGTCGCTAACACTCTGTTGCCGCACCGAATAGGTGACTCGAAGATGTTCAGGTGTGATTATTCCATTTTATTCAACACCTACAATCGAATTGCCAAAAGTGGAAATTATAGCATTTTGTAATTTAACCGTAGGTTGATTTATTTATTCCTTCCCGACAGCTTTACAGCATTCTGTGTATTCTATAGGCGGTAGCAATTCCGTGCAACGACTCCTGTACCAGTGGCATTGCCACTCATCGACTCGTAAGTTTATGACGAAAGTAATTTCCCACATCGTTGGATTTTTACTATTGAATCATTCACTCACAGAGTTTAGTCCTGTTGGGAACTTTCGATTGCTTTTATGTGTTGCACAGAATTTAACTGCCCAACGCGAACCAGACGCGCGCATGTTCTTTCACTGATTGACGCAAAGCAATCATGTCTCAACTTTGTGTGCCAATCGTTTTCCATCATCATATGTTCCTTGTCACGCTACTGTGTCACGCTACCACATACTACTAGGTATGTGCGTTCAGGAGCGATTTGTCCCCTATGCTGCTTGTCACCGCACTCGCCACTCGTCACTAGTTCGTACACCATCGTGCGTCCATCGTTGTGCTAACATAGCTTCAGCAATTAAGGTTTTGCGTATCGCATGTGTCGCTTCGGTTCGCCTGAACAGAGAATTTCTCTGCTGCAACTTTTGCATACGCCCTCGTCTGTCGATGGTACAATTTCGCGAACCATCGCGTGTCGCTTCTTGTGCTTTCGTTTTGCTCGAGCTAGCTTCAGCCAAAGTTTTCTCTGCTGCAACTTTTGCATACGCCCTCCTATGTCGATGGTACAGTTTCGCGAACCATCGTGCGTCGCTTCTTGTGCTTTCGTTTGCGCTCGCGTTGGCCTGAGCAGAAATTTTCTGTGCTCAGCTTTTGTCACACGCACACTCGTCTGTCGTTGGTACAGTTTCGCGAACCATCGTGTGTCGCTTCTTGTGCTTTCATTTTGCTCGCGTTGGCCTGAGCAGAAAATTTCCGTGCTCAGCTTTCGTCACACGCACTCGTCCGTCGATGGTACAGTTTCGCGAACCATCGTGTGTCGCTTCTTGTGCTTTCGTTCTGCTCGAGCTAGCTTCAGCCAAAGTTTTCTGCGCTCAACTTTTGTCACACGCACTCGTCTGTCGATGGTACAGTTTCGCGAACCATCGTGTGTCGCTTCTTGTGCTTTCGTTTTTGCTCACGTTGGCCTGAGCAGAAAATTTCTGCGCTCAACTTTTGTCAACACACTCGTCTGTCGTTGGTACATTTTGTGTGCACCATCGTGTGTCCATCGTTGAGCTTTCGTTTTGCTCGCGTTGGCCTGAGCAGAAAATTTCTGCGCTCAACTTTTGTCAACACACTCGTCTGTCGTTGGTACATTTTGTGTGCACCATCGTGTGTCGCTTCTTGTGCTTTCGTTTTGCTCGCTCCAACTTTTCCGGGCTGCAAATTTTCGCCAGGCCCTATATATTATTATTATTATATTTATAATAATAATAATATACACCCTCCCCGTCCGTACAGTCCCGTGGTTACAGGGACACTAAACCATATAGCGTATATATGGTAATATATAGCGGGTAAAAGTGGTGGGGGTAATATGGGAGAAAAGGAGGGAATTACGGGAAATGGGAGGGAAAACCGGGGGGAAATAATTGGATACCCCTCTCTATTCCCCCCCCCGGCGAAAACCAGAGAGAGAATGTATAGATTATTGGTGAAAACCTAACGAGGGAATGAAACTTGAGCTCGCACGCGACACACTCCGTCACTGAAGCTAATCCTCCCGAAAGCGTAAGTTCAATCAGCGATATGCTGTCCATTCATTTAACTTGAACAAAAGTTTCTGCGTACGACAGTGCGTCTTGAGCGTTGCACGTTCACCCAACACCATTTGCTTAAGTTCGAGCGTAAATTATGCGAGTGCCTTTCTGCAGTTCGTTTTCTCCATCAGAAGTTCTATGCTCGACTGTGCGTGTGTTACTCACGTCGTTCAATTTCTTTCCTGGTTCGGTTTCCGCCAATAATCTATACATTCTCTCTCTGATTTTCGCCGGGGGGGAATAGAGAGGGGTATCCTATTATTTCCCCTCCCCGTTTTCCCTCACTTTTCCCTTTTTTCCCTCAGTTTTCCCATATTACCCATAATCCCCCACCACTTTTACCCTCTATATATTACCATATATACGCTATATGGTTTAGTGTCCCTGTAACCACGGGACTTTACGGACGGGGAGGGTGTATATTATTATTATTATATTTATAATAATAATAATATATAGAGCCTGGCGAAAATTTGCAGCCCGGAAAAGTTGGAGCGAGCAAAACGAAAGCTCAACGATGGACACACGATGGTGCACCCAGAATGTACCAACGTGTGAGGAGTGTGTTGACAAAAGTTGAGCACAGAAATTTTCTGCTCGGGCCAACGCGAGCAAAACGAAAGCTCAACGATGAACACACGATGGTGCACAAAAACGTACCAACGACAGACGAGTGTGTTGACAAAGTTGAGCGCAGAAAATTTCTGCTGAAGCTAGCGTGAGCGAAACGAAAGCTCAACGATGGACACACGATGGTGCACACAAAATGTACCAACGTGTGACGAGTGTGTTGACAAAAGTTGAGCGCAGAAAATCTCTGCTCAAGCCAGCGTGAGCAAAACGAAAGCTCAACGATGGACACACGATGGTGCACACAAAATGTACCAACGTGCGACCAGTGTATTGACAAAAGTTGAGCGCAGAAAATCTCTGCTCAAGCCAGCGTGAGCAAAACGAAAGCTCAACGATGGACACATGATGGTGCAAATCTTAGAGCTGGATTTGTGTGTACCAAAATGCAACACAGTGTGAGCAAACTGAAAGCTGGGTGAGCGACACACCGCTATACGTTCGCTGCTTTGCAACATTGCTAGTTATAACTAGAGTCTAAGTTTCTGTGCGGGACAGTGCCCTAACATCTCTAGCTCTAGCTCTAGCTCTAGGAAATGTTCTGCTTTCTACGATGTGTTGTGTGCGAACCCAAGTTCCATTCCCTCGTTCGGTTCCCATTAATATTCTATACATTCTCTCTCTGTTTTTCGCCGGGGGGGAATAAAGAGGGGTATCCCATTATTTCCCCAGTTTTTCCCTACATTTCCCTATTTCCCTCCCTTTTTCCCATATTACCCCCACCACTTTTACCCGCTATATATTACCATATATACGCTATATGGTTTAGTGTCCCTGTAACCACGGGACTTTACGGACGGGGAGGGTGTATATTATTATTATTATAAATATAATAATAATAATATATAGAGCATGGCGAAAATTTGTAGCCCAGAAAAGTTGGAGCGAGCAAAACGAAAGCACAAGAAGCGACACACAGCGATGCACAAAACTTGTACCAACGAGTCAAGAGTGTGTGGACAAAAGTTGAGCGCAGAAAACTTTGGCTGAAGCTAGCTCGAGCAAAACGAAAGCACAAGAAGCGACACACGATGGTGCACAAAAATGTACCAACGAGTCAAGAGTGTGTGGACAAAAGTTGAGCGTAGAAAATTTCTGCTCAGGCCAACGCGAGCAAAACGAAAGCACAAGAAGCGACACACAGCGATGCACAAAACTTGTACCAACGAGTCAAGAGTGTGGACAAAAGTTGAGCGTAGAAAATTTCTGCTCAGGCCAACGCGAGCGAAACGAAAGCTCAACGATGGACACACGATGGTGCACAAAACGTACCAACGACAGACGAGTGTGTTGACAAAAGTTGAGCGCAGAAAATTTCTGCTGAAGCTAGCGTGAGCGAAACGAAAGCTCAACGATGGACACACGATGGTGCACACAAAATGTACCAACGTGTGACGAGTGTGTTGACAAAAGTTGAGCGCAGAAAATCTCTGCTCAAGCCAGCGTGAGCAAAACGAAAGCTCAACGATGGACACACGATGGTGCACACAAAATGTACCAACGTGCGACCAGTGTATTGACAAAAGTTGAGCGCAGAAAATCTCTGCTCAAGCCAGCGTGAGCAAAACGAAAGCTCAACGATGGACACATGATGGTGCAAATCTTAGAGCTGGATTTGTGTGTACCAAAATGCAACACAGTGTGAGCAAACTGAAAGCTGGGTGAGCGACACACCGCTATACGTTCGCTGCTTTGCAACATTGCTAGTTATAACTAGAGTCTAAGTTTCTGTGCGGGACAGTGCCCTAACATCTCTAGCTCTAGCTCTAGCTCTAGGAAATGTTCTGCTTTCTACGATGTGTTGTGTGCGAACCCAAGTTCCATTCCCTCGTTCGGTTCCCATTAATATTCTATACATTCTCTCTCTGTTTTTCGCCGGGGGGGAATAAAGAGGGGTATCCCATTATTTCCCCAGTTTTTCCCTACATTTTCCCTATTTCCCTCCCTTTTTCCCATATTACCCCCACCACTTTTACCCGCTATATATTACCATATATACGCTATATGGTTTAGTGTCCCTGTAACCACGGGACTTTACGGACGGGGAGGGTGTATATTATTATTATTATAAATATAATAATAATAATATATAGAGCATGGCGAAAATTTGTAGCCCAGAAAAGTTGGAGCGAGCAAAACGAAAGCACAAGAAGCGACACACAGCGATGCACAAAACTTGTACCAACGAGTCAAGAGTGTGGACAAAAGTTGAGCGCAGAAAACTTTGGCTGAAGCTAGCTCGAGCAAAACGAAAGCACAAGAAGCGACACACGATGGTGCACAAAAATGTACCAACGAGTCAAGAGTGTGTGGACAAAAGTTGAGCGTAGAAAATTTCTGCTCAGGCCAACGCGAGCAAAACGAAAGCACAAGAAGCGACACACAGCGATGCACAAAACTTGTACCAACGAGTCAAGAGTGTGTGGACAAAAGTTGAGCGTAGAAAATTTCTGCTCAGGCCAACGCGAGCGAAACGAAAGCTCAACGATGGACACACGATGGTGCACAAAAATGTACCAACGAGTCAAGAGTGTGTGGACAAAAGTTGAACGTAGAAAATTTCTGCTCAGGCCAACGCGAGCGAAACGAAAGCTCAACGATGGACACACGATGGTGCACAAAATGTACCAACGAGTCAAGA
>JAHHFQ010000242.1:0-105188 GCA_018831715.1 Matsumurasca onukii | reverse complement strand
TAGTCGGCTACTTTTTTTTTGTCAGGTAAAATTAAAACGGTGGAAATTGTAGCCAAAGAACTGAATTTACCAAATATCATTTTTTGAAAAAATAGCTCCTCTAATTTTGGCGTTACGGCAGTTTTAGTGTGGGACAACTTAACTTGCTCGGCGCTCGCTTTTCCGGTCTACCGCTTCTTGCCTCTGTATTCTGAGTGCATTAAACCTTCAAATAAAATTACTCTCAATTTATAATTTCCTATCCAATTACCTTTTCTTTGCATGTAATGCATTTTACATGACCTGCTATATCATATATGTGTATACATTTTGAAAATGTTGTAAATGCTGAAGTGTTTACTTATCCAAGTAACTGTGTGATTATGTTCAAAGCAAATACATGAGTTTTTTAACATTTTTTATTACGGAAAGTTTAATAATTGTATATATTTGTTTGTAAACTATGTAACTATTATTATAGTTCATTAATTCTACTTTCATGATAAGAAATTCTCCCGTTTTCAAGAAAAAGTGCAAAGTTTGTACAACAAAATGAATGAACCTATTTATTTCTATAATAATAGTTACATAATTTAAAAACAAATATATTATACATTCATTAATTCTACTTTCATGATAAGAAATTCTCCCGTTTTCAAGAAAAAAGTGCAAAGATTGTACAACAAAATGAATGAAGTTTTATTGATTGAAGAATTTATTGATTGATGTTATTGAAAAAGGTTTCCAAAGTGAATAGTATGGGATACTAAAACAACCTTTACATATTCAAATCATGTTTTCTTTTTCAACAGACACATTTTTACATGAATTTTAGTGCCGCTACATACACTACTTAGCTGTATTTTTATTGTATATATGATTAGTTCTCAATAATTATAAAGTCCCTAATGGGTCCCCCTACAAAGTGACTCCTAGATACAAAGGTCTTTAACCCATTCTGTACTAAGGATGTCCTGGGGATCTCAGCTTCTAATTTCGTCCCTAAACCGAAACGAATTTTTACCGCGTGGTTAGACGCCGCTACGGCTTTCACGACAAGTCATAGAGGAAAACTGGTGCGATTTTCGTTTTACCCTGTTAATTTTACACAAGAAAATGTACTTTTCTCCCATCATGTATGGTATTTTCCTAATTCACTTGACACTCTCTATAAGCCCTGTAAATTTCGTGTTTACAACGGCTGTTAAGAGAAATAAATTGATGTTCCCGACTTTCGGTAGGCCAACCGCTCTTTGGGATACTGCTTAAACAAAGCCTCATTATCTACCCGTAATTATTGTATACCATTACGTTCAATATTAAATTGTCTATCCCTCGGTTAGTATAGTAGGCCCCGCTGGCGAAACTCCTGCGGCTGCGGGCGCACCAAAGTCGCGGCCTGGTACATATCGGCCTTTGACAGCTAACTTTACTTGTTCATTATTAAGCCCCACGAACGATGAACATAACATATTATATATTTTTGAATCAGCTCGTCAAGATGCATGGAATGGAATACGTTTAAAGTGTACGATAATTTTAATTTTGCTCGAATTTTCCTGGGGAAGTTGGGGATGGGGGCATTTTAAAAATGTAGTATAAGGTTGAATTATCTTTAAATCTAAAAGAAAATGATAAATTTGGTCATACAGAAAGGCCGTTGTGGATAATGTAAGTTGAAGCGTTGTTGCCGTTTTCCACCGTAAAACCCATCAAATATTAACATATTATATACCGACAAACCGCCTGACAAGACAAAACAATGGTACAACAATCATGAAAATCCGTCCATAAATAACCAAGATATAGCGGTTTTACATTCAACTCGCTTTGAATATCAAGACAGGGTTAGGGTCTAAGAACTTTACTACGGTTTTCGGTCAAAAGTAGTTTTGTTGCAAAACCGCTGTATCTTGGTTATTTATGGGCGGATTTTCGTGGTTTTGTACCATTCTTTTGTCTTGTCAAGGCGGTTCGTCAGGTATATAATATGTGTATATTCGATGGGGTTTAACGGTAGAAAAACGGTAACAACGCTCCAACTTAAATCATCCACAACAGCCTTTCTGTTCGACCAAATGTATCAACTTTTTAAAATTAAAGATAATTAAACCCTTTACTCGAATAAAGTAAAATAATTGCCCCCGACCCCCCAACTTGTCCAGGAAAATTCGAGACAAATTAAAATGATCGTACACACTTTAAACCTATTGCATTCCATGCCGCTTGACGAGCTGATTCCACAAATATATATGTTATGTTTATTGTTCGTGGGGGCTAAGAACAGTGGAATAATGGTTCTAAAAAATACGTTTCTCTATGCACAAGTGCAAAATGACCATCACTTTTCTTTCTCTGTGCCCCATGCTCTGTGCTTCCATCACCCAGCTGTTGTCGATCTACGCTACCTACATCTTGGTTGTTTATAGACGAATTTTCTTGGTTTTTGTACCATTCTTTTCGTCTCATCGAGGCGGTTCATCTGAAATATGTTGTTTTGTGATGGGGTTTAACCTTCACCCAGCTGTTGTCGATCTACAGCTGATTGTGCGGGAAATAAGGAATAAAGAACATACGAGTATATTCCCGGATTGTATTCCCGTTATGTAGGATAAATGTTTGAAATTCCCCGGAAGACCGGTTAAAAACTAAGTACCGTACAAATAGAATCAAATCTTGTCGAAGCGTCGTTTCAATTCTTAAAATCCATATTCACTCATTAATAAATTCAATCTGTTAGAAGCGTTGTTTTAATTTTTTCGTTGGATATCAAACCATATATAAAATGATATAACATGACATCCTACCCTCTTATTCGACGGTGAACATTCCGAGATTTGAACCTACGACCATATGTATAATAAGCTCAACAAATAATTTTTGTTTATTCTTTGGCCCGTTATGATAAGTAGAGTGAGTTGTAGCGTGAGTATAGTGAAACGTGAGATCGGTGTACAGTTGTACACTTCAGTCAAATTTTGACGGATTTTGATGTAACTCACAGTGGAACAATTTTTAGTGATGTTTATTAATACCGTAATGTTTGTTTGCTTGTTGCATATAAGATAGAAAGCTGAAGTTTTGAATACATTCCTCATTTGAGTGTACAAAACAATGGTAAACGGTTCAACGAGATTCGTCCAATAGTTATAGCTGTTCTGGTAAAATTACGCTGATTTTCAATTTTGATTTACTCGGGAACAGTAAGAGATATTTGACTGCGAGTTTAAGGGTTCGACTTAAAGTTTCCCCCTTAATAAAGGTCCTAAGAACCAATTGACTATCTCGTAAAGTTTCTAGGATTTTTACAAAAACGTGAGAAATACTTAATTTTGTTCTAGAATGTGTTGCATATAAGATAGAAAGCTGAAAGTTTGACACAACTCAAGGCCTAAAACCAGAGATTTGCAAAAGGGTATTGACAATGAAAAATGATTCCTTAAATAAACTATAATCAAATCTAAGAATAACATAAATTTTCATTATTGCTAAAAGACAAAATAAATAAACATGAAATTGGGAAATATAAAAATTAAAAGTAGATGCACCTAACGATTCAGCTATCCAAAATCTCAACTAAGAAAATATCAAAACACTATACCATATTGTAACAAACCTAAAAGTTTAGAAAAGTCACAGTCAATAATAACCCTTAACAAGAACTTCCAGATATCAAGCAACATCTATCCAAAATTATTTTTCCCAAACAACCTTCAAAAGAAATTTATTTACAAATCCTAAACATCTCAAAACCTCTCATGTACAATTTGTAGAAATCACAATCATAACACTCGAGATTGTTGGAACAAACTTCCTCAAAACTACTTTTAAAATATCAATCCCAAGACATCATAAAGAAAAGCTCCCCATTTTTCGCAACAACTGCAAAATAAATAATCACTTAATCGGAAACTGTTTTTATCTAAAGCATACTCAACCATGTAAGTTCTTCTACCAAACTAGGCTACACGTTAAGAGTGTTAAAACAATATACAATCATAATTCAATTTTTGCATTTTTTATGGAATCTGTTAGTATTTAACTAACAAAAATTACGTACAATAAAAAGTATTAAACTGGTCACAGTTTCTTGTCGTGAAATTTTCGTGGGCCAGTTCCGTCAAAATGGCTTATAATGAAAATGTTTTATTTTAAAAATTGTTTTAGTAGTGTTATACCTACGGGCGTTTTTTGTTTATCCTAGTTTTAAATATATTTCTCTCGTATATATTCACTCGTATTACAAAAATAAACTTTCAACAATAGTATTGAAGTTTTAAAAGTTAACAATTTAAAATTCTTTCAAGGGTTTTAAAATTTATAATTGCAGAAAAAATATGTCAGTTGACTAACATAGGTTGAAGTTTTTCTCAACAAAAAGAACTATATAATTATTTATTTTTCAATTGGGTGGGGCAACAAAGGACATTGCGTCTAAACGGCAGTTTTATTGATCGTTGTCGTTCGCTGCCCCACCAGTCTAAATTGTAATGTAGTACTGTACAATTTTTAACTGTAATATAACTAGTCTATTAATTGAAATTTTTGTTTTACTCATATTACATTCATTTGCCTAAGTAATTTAACCTTTTGGCTACATTGCAATTTTGTATTCAACACATTGGAAAACGAATGGGATTTTTCTTACATAAAATTAACACAAACAAAGTAGTACGTTATTAGACCTGATATTATAACAATTAGAACTTTGAAAAATATACAATTGTAATTATTGATCTCGATTGGGCTGAGCAAATGTGACAAAAACTACTTTTAACATTCTCTAAACGGCGTTATGAATGTTCAACAAAAATATAACCTAACTTGTTTTATTCTATTAAAGGTCTTCAAATGTATTAATATAACCATACGTTCTAATTTTATGTTATATCTATTATCGACCAAACGCTACCATTTTCGATAGAATGCACTATTAAAATAAAAAGTGTGAGGAATTTTACCTTACATAAGTTATAGAAAACTTAATATCTTCTGGTTAGACTTAAAAGTCGTAAAAAACGTATCGAACGCAAGTTTCTGAACGCAAACATCTACTGAAAAAATTTACAAAGAACAATCGACCTAATAAGTGACCTTCGCTCACTCTAGGTAAAATAAACATGAAACTTACAGCTTAAGAATATAGGAAATATTATACAATCATACGTTAATATGAATTTTAAAACAATATAAACAACTAATACTATAGGCGATTGGATTCAGAAATGCATCAACTGAACAAGGAACAGAGTGTATTACGCATGAGTTTGTCGGTAGTTCGTCGTGTCGGCACTTCGAACCCAGATAATATTAGTAACAGGGATCGTTGTGCCAACGTCACGGTGGTACTTTGATCCTCATGGTTTAAATAAATCAATTTGTCGGCGGTTCGTCGTGTCGGCACTTCGAACCCTGTTAATATTACTAAGGGATCGTTGTGCCAACGTCACGGTGGTACTTTGATCCTCACAGTTTAAATAAATATATCGGTCGGCGGTTCGTCGTGTCGGCACTTTGAACCCTGTTAATATTTATATGGGATCGTTGTGCCAACGTCATGGTGGTACTTTGATCCTCACAGTTTAAATAAATATATCTGTCGGCGGTTCGTCGTGTCGGCACTGTGAACCCTGTTAATATTAATAAGGGATCGTTGTGCCAACGTCATGGTGGTACTTTGAGCCCTAACCTCTCGGGGATCTACGGACGGTACTGA
Source organism: Matsumurasca onukii (assembly GCA_018831715.1). Classification (NCBI taxonomy): domain Eukaryota; kingdom Metazoa; phylum Arthropoda; class Insecta; order Hemiptera; family Cicadellidae; genus Matsumurasca; species Matsumurasca onukii. Next base: position 99,493 of record JAHHFQ010000242.1, on the reverse strand, counting down.
CCCCACGCACGTACTCGTACTTGTGCCTCTTTCACATGTTGCACGGTTGGGGTCTCTCCTCACCCTTCGCGAGCACTTGCGTAACTTGTTTCAATGCCAGTGTAGTTGTGTAGTTACCTTGCTTAACAATATTACTTAGGGGCATATAGCCAAAGAAAGGAGGTATCCTGATCATGACTCCCCGACAGTTAAATGCCCAAATATTGTCAATCGGCCCGGGGAATAACCCAAACGCTCCGGAAAATCACCAATATCGAGGTTTAAATATTAAACAGTCAACTTTCGTTGGTATCACCAGTCGCGCATTGTTTTCAGATTTAATTTGGTATATAATACGTATTTTTACGTTTATTTTAAGAGTAGTAGGATTTTTTTAATTACGAAAGTTTTGGTGGCCGGCTTTAATATAATACGCGAGTTGGGAAAGAGCCTTTTCCCGAATTTCTGTCTTTTTACTGGCTGGCTCTAAACCAAAACCTTCAACTTGTAGTTACTGTTTGTTTCTTCCTCTTTGTAACTAGCATAGAGGTAAATATCTCTGGGAATAATATTACGACTTATTATATTTGGAAGAGTGGCCTGTACGGTAGATTTCAAAATGTCAATCGGCCCCTGTCATTTATTGTTATAACTTTTTTTCCTTTTGGTATAGAAATTTCTAAATTGAACTTAATTTTCGTGATGAAATGGGCTGTCGGGTAGTTATCTATGGTCACTCCAAATTTGAATTATTGATTTTTCACAAATCAAATAAAAAGACGCAATTTTTGAGATTTTGTTTTGGTTTTTGCCATTTTGGAAAGTAAAACTAATTTGTGAAGACAATTGTAATGTTCTTTGTGCGCTTTTATACAGTTGTATATTACATAGTTGTAACTATAGTTTTTAGTGCTAGTTTTGTGATTATTAGTGATATTTGTGTTAGACTAAGTGAGGCTAGGTTACTAGGACTTATTACGTGAGTTGGCCTAGGCCTCTTTTCTAATATGGATGAACGAGCAGACCTCGTCTGATCTAAGGAACTTTGTTCCAATCAGAACTTTACTCTGATGGAGATGAATCTCCTTCAGATTTATCTTTGCCTGTAGATATATCTATAGGACCATCCACAAGTAGTGCGCCAATTACGTCACTCCTAGGCCTACAGCTCCATAGGCATTTTTGTCGATGCAATAAGCTATATTTGCAATAGTTTTTATGTGTGTTTGTATTCCTGAATATTACCATATATTTTAGCACATTTCATAACAAGTAAAGTAGGATTCAATATTTAGTTTCACTGTGCAAATTTCTTCATTTATTATTTCCAAACTATACACAAATAAGGGTATGGAAATTGATTTTTTGTTCAGAACAATGTTGTGTATAAAGTGTTAGTAGTATGTTTATTTTATTACCAATAAACATGTTTTATTTAGGAACTATGCTTCATTTTTTTACCCGTTATTTGGTGAAAACACAATTCAAAAGTTATTTACAAAATAAAATGTAAAAGAACTTTTGCTAATGTGATTGATTTTTATATATTTGAAATACATTTTAAACCAAATTATATTTTTAGAAATCCATATGTGAATATATAGGTGTACAGTAAGAACCCGAACAAAACCTTGCGTTTTGGTCAAAAACAATAAGGGTTGGGGAAAAAATCATAGATAAGGTTTTATTGGCAAGGCAATAATATTTTATGTAAAGATCTATATTGCAAACCTCTGACATATTTTAGTTTCATGGAAAAAATCTATTGAAACTTTACAGGGCTCTGCTTTTGAAATTTGTTTTTGCTTTTACTAATCCTAAATATAAAACTTCTATGAAGAATTTTTCTTGGCAGAGAAAAGTGTTTATGGTGCTATATAATGAAAGAAAATTTAGTTTTGAGCACAACAATATATAATAGTCTATACTTTTGAGAAAATGAGTATTTTAATGATTTTTTGAAGATACAAGACTTCCTCTTCTGATCAGGTTCCAGTGGTAAGAGCTCGCACAGAGATCTGGAGTCAAGTCGAAAGCGAACAAGCAGTAGCCATTGGGGTACATGTCTCTTGAAATGGTGTTTCCGGCGTTTTTATAGTGAATTCCGCAGCCAGAGAACAGAGTGTGATAGCTTTGAGCGTACAGACTGTTGGCTGTAAAGTCAGGTTGGAGCGCTTTAGACGGTATTTGTTGTCCATCAATGTAGATAGCCAGAAAGTTGACGTTGAAGTGCTTGAAGTTGAAAGGATTGTGGGTTGAGCTTCCATTAAATGCTTTGTTAGTTACAAGTCCCAAAATTATACGTTTAGGTAACTGTCCCAGGTATACATTGTCGATTGTTTTCCTAGTACATCACTGGGAATTGTGAATGCTTTTACTTCCACGGTTGATGGGATACTTTGCAATGCAGGTTTCGAGAGATTTCGCATGTGCAACTAACAGCGAAGGATTTATTTTCACTCTTCTGACCATTAGACTTGCTTCCATAATGTTTACTTTGTACTGTGACTTTGACATTAGACTAAATAAGTCTCTCGATCTAGTCATTTTAACTTTAGTTCCACACCATTTAGAAGATATTTGTTTTGATGAAAAATGTCACTATGAATATAACCGACCAGATCTACTGGCTTACTCTCCGCCAACAACTTTCTTCGCTTCTTTAAACCTTCATTTTCGTCTTCTGTCTTGTCCATCTTGCCCGCTGTGTCGTTTATCCAAAGTGAAGATGTGAGATGCGATTCTTTAGCGTCACCCCCGTAGCTCAGTAGGGTTTCAATGTACGCTCTGTAAGGGTAAGTGTTTCCGTTTATTGAAACTAGTTTTGGTTTAAATACACATCGACCTGGCTAAACAGTGAATGCAAAAGCTATTAACAGGCCCCACTTTGTCACAGGTTGCAATTAGGTTACTACCGTCCAGCTGTAAAATTCTAACTTTTAGTGAAATTATGGTTTGAGATAAATCCAAGTACTCATCGCCAGACGACGGAACGACAAACTCGATCGGAGATTCGTCAGATAGAGATGACAAAGGTTTGTACTGTACCCACTGGCCACATTCAATACTAGTCTGTGTAGGAGGTAGAGAGAACAAGTCCAATTCAGATTTACTGCATGCGGGTGACGATGAGTGTAAAAATGCCATTATTGAAATATATCTTTAGGAATCTTCGTTGTATTTTTCCTATTCTGCTTCTTCAATCTACTGTTTATTTTCACTTTGCTGACACCCGATGTTTCCTTCTTCTTCTTCTTCTGGTTTGAAACGGATTTTGTTTGATTTCCTTTCTGTACTGATGGTTTTGGTTTCTTTCTGTGACTCTGGTTCTTTTTCTCTGTGCTTCGCTCAGCTGAATTCTTGATGTTAACTCTCCGACGCTTGGCTGTAAACTGACTAGAATCCGCTGATGGTCTGGTATTTGTTGATGTGACCATAGGACATCGTTCGAGTCCAGAAAACAAGTTGCCCACACCCGTCATTGTAGATGTTGTCTCCATGATAGCTCTCAGTAGACTGAACAGATGACCAGCGTTTCACTTCATTAAATCCATAATTTGCGAAGCGAGAACCCACGAGTTGAATTTTGCAGGATAACCTTTCCATTTAATCAACGCCCTTTTGGTCTTGCCCTTACCCTTAAGTTCAAGAATCTCTTCGATCTTGTAAGTTTTGTTTTGGATACTATTACCCTTTGAAGCTCCTGTTCGTAAAAGCTACCCTCGATAACTTCATCGACAAGATCTGGTTCAGTTCTTCAGTTCGTACATTGGTATAGGATGTCTTATAATCCGTGATACTTTGAAAACTTCTTCTGTCCAGTTCCGTTCGACAGAAACCTTAAACCTTGCCTTTGGCAAAATGTTGCTTCTCTCTAGACAAACGGACAGTATCACCAACTTTCAACTTGGGATTGATGTATTTTTCTTTCTTAGCGTAGAGTGTCCTCCATACTCGCAATACATTATCGTCATTCACTTCAGCTGGTGCAATTTTGATACTAGAGTGGTTTGTATGGTTATAAGCGTGTACCAAGGCTTGAATTATATCGACGTAACGGTTTGTATTTTTGTACGTAAAATAACGCCACAGTCTGCTCTTTAGTGTTTTTAAAAATCTCTCGGCAACTGCCGCTTTCGTATCAGGATTTCGGGTTGTAAAAAAGTTTATGCCGTGCTTTTTGAAGAAGGCGCGTGATACTACTGACACAAACTCCTTGCCTTTGTCACACATTAAATTGATTGGTTTTCGTCCGTCACTTTTGAAGATTGATTCAAAAGCCTGATTAACTTCCTTACCAGTCTTACTTTTAATGTTCTTACCCATCCATACTTTGAGAACACATCAATAACAATCAGTAGATACTTTATTCCGTCATTGTGTTGAGAAACGTTCTTGAGCACTGCGAGGTCAGCTTGCCAAAGATCATCCACGTTGTTTACAATATATTTATTTCTCGGAAATATTTTTCTTTTTTGCGTATGAAATGTATAAGCGTCTTGTGTTAGAAGCCATTCTTTGGTGTTATGAGGGCCATATTTGTTTTTGGTTTTATGAATAAGAGGACCACCGCCGGCAAAACAAGCAGAGTTGGCAGGATTGTAATAGATATTTTCTAAACTCTTGTCCATATTTGTCTTCTTTCTTTTTTTAGTTTCTGGAAAGTTGAGACCACGAATGCGATCTCCGTTCGCTATCCCTCCTGAAGCGTACAGGAGTGATAATTCGTCTCCTTCTAGCAGTTAATGTAGGAAACGTGGGTCTTGAAGAAGAAGGAGTATCTTGTTGGTTATCAGGCAATAGTCTGCGCTGAGGGTTACCGATGAACTCTTGTGGTACGTTTATCTGGCACAGAGCGTCTGTAAACGGTCTCCAGCCTACGGGACCACCAGACTTTTTAAATCTTACCACGTCGCACACCAGATCTACAATGTTTGATCCATTGATTGCAACACCGTTTATACTAACTACACCGGTCCTGTCCCAACTAATAACAGAGTTGTCACAGAGTCTTTTAAATAAAAGCTCTCCTTTGGTTCTGTAGGCCTTTGGAAGAGTACGCAATATTTCAACTTCAAATTTCGTAGATATGTCTGACAGGTTGGAAGTTTCGACTATTGGTATTTCCACAGGTTGTCTTAATTGATCTTGGAAAAACTGACTTTTCTGTAACATTTGCTGGTACTGGTTCCATTTCGTACGATCCTCGAGCTCTGGATTATGCAATACTTTATTCATTTCATTTTGTATAGTGTCTAAGGTGGTACTGTCTTTAACTGGTGTATTAAGTCTCCGCAGTGCGTCTGGTGAGATAAGAACCATTTTCTTGGCCTGGTTCATTTTGTAAATGCCTGATAGCTACTTTAATAATAGAAGGTATTAGCTTTTCCCCTTTTTTCACAATTTGTGATCGCTTGGATTTCCACGAACACTTTGAGTTAACCAAGAACCTAATAAATGTTTTATCCTTTGCAAAACGTTCCCTTTGTGATGCTGAAATTCGAATGTTACCGTTCAAAATATTCAACGCACACTCACACACTGCTGTAACCAAACTTTTGTCAGCAACTCTCAACAAATTCAACCTTGACTCTGGTTTCAGTTTTACCAACGACTCAAGGAGCTGCAAATTGATGTTGACGCTACGAGACATAGTAAGCAAATGACGGCATTCTGCTCGTCACAGCTCATTTATAGTATTTACTAGTCGAAAGATATGTGTAAATTGCTGTAGGTAGGTTTAGCCAGTACTTTATAAAAATGTACTGTTTCCAGGGACACCGGACATAACCAGTAGGCTATGTCACACAGGGAGGTACCCACCAGGTCCCCATTTTTTTGTGTTTTGTATTTTTTTGATTGATTTTAACATTAAGAAAACCCATGCAACTATCCAGTAAAGAGTAACGCACCAAACAAAGTTGATAAAGTATAATATCAAACGTCCAAAAACGTAAAACTAATTAGCAAAACACTTTACAAACTGTTACAAAATAATCTAAGATACACTCAAATTAAAGTATATTTCATAAAATATGAAGTGAAAAGAACTTTTTCCCAAAAACCAAATGAAAAACTAAAAATATCGAAATTAAAAACAATACAGACTAGTTTTGTAAATCAACTAAACACACTTTACAACCAAGCCATTTTAAAGGGGTAACTGAGTTAGATGTATGTCTACGTTTTTTGCAATGGTGACTTTTTGTTCAGTGTAATATAAGAATAACAAGCTAAGTTAATACGAGAGAGAGCAATTTATAATTATTTAAAATAAAACCTATTTCTAAATAAAGTTCCATCGAATGAAATAAATAAACTTAATTGTCCAACGGACAAATCTTAACTTAAAAATGTCTCTGTCTTTTTGTCCCGAAAGGTAGGGTATCAAAATCTCCTACGCGTCTTCGCTTATTGTAGACTACTTTGTACGTTTTTCTCTCGGGACGAGAAACAACCTGACCCACTTTCGGTCGCGCAATTTTTGTCGGGATGTTGACAAGTCTTGGAGGGGCGTCGTTTGTCACCATTTCTTTAAGGGCCTGAAAATTAACTATATCCCGGTTTCGATAATTCATAGTTATACCTCTTACTTTGCACACCGTCTTCACAGGTAAATCGGTATGAACAAGGTAGGCGTAGTTTTTTGGACCTGCCGCTACTAACTCCTTAATGTAGGCTTCAGGCCCAAATTTTTCGAGCTCATTTGTCATGTCCCCCAGGAAATTGCCAGTTTCAAGGGTTGGATCATCACCCTTTTGCGTAAAACAAACACTATCAGTGTCGAAGTACAAGGCTCTTTCGCCAAGTCGTTCTAAGTAAGAATATAGTTTTAGACGAGCCTGAGCAGTTACGAAGGCGGCTAAAACCACATTTGTATAGGGATGAGGAGTGAGCGCTTCTTTAAGGTCGTGCCAATTAATGTACATCAGCTCGTCAGAAATGGGGATGACTTCGTCAACATCAACGCCAGGATCCGTGAGCATTTTTAAGAGATCGCCCCTATTATTGACGAAAGTTGTATGGCTCATATCGTTTCTCTGGCCCCATTTCCCCAAAATGAATTAAGACATACTTTTCCGATTGATCGTTTGCCAGAATTAATTTCAATGTTATTAGGCTCTAATTTAATTTTTTCACACTCTTCGTAGTTTTGTATGAACGCAGCCTTCTGTTCTTCCGTGACACATCCTTCTGGCCAGCCACTCGCCTCTTGTTTTAATTTCAAAAACTTATTAATATAATTTGAAAACAGTCCTCCAGAATTTGTTGCAGGGTCATACTTTGTGGTCTTGTAAGACCAAATCTCGTGGGTCTTTAATATTTTATAACCAACGTCTAAGGCCTTTTGCACTTCGCACATCACCCAAGTCCCAGAGAGAGTTCTCTCCTCGTCAGAGTGGTCACAGTCTTCCTGACTCATAGTCTCAGCACAAGTCCTGCATAGGGCGAAGCAAAGTTTTCCATTGAAACGAGCAGGAAGAACTGGGTGGTACAAAGTTGGCGGTGGGAGTATTTCAGCTTTATCAAACCCTCGAGCCCTGAGATGTTTTGAGGACAGTCATCCCCGATGTAAATCTTGGGATGTTTCGTAACAAACGTCCCGTACTTACAAATGTATGGATAAAGACTTAGCACGTCATAATAGAGAATTTGTTCATTATTTTCTACCTTGTGGTAAAGCTTGGTGGCGTTAGTACGACCACCGAAGAAGGCCTCTCTAGGATCAAGGGGTGGAGTCCGGATTTCATCTTTTGACTTTATAAATATATTGATGGTCGGGTTACTTTTCTTCAGATCATTGAACTGGCATTCCCACATTTCAATTACTTTTAATCCATTCCGGCGAAGTAAAGACGTTTTGTCGAGTGTCCTTTCGTATCGCATACCCATAGTCTCACCGGGCAACGATTTGATAGCTGCGTCCTGGTTTTGAAACAGAGGGCACCCATGGAACCAGCAGCCGTGAAACTCCCAAACAGTTTTTCAATCGCATCTTCACTGTACCCGTCAACCTTCTTACCACAGACCTTTTCTCACGGCTGTTACCTGCGTGTTGGATATCTATATTGCGAGAATGGGCCTCCCACATTAACCAACACAGCGCTTCACGAGACTGCCGATCTCTTAGTCTATATCCGCCAGCAGGCAACACAGAGATAGTATTTTGTGGTAGGAAGTTGGTCCGGTACACCTTCATACAAGCGCCAGCGATAGTTACTGATTGTCGGAAAGGATCCACCTTGTTTTCCTTAAGAAAACCCTCTCTGAATTTTAGACAGGCCAAACGCAATATGTAGACGTCTCTTGCACAGTATTTTAAAAGTTCTTCGTGAAAATTAAACTGGTAAACAGGGTCAGTGGTTAAGGAGGTGTACCAATCAAAGAACTTGGACCTCTCATCAACCGTCATATCATCGCACCCATATAATTCAGGTGGAGGTAGAGGACCAACATATTCGGCGTTTTCAATTTTATTAAAAAAATGGGGAAAGTATCCTTTGGCCACATTTCCAAGTGCAAATGTTTTGGTAGTTTGGCCAGTCCCTCTAATAGAAAGTTTAAGGAATCAATAAACTGAAGATGAGAGTACTTTAATGATTGGATTTTAGAACCAGACATAATAACTTCAGGTGCCCATCCCAGGTCTTCAATCATGTGGCGGAGAACAAACTGACCATCATACGCTTTGAAGTTGTGTGCGATTACAATGACGTCATGAAACTGTGGTCGGGGTTCAGCTAGGTATGCCACAAAGTCTTTAACCGTGTCCTGACCTTGGAAAGTTCGTTTCCGAACGCCACAAAATCCACAAACGTGATCGGAACTCTGAACGTCAACGCATTGAGGACAGGCTTGCTCAGATATGCACAAGTTCGGTACATGTTCGAATGATCCAGGGTGATCGGGTACGGGGACTTCCTGAGTGCACTCAAAGTCAAAAAACACAAACAAAAATGGTTTTTGGAGGAACGGTTTCAACTTTTGTACGTAGCACAGATGGTCTGGTTTTACGTACTTGTCACATACTGTACACAGTGTTTCTCCACAAACATGAACTCTCCTCATCTGTGCTAGACTGTATGTATGTAAACATTGATTACATTTCCTTAGTGTAGCACAAGTAGAGTTTCCACCAAAAGCTGGAAGAAGATGTCTTTGATAACATGCCTGACCGTAGAAGGAACGATTACATAAGTTACAAAGAACTCGATCCACCCCATCACACAAGCCATGTTGAATGCATGCAGGGCATTTTTGGGGGCATCGGTGACGTGTAACCCTACTGGAATCTGCGTACTTGCAAGAACGACAGTAAGATTTCGCAGTAAAGGCACCTGTCACCGATGTTATAACATTATAGTGCCTGTCTCCAAAAATAAGGTCGATATGTTTTCTTGGTTGGTTCAACGTGCCTGTAGGACCTTCAAACATGGTTTCCTTTCCGCGACGGTCAATAAAAACCGTAATACAGTATTCGTTGAGATGGTCTTGAAATTTACCGATTTCTTCAACTCCTCCCCCATTCGCGGTTAAATCAACACCGGCTTCGCGACAGAGACGTTGAGCTTCTTGCCCCTGGAAATATTCCCTGCGGTTTTCTCTACCTTGCTTAACACGATTGTAGTAAAGTTCATCTTCGGGGGAGTTATCTTTCTTTAAATGTGCCATAGCTACGATGAGTGCCCGAGCCAAACACAAGTTGTCATTATTTGTAATGACATTGATGCTGGTTTTTCGGTTACAAAATGTGTGGAAGTCAGACGTAAGATCGATTCGAGCGTTTCTGACGCCACCCATAGGCATTGATATGTGCAAAAATACCACCCGAAGTGGCCCGGCTACTACGAACTCTTCATTACTCTGGATACAACGTTCTAAAAGTTGAAGAAGTACATCAACGTTAAACTGATCACGACGACGTACACTCAAACCAATTGGACGTTGGCCAGGACGAGACGTACTATAGAACGTAAAGCCTATGCGATCGTGAGGGGCAACGTCATCGGTCAGGAAATGGTTCAAAATACTATTGAATGTAATACGTAGCCATAAGTGAGGATCAGAATCAATGTTAGGGGGGTCAATAACAAAAGTTACTTCACGGGCAAGGGTATCAAAATTTCTATAACGTCTAGCCCTTTCTTCTAGAATACTAAAGCTGGACGCAACAGGTAATACCACAGGAGGGGTATTATCGGTGGGCAGTGGAGAGACACAAGACGGAGTCAAACGGGGTATCGAACAATGCAAGGCAGGCCCCGGTACATTACGAGATGTTGAAGGACCGTCAAAAATGTTCATACGCAGCTGATGTCGAGGTTCTTCTTCCAAAACAGGCTCAGAAAAATCTATTCCCTCAAGAAGGTCTCTCATATCTTGCGAGGAAAACTGGTAATTTTGAGGATTGGGAGACGAAGATACGATATCAGGGGCTTGCATAGCTCTGGATGTTGAAGGACCATCAAAACTGCTCATTCCGTGTGAAAGTCGAGGTTCTTCTCCAAAAAGGCTCAGAAAATCAATTCCCTCGAGGAGGTCTCTCACATCTTGCGAGGAGAACTGAAGATCGGACGGTCGAACAGTATCGGTTTCAAAACATGGTGCAGGTAAGTCAACTCTTTCCACAAGATCTCTCACCTCTTGAGAAGACAGTTGTGGTAGCCCCAAAAAGGGCTGTTTATCAGGGGGTGTCGAAGACATAATAGCGTGGCAAAATAAGGCTTTACAATAAGACGATATCAACTATTCGAAGAGAAGATCGCAAATGAGCCCCGCTAGTTGGACACCGCTATTTATAACATCTCCTCACCTCTACCTTTCAGAATTTCTGTCTAATCGACCTTATAATTTTAGTTTTCTCTCCGAGCGACCGTACAAAGGTCAACTCAGGGGCTAACCCCACTCCCACTATCACAGGTAGGTCTACAGAAACACTTGCAGGGCCGTCATTCGCTCTCCACTCACCATACCGACAACATCTGCTGCTTCGTCTAGTTATAATTCATCATCATGATTGTCACCATGAGCATATTTCTCGATTTTCAAGGGTTTAAGGACAACAAAAACCAGTTTGTTATTAAAGAGCTCGCCGTAGCATCTGCAGATGGAAATTTCATACAACACTGGCTTGTCAGGTCACCGTTTCCTTCATCTATTCTTGATGCCAACTCTAAAAGACAGTGCAACTGGGTCACCAAACATCACCATGGTATACAGTGGACAGATGGCGACACTTCCGTGCAGAACCTTATTAGACAGCTCACAATGATACTTCAAGATAGTACAGTGTACGTAAAGGGACATGAAAAGTGCAATATCTAAGAGGACTCTTCAAAAATAGTACTACGGTGTTTATTAATTTGGAAGAATATCCGTCTTTAAAAGAACTCAAATCTGTGTCGACCTATTGCTTCTACCATAGAAATGTCGAACATGTCTGTGCATTAAATAACATATTAAAGTTAAGGAACTATTAAAACAAAATGTGTGCCGTGTGCCAAAACTGTGTCAGTTCACATCATGGATCCAAGAATCTTACAACGACGCAACTACCGAATCTCACGGCTACTTGCTTCTAGACTTGAAACAGGATACGCCCGATGAGTATGGATTCCGAACAAGTATTTTTCCTACTGATCCTGTAAACTATGTGTATATAATGCGTGAGTAAAAATTTATTCTAACAACCACCTATGTTTTACATCAATAAACCCTTGCTAATGAGGTTTTTTATTGTTAATGATTATTGCTTCTTAATCTTTAGCTATTTATGAGTTTAACAAATTAGTATCGTTGTTTGGTAAACAAGTTACAAAATTAATGCATAGTGCACAATAAGTAAGGTTTGAAAACCAAGTAAGTATTCCCGAACAGTTGCGCATAGATAGAACGAACATTTAAAATATTATTGATTTTCGAAAAGGAAATATATCTTGGGTAGTCAAACTAAAAATTATCTGTATGTAGTCTTTGAAATAACGAAAACTGTCATCATTATCGTAGGAGAGAATAAAGTACAGCGATGCTAAGCTGACTTTCTCATACTCCGACCGATATCTTAAATGTGGTTACCAGGAGGCCGATAGCTTTGTGGTAAGCAAGTCGGGCTCATAAGTCAAAGATTCCGGGTTCGGACCCTGCCAGGTACAATTTTGTTCATCACTTAAAAAAATAAAACCTACGGCAAGACAGCCGCCTAGTCCAAAGTGCATCGATGGTCGTCCGGTCAAAGGTCATGACGTCACGCAAATCTCCGTACGGCAACAAGTATTTGTCGATAGTCATCAAAGTCGATAGTCGATATATCTAAAGTCGATAGTGTAGATAGTAGTCCAGTCAAAGGTCATGACGTCACGCTTGGTCGCTTGCACCCTTCCAAGAGACCCAAAGAACGGTGTCGTCACGGAACTCTCCGGAGGGCAACATGTCTTGACATGCTTGCCCTCCGAGGGCTATAGTAGTCACATCTTTCCTGCATATCCAAGCACATTAACTGCAATGGGTTTTTCTGGAAATGAGTCAATTTAAGCCAATATATGATCATTCTCTCAACGGCCAGGGCTGACGTCAGCACTCTCCCTGCCTCCAGCATGCATCCGCAGTTTGCTGTCGCTTGTCCTACTCCCAGTATTCTTTTACAATGAGCTATGCCAACTCTGTCAATTATTGACTTATCACATGCGTCTGCCCACACCTCCGCTCCATATAAACTAATTGGTTGTACAAGAGTGTCATAAATCTGATCTAGTAATTTAATTGGTAGATCTCTGCATTTTTTTCTTACTTTCTGTACAGTAAAATATGCTCTTTCTGCTTTTGTGGTCAGTAGTTTTTGATGTAAGCTCCAATCACCACTTTTCTTTAAAGTCATTCCTAAGTATTTAAATTCACTAACTATTTCTATCTTACTTCCCATACTCGTCCACTCAAATTTATTACTACATCTTTTTCCTTTCTGAAAAATCATAATTTTGGTTTTATATTTATTTTTAGCATCCATTCTCTACAATAATTATCCAACTTATTCAACGTTCTTTGCAGTCCCAAAGGTGTTAAACTTAGCAGTACCATATCGTCCGCATAGAGTAATACATTGACAGGGGTAATTCCCACGTATGGTGGATGATTCTCGTCTCTGCTAATGTTGTCTACTACATCATCAATAAATAAATTAAATAATAAAGGAGACATTTGACAACCCTGCCTTACCCCTGACTCCAGTTTCACATGATCTGTTATTTTGTCTTTACCAACTTTGACACTAAAACTTACTTCCTGTAAACTACTTGTATTCGTTCAATCATATTCGTACTCATACCTTTTGCTCTTAATTTATACCAAAGGGCTTTTCTTGAAATAGAATCGAAGGCTTTGTTTAGGTCCACAAAACAGCAGTACAGTTTCCCCCTTTTTTATTTAATTCTCTGTCAAATTAGAGATCTCAAGACAAAACATTATCTACTGTCGAGTATCCAGATTTAAAACCACATTGATACATAGATATTCTATCATATAATCTGGTCCAATTATTTATTCTTTTAGTTAAAATTTGGCATACAACTTTCCCAATATGGGCAACAAAGTTATGGCTCTGTAGGAGTTAGGATCGGTTTTCAATCCACTACCTTTATACAAGCTGAGAATCATCCCGCGACCCCAGATCTTTGGAACAACGCCTCTGCCATCAAAAATTGAAGTGAATAACTTCCATATACTATCAGTAAATGTTTGGTTATTTACCAAGGCCTTATAGAACTCGCCACACATGCCATCAATGCCTACAGCCTTCCCATTCTTAAGTTGTCTTATCACCTGCGTTATCTCACTCCTCGTTATCTCGCTATCCAACTCTGGAATGTACTCGGGTGTTTCGGGCAATAATCTGTTCTCACTTAACCAACGATCCTTCATGCCAAAGATCTCTCTATAATGCTCTAAACTTTTATCCGGTGATATATTAACTTGACCCTTCTGTACGAATTCAATCGCTTTTAAGTGCTTCCATGCGTCTTTAATATTTCTATTTTCTAAAAAAACTTCTAATTTATTTCCCCAGACAGAATCGCATTCTCTTTTTTTGTTTTTGCACATGTTCCTAAACGATTTTTTAGAATTTAAATACCTGACTAAGTTGAAATTACTTCTATTTACTCGGTAAGCTCTCAATAGTTTTATTGTGTTTTGCTTTAAATTTTTACACTCATTGTCAAACCAAACCTTCCTATTCTGTACAGTAGTTTCTTTAATTCTAAAATCTTTCCCCAGCATACAAAACATCCGCGTAAAAAGTTCATTAGCTCTCTCGGTGTCTTCTCTATTTAGCGCTTCATCAACTCCTAATATCATATTCATCAATAAGGGGGTTTGTTCAATATCTGCGGCAAACCGCGCCGCGCCCGACTCCCGCCACCTGTGAAGCTTGATGGATTTACATAGAGACATATCATACTGGAAACCAACACTATCAACTTGCGAAATACTACTACGACTGGATAACTGTAAAACTATTGGAAAATGACTAGATGCAACATACTTATCCTCTACTACAAAACTGACAACCCTATCAGTTATTTCTTGGGACACAATGCAGTAATCAACCACCGAACAACCATTCTCTGACATGAATGTGAACTGGCCTGGCTTATCTTTACCTCTTCCATTCATAATACACAATGATTGTATTTGACACATATTTAATAATTGTTGCCCTTGACCATTTATTATTAAGTCTCTGCTCTCCTTCTTTCACAAATCAATTCATTATCGTTATTAAAATTATATGCTCCACCAAATAAAGTATCATCCAAAAGTCAGGGACATTATGATTCGAATCATTCAAACTAAATTCATTAAGAGTTCCTATTCTAGAGTTAAAGTCTCCCAAAATTATAAATTTACTGTATCTGTGTTTTACTTCAATACTATCCATCTCTAATTGCAAGTTCAAATAAAAATTATCTGTTCGATATTTTGAGTTTTGAGGATGGTTGTACAGTATACCCACGCAAATAAATTCCTTTCTAAATATTAGCCAAATTACATCGTCCAATTCGTTATCGATTAGTTCAACGTCCAGCCCCTCTTTCACGAACACTAAAATACCGCCGGGGAATCTCCTCTTAACCCAACCCTTCGCTTTCCTTTTCAAACACTTTAAACCCTCTAGTTGAATTTTCCCGACTCACTGCACCATGTCTCAACCAACCCGATAATATTATAATTCTGTTTTACTAATTCTAAATATTCGTTATCATTAAATAAATTATTAATTCCTTCAACATTCCAGAAAAATATATTAAATAAATCATGCAAAGTCTCTGTTGAGGTACCTCTAGTAGCGTTACTGCCAGCTTCCTATCTGCCACCTCGTCCTCCTCGTCCCCTGTAGCCGCTGGAATCCCCCTGCCGCTGCCGTAGCCACTTGTCGATCCCGTGTCCCTCCGGTGGTCCGCTCTCCTTGGTCCTTTTCGTCTCCAGCCGCGTCATCACCTTGCCCCTCTGCTGCTCCTCCGGCGCCTCTGGGTTGTTCTGGGTCTGCGTCCGAGCTCCAATTTCCACTACTTTACCTTCATCGTAGTTATACTTGTACCATTTGTCGTTAATTTTCAATTTATTGAAGGAGACTGATGCCTTTAGACCTTTTTCTCTTGCGGCTTTCATTTCTTCCAGCAGAACGCTTCTCTCCTGTCGAACTCGCAGAGAATAGTCCTCACTCATGAAAATATTCGAGTTTCTCAGTTGTCCTCTAGCCTCGAGAATCTTTTCCTTAACACCAAAATGGACGAACTTCACTATTATGGGTCTGTTACCCTGTCTTTTACCCAGCCGATGAGCCCGCGCAATATCTTCTTTCTTGACATCTTTCACTCCCATCTTTTCCTGAATTAGGTCCAAAACTTTACTTTTGCAATGTTCCCATGACTCATTCACGTCACTTCCTTCGTCTTCTTTGATACCATAGAAAATCAGATTATCTCTTCTGCTTCTGTTTTCTAAATCGTCTTGCTTGTTTTCTAAAGCTTTTAAGCGTTCTTTAAGTTTGCTATTTTCTTTTTCCAATTCATAAATTTTTGTATCTTGCAGAGCAACTTTTTCACTTATTCCTTTCTCTACTTCATTTATTCTGTTATTGATTTCCCTAAAGTTGTCTTCCATAGTAGTTTTCGAATCTTGAACCAACTTATAAACATCATCAAGAGTAGGCCCGGGGTTCGGTTCTACTCCCCCTATTAATAACAGCAAAGCTAAAAAGCATGCTAATCTTATGTTCATCCCCTTCTCCTGGCAACTAACACCTTTATCACGTCGACACCGACCACCAAACAGCCCTATTCTCACCCGCCAGTTCGCAACGGAGTCTCCCATAATGCGGGAATTATCTTCTCCCACGCACGCCGGCAACACTGCGATAGACCTGTGCGCACTGGTTCACTGCGCAGCCTGCTCGTACACTCCGCCAAGATCTCGACCAAACTGCCACTACTTCTTTACACGAAAACTCACTTGTTATCACTTATTATTCACAGCCTTGAATAACCAGGCACCAAGTCAACTTAACAGCACAAACAACTTTACTCCCCACTGCCTAATGCACTGAAAAACACTCTTTTACAGCAAAATACTGGAGAGCGTAGCTATGTACATGTAGCTACGTTTACCCACTCAGGGTTGCCAATCTCTGAACACAAGTCAGTCAGATAGAGTGTGTCTGTGTGTAGACGGAGTGGCTGGAAGAGTCGATATAGTGGTTGTGGTGCTATGATAGTGAATAGTGTTTCTTGGGTGAGTTGACCCGTACCTATTATACTTAGCACATTTAGCTATCACTATCTGATTTTATTGTGGAATATAAAATATTGAAAACTGATCTGTTGTGGCAAGTTTTATATTGAGAGGCCGCTCAGATCTGGTTATAGATTTTGACATTTAAATATAAATAGTAATACAGTAATTCAATACGAGAGCCAGTATCTGAACAATATTTTGTTGTATTCTTTAATAATAATTAATAATATTCTTTTAAGCCTATCAGTAAGTCGAGTTGTTGGGCAGAGTATTTGAGTTTGATTGACAGAGTGACATAAATTATCTTGAGCCTGTCAAGGCCCGCACCGGCTACATATAGTGGGCAATACATTGAGGCCCCTATATTGATTGTTTTGGGCAATATTAAATATTAGGGATACTTGGCGGATTTGTTTGTATTTGAGTTTCAGGTTAGCTAGGTGAATCTTGGACGTAAGGCCTGCCGTTGGATTTGCAGTTAATACGTAGCTGGGCAGTGTAGAGGTCCATTTCACCGGAGTCCTAGCGTAGTGGGCTTAGGCCCGGCGTGTGAAAACCAAATAATAAGCACAGTACGAAATAGAACTTCCAGTATACTGAGGACCTGGTTTTGTTAGCTGTTACCGGTGGGTATTGTAGACCCCCGTTGTGCAGGTCACACCAAGCCGTTGGAGCGTGCAGGCGACCAGTTCTGTCAGAGGTACTGTGCTACGTGTATTATCTGGTGGTGTGGTGTTTTGTATAGAGGTCCTGCCCGTAAATACCGGAATCCTGGAATAATACCCAGCCAATAGTAGGCTGAGTTGTCTGTGGCAATACATTTATTTGTGCAAGCCAAACTTGTTCTTAGGGCAGGAAAGTTTGTCGCACAATGTCTTGCCCACTATATGTAGCCGGTGCGGGCCTTGACAGGCACAAGAAAATGTATGTCACCCTGTCAAATAAAACTCAAATACTCTGCCCTGCAACTCGACTGATAGGCCCAAAGAACATTATTATAAAATATTCAACACAACAAAATATTATTTATATACTGGCGTTTATATTTAATTATTATTATTTATATTTTTCAAAATTAATACCCAGATCTTAGCGGCATCTCAATATTAAATTTGCCCCAACAGATCAGTTCTATAATATTTTATATCACACACTAACATCAGATAGTAAGAGAATAGCTAAATGTTCTAAATATAATAGGTACGGGTCAACTCACCCAAGAAACACTATTCACACACTACAATCACTGTGTCGTCTCAATAGCCACAACCGTATCCACAGACACACTCACTATCTGACTTGCTGGAGTCGTCCTCACGCAGACACACTGATTAGACCAAGGAGGATAAATAGAAATGGAGTCGCCATCCCGTAAGCGAGGTACTGAGGGCAGTGAAGCCGGGCCACGCCCCCCTTGGAGGGCAACAGTCACTGTTTTGCTGCGAGAACGCATAAAAATTCCAGTGCGCTCATTTCGTTCCCACTGTGGTTTCAGTTACTCACAGTGCATAAATATTTTTATTTTTACCATATGGTAGCCAGTTAAGTAAGGACGCCAATGGTGTAAATAACATGTTCAGAAACTCTCATTTTCATATTTTAAAAATTTATTAAAGTCGAAAGTTTTATATAGATTTTAAATCGTGACATTTAAAAAGTAGTCGGCTGCTACTTTTTAATTTTTTGGTCAGGTAAAATTAAAAACTGTGGAAATTATAGACAAAGAACTGAATTTACCAAATATTATTTTTTGAAAAAATTAGCTCCTCTAATTTTGGCGTTACGGAAGTTTTAGTGTGGGACAAGTTAACTCGCTCGGCGCTCGCTTTTTTCCGGTCTACCGCTTCTTGCCTCTGTATTATGAGCAATTTATAATTTCGTATCCAATTACCTTTTCTTTGCATGTAATGCATTTTACATGACCTGCTATATAATATATGAGTAAACATTTTGAAAATGTTGTAAATGCTGAAGTGTTTACTTATCCAAGTAACTTTGTGATTATGTTCAAAGCAAATACATGAGTTTTTTTAAAAATTTTATCACGGAAAGTTTAATAATTTTATATATTTGTTTGTAAATTATGTAACTGTTATTATAGTTCATTAATTCTACTTTCATGATAAGAAATTCTCCCGTTTTCAAGAAAAAAGTGCAAAGATTGTACAACAAAATGAATGAAGTATAGACCTATTTATTGATTGATGTTATTGAAAAAGGTTTCCAAAGTGAATAGTATGGGATACTAAAACAACCTTTAAATATTCAAATCATGTTTTCTTTTTCAACAGACACATTTTTACGGGAATTGTAGTGCCGCTACATACACTACTTAGCTGTATTTTTATTGTATATATTGTTAGTTCCCAATAATCATAAAGAAACTCATGTACACTAGTGCCCTTTACGCCATAATATTTATTCGTCAAAGTTCTTTTAATTAAAGAATTTTTGAACTCTGGTTTTAAGAATACAGTAGTTTTAATTATTGGCTTTACTTAGTAATTTGCTTGGATTTGACCAAATCACTCCGTGTTTGGGTTCGTTATAAAGAGGACGTCAAGAGTAGTCCAAATAAAGTTATAAATGTATTGAGTTCATAAATTATGATCCGTGGTTAGAGGTTTTGCGCGCAGGCATGGTTGGCTAATACGCTCTCCCCACTCCAGGTGAGGGCAAACTCGCTGGCGAGGTGGCTTCACCTATCGGTTTCAGACGGCGTCTCTGTTTTATATCTGCTCTGTAGATTAGACACAGAGACTTACCAGTGTTATCATCTCTCTGCACCCCTCTCTCCATCTCTTGTAGTGTGCACTGCTCACTGACCAGAGCACCAGCTGTTCACACTGCATGACCCTGCCTGCCCAGTACAGACCAGCTGCACAGGCCTTCACTCTCACGAGCAACAATTTGTTGCCAAACAAAACAAAACCAAGCAAAACATAACCCCTTGGCAAAATGACTCATCACAATTGTTTTAAACCTTTGTAATTTAGTTTTAATTCATTTTTATTCAAATCCGTGAAGGTGTTTTATGCATAACATCAATTAATCTTCTAGGCAGATATACTTTGAGATCTTCTAAATAGCAAAGAAGTTGTACTCCATACTTGGATTTTGTCCTTTCAAATTTTAAGACTTTATGTTATTCTTTATCCACGTTTAAGGTTTTTATAGTTTTAAATTCTTTATGTTTAAATCACCTATTTTATTCAGATCATTCTATGTGTCCATTTATAAGTAACAAAATAAAAAAAAAATTAATAAAAACTTAACTTTTTAAAGCCGTCTTATTTTACCTACATAATTATGTTTTATCAGAGAAACTATGATTTTAAACTTGAAATTATCGTGAGTCACTAGACATTAAATGATTTAATGTAAAGGTCTTGTAAAGCTTAAATTTCATGAATATGGTTGAAAATGAATGAATTATAGTACAAAATACTGGAAATGTTGATGTTTTTGGATTGGCTAAAAGGTGATTCAGTAATGGTTATATAGCATCTACTGATATAAATATATACATGTAGATATAAAGGTTTGCCATTTCACTCAGACAGTGACGGGAAGGTCCTGCAAACAGTTTCGTTCTACGACGTTTCTGTCTCCTTGGAGTACTAGAACTAAAAATATCTATTATCAAAGGAAATTCGCTGTTAATGAAGTGTCAATATGTTCAGATAGTAACAATCAGTGCGAGCAATATGAATTCAAATCAAATCATTCTGCAATATCTGCAACAGTGCAACTACAATTAAAATTGACACAACAATTAAATCAGTTGTGACAGGGCCACAAATTAAAGGGCACACACATGGAATTAAGTAAAGCATTTGACAGAGCAGCATATCAAAAGCAATTAAATAAACTTGAAGAGCTAGGAATAGTTAGGCATCGTTACCATGGTTTTAATCCCATCTGACCAATAGAACAACAGTGTCATTGATTAATGATATTGGACCAACATTCGCAATTAAACGCTATGAAATATGGAGAACTTGAGTTTAGTTTTGCAACCACTCATATTGCCTTTGTTAGAGAAATAATTGAAGAGTTTCCCGGTACTATTTCTGATGCGACCATAATAGATACGTAGATATCTGTTGGTGGCATGGATCCATAGTTTTGTCTGCTGGAACTAAGGCCGGAGAAGTGGTGGGGACTTTTGTTACTTTGCTTTGAGAAAAGTCCTTTAAAATGAAGGTTCACTTAATGGGTCTTACAGTTTAAATATGAAATCATGATATTTTATTTCATCAATTATTTACATGGTTATAAACATGAATAATACTAGGAAATTAACATATCCACTAAATCCATAGTTGGACAGTAGTTTTCTGGATGCAACGATATGACAGTTACTCTCTAGGTCTAACATTATCAAGAACACAGAAACTGAAAGTTATTACATGAAAAGGGCTCTTCCTATAGTAACCTGCTAAAAGTACCACATTTCTTAATTATTAGACGATGCTTATACAAAAAACATGGTCTCAGATAAAGAAACACATGTTTGAATTTGGACTGATTTACTTTTGGCTAGATAAATACTCTGCTTACAGTACCCCACGAGTCACCTCTATTACCGCTTTCACTATAAAATAAAAGCAGCGTTTTGAAAAACCTTTTAACTCTTGGCTAACCGTAAAGCGGAAATGAAAAAGCACGTCTACGTTTACTTGTTATGATTCATATGAAGGTGTTTTGGCTTACTCTTACTTCGTTTATACATTTCAAACGTTCTTCACCAGCGCTCAATGCCGTATTGAATTCTGAAATAGATTAGGCCAAAGTATAAGGTTCTAAGTAGTGTATCGTCGCAGGAAGCTTCAGAGATACTAACATTTTTGAGTGTTAGGTTTCAACTGATACATGCTTTTTCCACGTCCAATATTCGTATTAATGTATTCCTAAGTAATTAAAGCTATTAACTTTATCAAAAACTGGGGATTGACATAAACCACTGAAATTACAATGATTGTAATTTGTTTAAATTGTAATTATTCGTTATTTTATAAACTACCTTTTAAATTACCGATTTCACGCAGTATGATTTGCTTTTGCGAACAAAATTGCTTTTCTGTACTTAGAATCATAAAAAGAAACTGTAATTATGCATAAGATGATTGTGAAAACAAGCAAAACAAATTTAAAAACGATGATAACAAAACAATTGATTTTAATTTATCTGTAAAATATCATGAACGTTGTGACAGAAAAGCAATGTCGTCCGCAAACGGAAATCGTTCTTCGTGAATTTGATAATTTAAAAGGTCGTTTATTAAAATACTGAATAAATTTGCTGATAAATCCAAGCCTTGTGGCGCGCCTGCCTTGACGGCTAGAGGTACGCTGAAGTGATTATTTACTTTAACTTTTCGATCGCGGTCAGTTAAAAACTCTTAAACCAGTTTACTATGGTCCAAAATTTAGTTTTAAGTAGTTGCAGGTATAAAGTTTGTGTGAGCAAAACATTGTCAAAATTAAAACCTTGGACAACGAATTTACTACTAAGAATACAAAAGGAAAAAATTCTATAAACTACACATGAAAAATCCAAATAACTTAAAATTAAAACAGTACTATAATAGATTTAGGAATAGACTAAACCCAAACATTAAAAGGGCAAAAGAGTTTTATTATAGAACAAAATTTGAAATTGCTTCAGTGATGTAAAATCTCAATGGAAAGTAGTAAATGATTTAATTGGAGAATGCCGAGGTAGGCCTACATATCAAATAAACGAAATTATCGGTACTAACGGTGTTGTCACTGATCATATATAAATTACTAATGAATTTAACTTACATTTTTTAAACGTTGCTCAAAATTTGAGGGAGAAAATAAAACACGCTAATGTACACCAAATCCCTGAATAGGCCTAATTCTTTGCTCAACAAATCAATTTTTAATCATTTTTCAGTTGGCAGCCTATTACACACAAATAAGTTTTAACAATCATCCATAGCTTAAAAAGTAATAAATTGCCAGGTTTTGATGGTGTAAGTTCCTCTGTTGTAAAGAAAATAGCCCCAAATATCATTTTTGTCTTAAGCCCCGTACACACAAACGTGGTTGTGGTCGCAGCTGCGGTTGAGATTTTAGTTCCAATTAATTTACCAGCGGTCAACACGCGGGACGATCGTTGGTGGGAGGGAGTGAGGCCACACCTACGCGGTGGCGGTCACACAGCGGGAGTCAGTACAGCGTAGTGCGTCGTAGATACACGATTGTTTTACTCAATTTTTTGTGTCACTAACTATCTCTATATTACCTTTACTGTAGTGAGTACGTTACTTACCATGTCTTCATCAGACGAAGAAGAGGCTCTGCTGTTGCTTGCATTAGCAGAAGACGAGCGACCAAAGAAAATTTGGGTGCATTACATCAATCAAGAAATACTTCAATTTGGGGAGTACCATATCATACAAAATAGGATAGGTAAACACAACTTCAAGTTAATGTTCTGTAAGGCACGACATGATAGTGTTCTTTAAACGGTCGTGCAAAGTGCCTAGCCCAGCCTACCACCTAGCATAGCTGCTTGCCTAGCTGCACGCCCAGCATGCTGGGTGTCGTCCACACACTGTCGAGCCTGGCACCTAGCATGCTGGGTGCTTTGTCAGTTGTGCAATGAATTTCGAGGTGTGTGCTACTATTTGTGCTTCTGGTCTTCAGTAAAAGATCCATCGTAAAGTATATAAATCCACGTAAAAGATATAAATTTAAAACACTAATAAAAATTACTTGCTTTTAAATTCATTTTACAAGGTACGGGATTTTTCCGGCAGCTAAATTATTGTAGCATACCTATTCGTTAAGCTCAGCTTTTTACAAATAACATTATTTCTTCGTTGGATCAAAATAAAAGAGCATTGGCTTTATCCTTTGACTTACAAAAAGCTCTTGACATGGTTCCTCATGAAAATCTACTTAGAAAACTCAACATGAATTTTGTTCCAAGGAAATCTTGTTAATGTCTTCCACTCATTATTTATTTCAAATTTAAAATATGCTACACCCATTTGGGGAAAAACTCCGAACTTAAAACCTTATTTATTCTGCAGAAAGCAGCAATTAGAGCAACTTTTTATCTAAAAGCTAGAGAATCTTGTGAAGAAATATTCAAACAAAATATATTATTAACCGTTCCAGACATATATGTTTTTGAAACAATGAAATTTGCCTACAAAAATTCAAGTTATTTTACACTTGAAACTACAAAATTAAAAACCCATAATATCAAACCAAAAAGTCTATTAGGAAATATATTTCATAACAAAACCTTTTACGAAAAACATTCAAAAATCAACGCCATCAAACAAATTAACAGGTTACCTCAAGAAATAAAATTTGAAG
This sequence comes from Matsumurasca onukii, assembly GCA_018831715.1. Classification (NCBI taxonomy): domain Eukaryota; kingdom Metazoa; phylum Arthropoda; class Insecta; order Hemiptera; family Cicadellidae; genus Matsumurasca; species Matsumurasca onukii. Next base: position 75,364 of record JAHHFQ010000242.1, on the reverse strand, counting down.
ACGACCTTAAGAAATTCAAAAATAAATTAAAAAATTATCTAATTAGTAAAACACATTACTCCACCAATTATTATTTGGAAGCTAATGAAGCCAATTATTATTTGTTTCTAGTTTATAAATCCCATTGTAATTTCTCATAAAATGTTATTGTAAACAGCAAAAAATATTTATTTATTACAGTATTTCTTATCAGTGGTAACAGGTTTTATTTTATATTTATATGTATGATTGTAACTTTGATGTTAAATAAACAACTTTACATTGTACATATTGACAATAAATTATCAAAGAGAGAGAACAATGGCGGAGGCACGGCGTGCAGCACGATTGTTAACCACACACGATCCAACATGCTGGGCACGTTGCTAGGCTGGACGGTGCTGCCGTGCCCAGCATCTAGCCCAGCATGCACGCCGTGCTTGCTAGGAGGGAGCCCACACACGGTCTAGCATGCTAGGCTAGCTGCTAGGATCGGGCTAGCTATCTAGCCACACGCCGTGCATGCTAGACCGTGTGTGGGGGGCTTTAAGAGTGGGTAGTACCTGGCGGCCATCTTGAATTTAACTCCCATAAGAGCAATGTAAACGCTTGAGACACTTCACGCGGTTATTTTTCAACCTAGAAACACGTTTAATATCTCATTTGAAAGATAAACGTATTACGCAGTGCCTCCGCTTGCCACTTTTTTGATAAAAGTTTCCGTTTATTAATAACAAAGAAAATAAGATTTTTTAAGTTTGGAATTTTTTTGCAGCTTAATTACCGTGAAAATAAAAAATCTGTCCAGCGGGGGCACTAGAAAATTTAATGTACTTTTAAATAAAATTTATTTCAAGAAAATCGGATCACAAATGTAGGAGTGACGCGTCTCAAGCGCGTCCATGTTCGTCAATTTTAGCACAGGTGAAATCATCAACGGCTCACTCTAGTAGTCTGGCTGACCGCCGCTAGGTCGCAGCACGCGCGCCTTCCTTCCGTTCCTGAATCTGCCGGGAATTTGTCCCGATTCAAATATCGGTACGCTTCGGTAATCGTTGGAAATGATACAAACAGACATATTTTATTTGTCATAGTAACTTTTCTGCCAATCTTGTGCTTATACCAACCAAGATCTACCCAGTGCCTCTACTAACAAATAGTATTACGGGAAAGCGTCGTTATACAGTACTGATTTTAATGCAATATATCGGAATATTAACTATAGTTACACGTTATGTATTTGAAGCTATAATTTTCTGTTTTCTCAAAATAAAATCTTAACACAAGCTTTATTTGCATAACTGGCATCACCTGAGACTTATTTTTGAAGTCATCGCTTGGAATTATTGAACACATTACTTTTCAGACAGAAATAATGAAATTTAACAAACTACCGGAGTAATAAGAAACCCCAAAACAAATAGCCTGTAAAATTAACTTTAAAAATATGTATAGAATTAAAATGTAAGGCTTATGGATAATATGAGCACATTGGCTGTACGAACTCCCGCAATACGTCATGTAGATCTAGCTTCGATCGATAAACTAATTAAAGAGTTCTTTTTTTCATTGCTCACTCCATCGCAGGTCTGGCCTAGGAGTGTGTGACATGTATACACTCGCAAACCAGAGCCGTTTGGGGCTTTAGTTAATATTAGTAAAAAACTTAGTGAATCAAATTTATAGTAAATTATTTAAATGTTGGGTAGACATTTTTAAAATAGAAGAAACTTTGTCTCGATATTATTACAGTTTATTTTTCAAGGTAAACCCGAAGATCTTCCCTCAATGAGTTCTGAAATACAGTAGCTCGATGCCCTTGACCTTGATCCAAGGATAGCAGTCGTCTGCTCGTCGTGTAGCGGGGCGGACGCGGCAAGGGTGTGACTCATCTTCCTGCCTACCCTCTCACGACTTTGTTTTCTAGCCAGTAATACAGAATAATAACGAGGCAAATAAATCAAACACATAAAATATTTCAACGTACTCTTGTAAAATTGTCTTGTAAATCTTCTCCCAGTTCTTGATACAGCGTGAAAACCACTTCATGATCGGCACGCAGTTTGTGAATGGGGTGAACAGCCCATCTCCTTTTCTTCCTGCGTTTTTGCCCCATTTTATACAAAGAGTAAACATGAACCGGGTCCATCCTCCGCACTTACGCTTGTGCAACTGAGTCAGAATTCAGAAACGGAGTAAAGCAACGAAGGCGGGAAAACACTTCCGACGCGCGTCCCTCCTCGATGACCGAAATTTCACGCGACTCCTAGTCGCGCGACGTCACGCGTCAGTGACACGCATGCATAAAACCGGCCTAAAGTGTATCAAGCTACGTTATAGCAATGTATACAGATTACAAACATTACAAAAGTTCTTTGTTTTTAAGTTTGTTGTTGACAATGGAGGATTTCAGAGGTTGAACTAGTATTGCGGACATTTTCCATCGTTAGTGAGCGAAACGGTTTTTGTACACTTACGATGGAAAATGTCCGCAATATGTAAGTTCAACTTCTAAAATTACAAAAGTATTAATTTTGGCAAATTACAAATTTAAAAATGTACACCAGAAATAGATAATACAGTACAGCACCTTGAAACTGTTTCAAACTCTGAAATCTATTTCAGTACGAATTGCTATTACTAAAAAATCTCGTATTATCGAATTTCCTATAGAAAAATGAGATATGCATGCCGTCTTTTGGTGAGACCTAGACCCGAGACCATGAAATGTGCACCGACCCTGACCCACAGAACACGTGTTGAGAATTGTTTCAAAACTGGATGTATATGCATATGTACATATACTATATGTATATAATTTATACAGGTAGTTTTCTGGGAGTCATGAGTTCAAAAGCTACAAAGTTTAAATGTTTACAATGTTATATTGATACGTTCCATTGCAATTTGTGTATTACAGGCAGTTATCTTTTCTATCTTGCTGAAGTCTTATTTATTTATTTATTTAACCTTTACAAAAAAATTGTTTCAGGTATAACAAAAGTTCAACCTACACGTTGGAAATAAGTTTGTGTTATACGTATGGTGTATTTGATTTAAAATAAACAAAATTTTGAACTAAGAAGAGGGAGCCACCAGTAACAACACTATAGTCATAGATCAAATGAGAATTGCTAATTTTTCAGGAACAATCAATAAATTCCTCTACGCTATAAAAACATTTGAAAGAAGAACATTTTTAATTTAGTTTTAAACATGTTGAAATTTTCGTAATTTTTATTTCAATTGGAAGTTTATTAAATAACATGGCACCCGTCTGTGAAGGTAGCAGGGAATATAATTTAGATCTGTGTTGGTTTATGCGGAAGGAGTTTGCAAATCTTGTTCCATGGAAATGAAGTTCTCTACCTTGAACCATATGACATTTAGAAAGACAATAAACTATTGTTTCATAAATGTACAGGGATGGTAAGGTCAAAATTTTAAGGGTTTCAAAGGCATTTTTGCAAGAATCTCTGTAACCTAGATGATAAACTATTCTAATCGCAGCCTTTTGTAAGATACAAATTCTCAATATTTTACTTTTGGAACAATTCCCCCAAAAACATACTCCATAAGACATAAGAGAATGTACTAAGCCATAATATGCAGTTCTTAAAATATCAATCGTGCAGTATTGTGATAACTGTCTTAAAAGAAATACACAGGAACTCATTTTTTGCTAAGATAATCAATATGTGATTCCCATGTTAAATGACTGTCTAAATTCAATCCTAAAAATTTGACACTATCAGCTTCCTCTATAGTGTCATTTTTCAATATAACTAGTGGCGAATCTTTAATGTTTGATCGACCAATATCAAACATAATAAAATTTGTTTTTTGGAAATTGGTTTTCAAATTTAGTGATTCAAAATACTGAACACAAATATTTGCGGACGTGTATGTGATTTCTTCTAACAATGGGATTGTTGATGCTGATTGAATTAAATTATCAAATGTTTCGCGTTGCTTTGCGAAGTTCGGCGAAACGGAGGGAAGAAATATTTTTAACATATCCAAGTAGTTGACGGCAACAGCCTGGCCCCTCAAAACATACTCCAACTTCACCTTCCGCTCACCACACCGTCACTCGAGAACTGTGTAAAACACTAAAACAAAACAACTAATTGACCTGCAGGTGTTCTTGCAAAACCTGAGGGGTTTCTAAAAACTGAAATTTAAAATTCTGGTTGTTACCAAGCCGTCCAATTAAGATTGTGCCTCGTCGCTCATAACTGCACCGTCATTGGCATCGAAGATTCGCATTATTTGCTGGCAAAACTTCAATTGCTGTCTGTAATCGCCAGGTTTCATAGAAATACGTAGACTAATAATGCGCGTAAATAAAAAAAATGAAAACATAAATTGAAACTTTTTAACTAAATTGTTTACTTTCCGAAAATATAGACCCCAGAAAGAGACGTAGTATGCCGATACGAAAGCCGTGTTGTTCTGATAGGTGAAACTGGTACAAACCATGAAGACAAAATGTATAAAACCAAACGCCATAATTACGCCTGCACTGCAGCTTGGAGGGTGATAGAGTTTGAAAAGGAAATGCCCTAACTGAAAAAGTATAGTCATTAGCGAAGCGAATGCATAAACCATTGACTTTAAATGTACATTTAAAATCAATGCATAAACCGAGAGGCCGAAGCAGAACGAACTGAGGCCGCAGGCCGAAGCGGGGGTCTGGGGGCGAAGCCCCTAGCTGGCCGAAGGCTAGTTTAGTATTTAAAAGTGTATCAGTGCTAACAACTGAACAACTTGAAATTACATTAAATTGTGCTTTTGTAATTTTAACATAATCTATTCTTACAAGCAAAAACCAATAAAAGTATTGATTGGAATTTTGTATTGTCATGCATATTAATATTATATACATGACTTTTATCTTGTATTGTCATTACTTTTGTTTCGAAGTATTCTACCATTAAATCAAATGAAGTACCGGTACTGACAAAGTGTACATAATTTAAATCGTTGACCTGCCCGTTCTTTACCAAAATAAGTTGTTTACTACAGGTAATAGCAACCTGCACTTCAAATACAATGAACATTTATTTATTTATTTATATATTTACATCGTTTAAAAATGCATTTTAAAATTTATGTCCTGTGCGTGTAAGACGATAAGAAACTGAATTTGAATATTTTGAAATGAACATATTATAGTATAATATAGTACAAATATGCCAATATGCTGGATAATAAATTATTGGTTATTTTTGTCCAAAACATAATGTTAAAATTGGCCATATGGTGTTTTAAATGTCATACTATATCTCATAAAGTTAAAGCTTCCCTTTTATTAATAAATTATTTTAAAACTTTAATTATTGTAGTGTACCTTTGAAGTAATTTGTATGAAAGTAGAGCACTACGCATTAAAAACAAACAAGTATACAGCGTAATATAACGGTACTACGGTGACTCGGTGAGCCACTGATCAGAACGAGTCAAAGAGATGGGCGATTCAACACACCGCGAAGCAAGGGACTCAGGCTCGGGGCTGGAGAGTTGGTCGTCAGTTTTAGTCTCACTATTAGTGGGGAGCGTGGCAACAGCGCAGGCGCTCGACATGACAACACCGCGCACAAGTATTTATAGAATGACGACACCGCGCACAGAGTATTTATACCGTGTCTCGTAATAGTTCGGCAAGTGGCCGAGAGGTGGCGCTGCTCCGATATGTTAGCTTCGCCTAGCGCTAGAGTCGAAATCGGGCCAGCGGTTCTGTACTACCCGCTCTTAAGGTTATAGTCTAGCGTGCAACCACTGACAATAGCAACTGACAGGTGGCAGCCGCCTTTTAGTTCAAGGTTTCTCCGCAAAAATGAGACGCGATTAGCGCCCAAAACGCGTCAAGCAGCGTTCTGACGAGATACCGCCACAGCCAACGTGCCCGCTTCCCGCAGATTGCGTCAGTGTGACTGGCTACATATCCCACCATAGAAGCGGGTGACCGCGCGGGTTGACCGAACCGGGGTGAACCGCCTGCGCTGTTGCCACGCGCCCACTACGCCACGAGTGAGATTAATGTGCAGCCTGTCTCTCCTGCCCTGCCAGCCCCGAGCTCCTACTAGTAGCTTCGCGGGTTGACAGAACCGGGGTGAACCGCTTGCGCTGTTGCCACGCGCCCACTACGCCACGAGTGAGATTGGTGTGCAGCCTGTCTCTCCTGCCCTGCCAGCCCCGAGCTCCTACTAGTAGCTTCGCGGGTTGACAGAACCGGGGTGAACCGCTTGCGCTGTTGCCACGCGCCCACTACGCGACGAGTGAGATTGTGTGCAGCCTGTCTCTCCTGCCCTGCCAGCCCCGAGCTCCTACTAGTAGCTTCGCGGGTTGACAGAACCGGGGTGAACCGCTTGCGCTGTTGCCACGCGCCCACTACGCCACGAGTGAGATTGATGTGCAGCCTGTCTCTCTTGCCCTGCCAGCCCCGAGCTCCTACTAGTAGCTTCGCGGGTTGACCGAACCGGGTGAACCGCCTGCGCTGTTGCCACGCGCCCACTACGCCACGAGTGAGATTGATGTGCAGCCTGTCTCTCTTGCCCTGCCAGCCCCGAGCTCCTACTAGTAGCTTCGCGGGTTGACCGAGCCGGGGTGAACCGCCTGCGCTGTTGCCACGCGCCCACTACGCCACGAGTGAGATTGATGTGCAGCCTGTCTCTCCTGCCCTGCCAGCCCCGAGCTCCTACTAGTAGCTTCGCGGGTTGACAGAACCGGTGAACCGCTTGCGCTGTTGCCACGCGCCCACTACGCCACGAGTGAGATTGGTGTGCAGCCTGTCTCTCCTGCCCTGCCAGCCCCGAGCTCCTACTAGTAGCTTCGCGGGTTGACAGAACCGGGTGAACCGCTTGCGCTGTTGCCACGCGCCCACTACGCGACGAGTGAGATTGGTGTGCAGCCTGTCTCTCCTGCCCTGCCAGCCCGAGCTCCTACTAGTAGCTTCGCGGGTTGACAGAACCGGGGTGAACCGCTTGCGCTGTTGCCACACGCCCACTACGCCACGAGTGAGATTGGTGTGCAGCCTGTCTCTCCTGCCCTGCCAGCCCCGAGCTCCTACTAGTAGCTTCGCGGGTTGACAGAACCGGGTGAACCGCCTGCGCTGTTGCCACGCGCCCACTACGCCACGAGTGAGATTGATGTGCAGCCTGTCTCTCCTGCCCTGCCAGCCCCGAGCTCCTACTAGTAGCTTCGCGGGTTGAACGAACCGGGTGAACCGCCTGCGCTGTTGCCACGCGCCCACTACGCCACGAGTGAGATTGATGTGCAGCCTGTCTCTCCTGCCCTGCCAGCCCCGAGCTCCTACTCGTAGCTTCGCGGGTTGACCAAACCGGGGTGAACCGCCTGCGCTGTTGCCACGCGCCCACTACGCCACGAGTGAGATTGATGTGCAGCCTGTCTCTCCTGCCCTGCCAGCCCCGAGCTCCTACTAGTAGCTTCGCGGGTTGACAGAACCGGGTGAACCGCCTGCGCTGTTGCCACGCGCCCACTACGCCACGAGTGAGATTGATGTGCAGCCTGTCTCTCCTGCCCTGCCAGCCCCGAGCTCCTACTAGTAGCTTCGCGGGTTGACCGAACCGGGGTGAACCGCCTGCGCTGTTGCCACGCGCCCACTACGCCACGAGTGAGATTGATGTGCAGCCTGTCTCTCCTGCCCTGCCAGCCCCGAGCTCCTACTAGTAGCTTCGCGGGTTGACAGAACCGGGTGAACCGCCTGCGCTGTTGCCACGCGCCCACTACGCCACGAGTGAGATTGATGTGCAGCCTGTCTCTCCTGCCCTGCCAGCCCCGAGCTCCTACTAGTAGCTTCGTGGGTTGACAGAACTGGGGTGAACCGCCTGCGCTGTTGCCACGCGCCCACTACGCCACGAGTGAGATTGATGTGCAGCCTGTCTCTCCTGCCCTGCCAGCCCCAAGCTCCTACTAGTAGCTTCGCGGTGTGTCGAATCGCCCATCTCTTTGACTCTTTTTGATGAATGGCTAACTTAGTACCATTATATTGCGGTGTATACTTGTTTGTTTTTATGCGTAGTGCTCTACTTTCATCAGATTTGCTTCAAATGTAGACTACAATAATTAAACATTTTAAACTTATTAATTAATGAAGAGAGCTCAAAAGATTTCAACATTATGTTTTTGGACAAAAATAACTATAGCAATAATTCTTTATCATCCAGCATATTGGAATTTTTGAACTACGTTATACTATAATATGTCCATTTCGAAAACTAATAATTAAATACAGTTTCGTATCGTCTTACACGTACAAGATATCAATTTTTAAAGGCAATTCTACACGATGTTCTGGAATAAACTTGGGGGAATATGATTGGGGAAGAATGTGTTTTTTGGAATACACGTTGCTTTTACTTGTAGTAAACAACTTATTTTGGTAAAAACAAAAACGAACATGTCAACCAGTCAAATTAAGCAGACTTTGTCAGTGCTTTATTTGGGAATTAATGGTAGAATACTTCGAAACAAAGTATTGTAAACATTTAATTCACAGGTAATAACACATAACAATCATGTATATATTATGACAATACGAAATTCCATTCAATACACGTTTATTCAATTTTGCATGTAAGGATACATTATGTTACACTTACAGAAGTTCAGTTTAATGTAAATTCTAGTATTTTAGTTGTTACCAAATATCTTCTCTTATAAAACAAATTAACTACATGCATTGAACAATACTTCTCTCCTATATAATGATACATTTACAGTATAAACAAATTAACATCAATAACACTGTAATGAAATAAATAATATGAACAACCAAATAAAAACAATATTATTTCCATATATACTAATAAATATATGTTAAAATAAACACAAATAACATTATAATAAAGTATATAATAAAAATAAACATATAAATTTAATTCAACATTTATAACACAACTACCTGTATAAAATACATATTGTACATACAGGATGGCACAAAAATGTGAAGCACGCTATGCAGAACCGGATTCTACACACAAAAGAAAGTCGAAAATGCTAAATAACATTTGTTTGGTTTCGGTTTAGTTTACCCGTAATCTAACATTTTTAATTTTTTTTAAATAATGAATAATTCAAAAGCCTTTTGAGATATATTTGTAGAACTAGGTATAAACCTTCGTTTGGAGTATGTTCCTAATAACATTTGCAAAGAAAAATGTTGATTTAACTTATCAAGCTTCAAAACAGCGACCTTTTCAAATTTTCAAATTCTAATGGAATCAAATTAGGATTAGACTTTGTAATCTTTAGATGGGCGCCATTTTAAAACTTGATAAGATAGACAACATTTTTTATTGTTATTAGAAAACAATTAAGGTTTATACCAAGTTTCACAAAAATATCTCAGAGAGTTTTTGAATTATTCCATATTTCAAAAATTACAATATGGCGGATTACGGCGGAACTAAGCCAAAATAAAAAATAATGCTACCCGAAATGTTCGACTTACTTTTGTATGGGGAATCCGGTTCTGCATAGATATATATTAATAAATATGATTAAATATTTAGGATTAGTTATTGATAGCCAGCTATTAAAGAAATAACATATTACTTAATTAAAAAGAGATCTACACAATAGTCTAAGAACGTTTTTTAATCAGCTATGTAGGACGGCTGTCATGTCATATTGGTTAAGGTTTATTAGGAAAAAGTTTAACTTTGAATTACCATTAAATTCCATGAGATGCTTGTTTAAATGTAGATAGATACAGTTTTCTTTGTAATAACTTAGAATTAGGACATGTAAATAGGATTAAATACTTAGGATTAGTTATTGATAGGCAGCTATTGATAGCCAGCTATCATGGAAAGAACGTATTACCCAATTAAAAAGAGAACTGTACAATAGTCTAAGAACGTTTTATTCTTAAACAGCTATGTAGGACGACTGTTCATATGGGTTAATGTTTATTATGCACTCGTAAGGGTCTAGGCTAAGTTATGCTATTCCTTGTGGGGGGGGCCAAAAACTCAACACTTACCCTGTGGTTATTTAAAAACAAAATGTATTCTAAAATAACCAATTATGTGATATTCCTTCAATTTTTGAAACATTTAAAACGATAGCTTCTTAATGCGGAAAACGCGGATATATTGTTAAAGGTGTTGAGCTAGAATCTGTAAGCTATTTCTCTATTTATTTATTTATAAACGGTATACACCTTTTTTAAAACAATTACATGCTTGATAAACAAATTACAGTATTTAAATTATTGGTATAAAGGTCTATTTCGTCCAATCCACCCCGAATATTGTGGTACTTTATTTTTTGTACATCTTATTCTTTTTCGTGAGTTTAATGATCGGGGTGGTTATGGGTAACAGTTAACAAGGGACTAAATTACACAAACAGTTTGATGATGAAGAGTTGGATTTATACAGACGGTGATAATAAATAGTGTAGAAAAAATTATTACATAGTGATAGTAATGGTAATATTGTGTACAGTATTTGAGACAAAAATAAAAAATGATAACATGACAAGAGTTGTATAATTATATAACAAATATAACATAGTAATAACAATGCATACAATTTGACTTAAGATTAAATAACAAGAAATAGATGCGTATAAGTAGATAACAATGTATATATATTTATATCCATATTTATATAAATATTACGTGGTAGATAACAGTACATAAAAGTTTGACTATAAGATTATAACGAGATAAATAGTCTATGCATGGATAACAATGGATGAACATGTGCATTGATATAATAAATAACAAGTAGATATATATAGACAATAACATGAATAAATATAACATGCATTAACAGGAGATTATTTCAATGATTTGACTTTTCTTGAGCTGAGATTCAGACATGAAGAAGAGATCTATCGAGTCAGGAAGGCTATTCCCCATTCTATATTTTTAACTGTTTTAATAGCTTTTATGTTTTGTTCAATATTTTTATTGTGTCATTCTTTTGTTAGTTTTACTTTTAGCACAGAAGAAATGTGTTTTATTTAATTGTTAAAATGTATTCCTTTCAATCTTGTTTATATTTTATGTGAGTCGCTCCTTGCCTTAATTTAATGTAAAAATGCTGGCGACCCCAATACAGGTTTTACCTAGAGGGTTCCTATTTGTTTTGCTACAATTGTTTTGTTTTAAACTAAAATGAAGTCATTTAGTTACATTAAGAAGTGAAATGAATTCATCTTACATTGTATTTCTTAGTATTATACATCACTTTATAATTAATTATACATTGTATTACTGTACTCAATAGTCATGTTAACATCAATGTACAATATACGTTATTTCTATGTACAATTTATAACTTGTTTCGGTAAAATATAGATTTATTATTAATTAAAATATTTAAAGATAGTTGTAGAACGCAATGGTCGGCACACTATCCCCTATAATTACAGGGTTTAATTTGAAAATATCAATTTTCTTTTCAAGCTCTGTAATACAGTTTTCTACCTTGATACTATGCATTATGTAAACTGAGTAGGAAGACAAATATTGTCATCAATATTCTTATAAACTAAACGTATACTAGCTTCCATTTGAAAATAAATTAATTTTCTCTACTATTAACTTTAGTATTTTACCTCTTAATCGAACAATTAATTTTTTTAAAGATAACTTAAACTTAGGATGACAAAATGAAAACAACCAAAAAGTAAGATGCTAGTCTCTTTGTGCTCACTGTAGCCTTGCTCATCGATGTTTGCTTAACTATGACAGGTTTCATTTTATTATACATTCCTCCGTCGTCCCTCCGTAGGTAGAAACACTTTGTTGTCCGGGGAGAAATGATCGTTGAGTTCGACTCGGTTATTAGGAAAGGTCTTGTTTAACTCGTTCGCCGCGTAAGTTTTCTTCTTTTTGATGTCTGAGATCTAGGTGAGACACTGCATCTTCGTCTGTAACTGTACCACAAATTTATTAACTGAACCACTCTACCAATGTAACGGTTGTAGGCATCACAAACACCACAGTGAGCCATGTCACACAGATATCATAAAGTTACTGTAATGCTCCTGTCAAAGACAGGATCTCGCAAGAACGACGCAGAGCACTACACGTGAAGTGACTACTATGTAGTTGCACTGATAAGCGGAGCGGAGCTCTTATCTGCTTAACTGTTGAACACTGAATATTTTGAGCTGGCCCGAAACTTTCATTTTGGGAAAATGGGAAAACTTGTAGTAGTGACTTAAAGATTCATTTTTATTTTCCATTAAGGTATCCTGAGTTTCAATTTACTACGTTTACCTATTTAAAATTCATTAAGGTGTATCCATACTTTGAACTCACGTGCCTTTATCTTTATATATATATATATATATATATATTGAAAACATAAAAACTGTCGTTCGACTTTAAGATAAAAACAAAAACTTTTAAAAATGCTTAAAAGGACAAGTATATTTCGGCTGTGCCTTTTTCAACTCAATATAAACAAATCTAATTATAACAGTTAACCAAAAAATATTTTAAACAATAAAACATGTGTATAAAAATATTAACTTTGAATAAACCAGCAGCAAAACTTGTAGAAATTAAAATGATATAAAATAAAATAATGTATAAAATAATATGTATAAAACTATCTGAGATTCAGGCCATCAGGGAATTTGGACTTTGTTATTACTTGATAGGATTGTTCTATACTTCGAAGGTATGATACGCTTGAATTTTTATTTGTTTGTCGAATTGGTTTTACTTTATATAAATTTTCAAATGTTTCTTGGTGTTCTAAACAATGTAGTACCAGCGGTTTAGTCCTGTCCGTGTGTTTGAAGTCAAATCGATGACCGGTCATTCTGACCCTTAAAGTATTCGTTGTAGATCCTATGTAGTCTTTGGGACATTTCTGACATTGAATTTGATATACTATATTTCTTGACTCACAACTTAAATCCTTTTGTATTTTGAAAGTTTTCTTAGTAACACTACTTGTTGCAAACCGGTTTGTTTCTAACTGTTTGCAAACCAAACACCTTGGTTTATTGCATGGATGGGATCCTAGAGAAGGGGTATTATTTTGAATGGAGAATTTTGAAGATGGCAGTTTTGGCTTTGATAGCTTGTCTTTCAGTGTAGGAGGGCGTCTGTAAACTATTCGAGGAACTGTTTTGAAGATACGGTTTGTTACTGAAGAACTTTGAAGAATTTTGAATGCCACTTTCATAATGTTATTAATTTTGTGAAGACCAGGGTGATACTGTGTTATTAATTTAGGCATGTCTCCGTCAAATTGATTCTTCACGAGATTTGAGCTTCTATTATTTGTAAATTTAATCCTACTATCTATTAGTTTCAATGGGTATCCTCTATCTTGTAACGCTGCTGTTATTGATTTTTATATTCTTTCAAATGTTTTCTTCACTGCATAGTTTAGATGCGCGTGTTACAAGATTAGACGGTATTGATTTTTTTACGTGATGCGCATGACAACTTTTGTAGTGTAGGTATTGGAAAGAGTTTGTACTTTTAATACTTATTTTATGATTTAGAAACCCATTTTTTATATAAACATCAACATCGAGGAAGGTTACCAAATCGTTTGCAATTGTCCAAGAAAAAGTTATATTTTTGTTGAAATGGTTGAGTGCGTTCAAAAATGTTATCAAATTATTTTTACCGTGTGTCCAAATAATGAAGATATCGTCGATAAAACGTGTCCAAAGTAAAGGCTTTTGTGTTACGGTTTCAAGGAAATCTTCTTCTAATTTTCCCATAAAAAGGTTAGCATACGCTGGAGCCATTCTGGTTCCCATCGCGGTTCCGGTTTTTTGTAAATATAGATTGTCTTGGAAACGGAACACGTTGGTTGTAAGTATAAATTTTATCAATGAAAGGACGAAATTTGTACCTGGCTGTTGGTCAGCGACTGGGCGTTTGTCTAAATAGTGTTGAACTGCGCTCATTCCCTCGCTGTGATCAATGTTTGTGTACAATGATTGAGCGTCTATTGTTACTAAGAGGACATCATCTGGAAGAGGTTGAGGAACGTCTTTAAGCTTCTGGAGAAAATGGTCGGTATTTTTATGTAAAAGGTAACGTTTGAACATGATTTTGGAGAATGCAGTCAACAAATCCAGATATTCTTTCCGAGTGCGACGAAATTGAAGCGACAATGGGTCTACCTGGCGGGGATTTACTTGTTTATGTATCTTGGGTAAAAGGTAAAACACTGGAACCTGTGGATCCTTTACAACTAACATATCAACAATTTCTTTAGTCAGAGATTCCGACTGTGTGTGGTCCTTAATGAATTTAATGAGTTGAGAGTTGAACTTTTCTGTAGGATTGGTCTTAAGTAAAGTGTAGGTGTTTTTATCATCTAACTGTTTGTGGGCTTCACTGATGTAGTCAGATTTGTTTAAAATAACTGTTAAATCTCCTTTATCTGCTGGGAGTATTATTATGTTGTCATTGCCTCTCAGTGAAGATATTGCTCTAAATTCCTCTTTAGAAAGGTTTTTTTCTTTGGAAAGATTGTCTGGAAAATGAGAGTCACCTAAGTTACTTTGAATTACATTAAGAAACTGTTCCACGGGATGGTCCGGATTTAGGTTGAGTGGGTCAAAATCAGAAGGTGTTTTGAATCTTTTACGGAAATTAGACAAAATGTCGGAAAAATCATTAGATTTTGGTTGGCTTTGTGAAATTACAGGATCATCAACATGATTTGACATTAAGGAAAACTTAACCCTAACCTTTCTTGCAAATTCAAAGAAATCTGTTAAAAGTTGGACATGATCAAAAAGTGGAGTTGGTGCAAATCCTAACCCTTTTTGTAACAACCTTGCTTCACTATCTGTGAGTGTGTAATTAGATAAATTGACATAGCTTTTCCTACAAGACACACTATTAGTACAGTTTAAGTTTGTTGAGGAAGATGAAAATGATTCTACTGAAATTAAACTTTGAAGAGCGTTTGGTTGTGACGAAAAAAGGGGGGGTGGTGGAGGAGGTGGATTCATACAGTTCTTTAAAATTGTTTTGTCAATTAAGTAGTTTGAACTTATGTCAGAAGAATAGCTAAGTTGGTAAATATATGGTTTGTCAAGACTTTTACTCAAGATTCTGGGAAAGTCTGGAGGTTTAGCTGAAAGAAATTCAGGCCACGAAGAGTATTTTTGAAAGTAAAGAGTGGATAATTTCTTAAGGTGGGTTTTTGATTTGTTTGCTACAAAGGTATTAATGTTAGAAATGACCTGATTTATGAATGGTAAAGTGTCAGGATAGTATTTAAGAAGATACCATTGGATTCTCTGTACCTCTGAGAAGTGGTGATGTGACTGGTTGATATACAGACCATGTACGGTGTTCCTAAGAAGTAAACTCGTGTGCCAAGCCATCGTGTCGATCGTTCCCCGCATGAAGGGTGGAAGTCCAGTAGTCGGGAATTTCAGTGTCAATCCTTTGGGCACAAGTGCAAATTGAATGCACATTGTGAGAAACATCGCATGACAGTAACTTTGAGCCTGTTTTCTTACATGATACTCAAGTTGGGACATCAATGATGTTCTGGTATTCTCGGTTTGAAAGTTCATTGGTTAACTGTTTAAAAACACTACTCTAAGCAAATTTAAAGTTAATTGTCAGTAGACATATATATTGAAAACATAAAAACTGTCGTTCGACTTTAAGATAAAAAACATAAACTTTTAAAAATGCTTAAAAGGACAAGTATATTTCGGCTGTGCCTTTTTCAACTCAATATAAACAAATCTAATTATAACAGTTAACCAAAAAATATTTTAAACAATAAAACATGTGTATAAAAATATTAACTTTGAATAAACCAGCAGCAAAACTTGTAGAAATTAAAATGATATAAAATAAAATAATGTATAAAATAATATGTATAAAACTATCTGAGATTCAGGCCATCAGGGAATTTGGACTTTGTTATTACTTGATAGGATTGTTCTATACTTCGAAGGTATGATACGCTTGAATTTTTATTTGTTTGTCGAATTGGTTTTACTTTATATAAATTTTGGGTGTTCCACCCAAATAATCTAATAACAAAACAAAGTTTCAAATTTTTCCCTCATATTTTCCGACTAAAAATAGGCCAACTTAAAGTTAGCGATAGCTAACTGGTGTTTTCTTGCCCTACTAGTGGACTTATCGATGTTTAAGTCTTAAAAATACCAATTCCAATATGTGTTATGCAAATAAATCCCTAGATTTGTTCTCTTTAGACGTACGGCTGTGAGGTGAATGACACCAATGAAACTCTAATACATATATATATATATATATATGGAATAAAATCTGACAAAATGTTAGCCCATTAAAAGTGGTTCAAAATTGATAAAGGCGCGTGAGTTCAAAGTATGGATACACCTTAATGAATTTTAAATAGGTAAACGTAGTAAATTGAAACTCAGGATACCTTAATCGAAAATAAAAATGAATCTTTAAGTCACTACTACAAGTTTTCCCATTTTACCTCCAAGTTTTTTACCTGCACTGCAACTCAACGATTTGCCGAAAATCACCAAATTAAATTTAATTTTAATCCGCCACGGGCTCCCCACCATGGAGGCTTGTGGGAGCGCGCTATAAAAGCGCCAAATATCATTTGACTTGAGTCATAGGTGAACAGATTCATACTTATGAAGAGTTTTTTACTTTACTCGCACGAGTTGAGTGTATACTAAACTCACGTCCAATCACACCTCTAACGTCTGATCCCTCTGACATGCAAGCATTAACACCCGGACACTTTCTTACCGGTGGACCACTTGTATCCCTGATTGAACCAAATTTCACGGACATCTCAATTAATCGTCTCAAGCGTTGGAAATTGGCCCAAGCCTTCAGTCAACATATACGGAAGAGGTGGAACAATAAATATCTTCAGAATCTTCAAAAAGGTTAGAAATGGACAATATCACAAAAGAACATGGCTTTTGGTGATCTTGTAGTTCTTCATGAATACAACGCCCCTCCGCTGGCTTGGAAACTTAGACGTATCATAATCTCCGCCCTGGTCACCACCAGTCGACTTTCACTGTACTCGACCAGTCGTAAATGTATCTCGTCTTCCCATCGAACATTAAAACTACAATCTTCCTCCCCTTTTTTCCCAGCAGTGCTCATTAATTTCATAAACTGATTAAAATGACTGAGCCATCGACAGGTATGCTAGGCTTTATTGAGCCTGTCTAAATATAAGACACTTTAAAGGTATTAAGATTTAATATTCACTTGTATAAAAGGTTTCACTAAATAGAAGTCCATTAAGGCCATTTAATTCCAAGCAAGATGTTGAGTTCTATTTCTAAACACCGCAATGCAATCGATGTTGTATGCTATTATTATTATCCTTTCAAAGATGATATGTGAGCTTATTATTCTGTGTCACTTTACCTTGTATGTAGCAAGGTGCCTAGTCATAATGACGTCTCAAGATATGACTCAGGGGCTTAGGAGCCCTTAAAAGTGCACCCTTTACCCATACGTGGTCCCTTCATTGTCAAACGAGTAGAGGATTTGGAGTCACAAAGAGCCTGCCACTTAAGCAAATTATTGTGTGCTGCAAACTAAAATCTAACGTTTGCGTTGACGTACTTTGCGTCACCCACCTCCCAGCTGAAATCCGGAAGGGAGGTTCCCCCAAATCTTTTAAATACAACCCCACCCTTGTGGCACCTCAAAAGAAAGAGTATTTCAACACAAATTCGATGATAGAAAGTTTTATCTCGACTCTTTTTTTGTTGAACCAATTTAAAGATTACACAAAATCAGGTTTAAAATGCCACGTTTCACATCCTACTCATTTTAAATGGCAAAAGGGAAACGACACAACCCTATAACATAACCCCATGGAGTATTATGAAAAACATGTTGTCATTCAAAATAAATTGTAGTGAAATGTGGCGTTTTAAACCTGATTTTATGTCATTTTTAATTTGGTATAACAAAAAAATGAAATAAGATAAAAAATGTTCTTTGCATCATTGAATTTGTGTTGAGGTTTGCTTTCTTTTGAGGTGCCAAAAGGAAGTGGGGCTGTATTAAAAATTAGGGAGGCCTCCCTTCTGGATTTCGGCTGGGGGATGGGTGACGCAAGGTAAGTCAAAACAAACTTTAGTTTTTGATAAAAACATTTCCTGAAGAGGTTTAAAAAATATTTCCTGTTTTAACCGACTTCCTACGCAAGGAGGAGGTTACACAATTCGACTTGAGACTTTTTTTTTTTCTTGTATGTTTGTACACGCATAACTTTTTAACGCGGCTACCGTTTTAAACGCGGTTTGTTTTGTTTTGTAGAGATTACCGCCCCGGTGGTCCCATATAAAGATAGTTTGAATCAAACTTAAACTTCTATATATAAAAAAGCAAAAAACTTTAAAAAAATCTAAAAAATCCCTGTATTTGCGGCATATCTTGAGCTGTAAAGCACTATTTTGAAGTACCTAAGGGCTTAAAATACACTATTTCGATGTACAATTAAATTTCCAACAACTTGGTATCCTTAAATCTATGGAATCTTTGGTATCTGCTGAGATAAAACATATTTTATTAAAAATTACATGCAAATTTTTCTTAGTTTGACTTTAAACGTTTATAGAAGCCGAGCTGTACTAGTTATCAAGGTTTTAAAGACACCAAGTGAGGGTAAAATTTAATTGTCTTTCAGAAAATATGGTTTGTGAATATGTTATTCCTTATATTTACGGAGATACGGCTTCCTTCTCGCTAAAAAACACAAAATTTTAAGCATTTTATTAAGTTTCAAAGCCATAACAGCTGTTATTAGTTGAATATGTTATAAAATAAGACAGCTGTTTACTTACTGTATCCTTGGAAACCTAGGCTAGTAAAAGAATAAGCTCAAAATTGACAGCTTACATTAATTTCTGCCCAGTGCTCTGAATGTCAAAGTGAAGAAATTCCGACAAAATAATTAAATTAAAATTATTAAAAAAACGGTCGGTTCCAGAGCAACAAGAGATGTTTTGATGGTTTAAAAGGTGATATTCTATTATACAGGTAGACTTGTACATTAATTTATGGTAAAGCTACAACTTATGGGTAAAACATGACTTTGAATGACTACTATTTTTAACCGACTTTCTACGCAAGGAGGAGGCTACACAATTCGACGTGGGACTTTTTTCTTATATGTTTGTACACGCATAACTTTTGAACGCGGTTTGATTTGTTTTGTAGAGGGTACCTCCACAGTGATTCCATATGAAAATCTTTTGAATCAATTGTAAGCTTCTATATAAAAAAGTAAAAAAACTTCATATTCTGTATGTTTTGCGCCGTAAAAAGGACTATTTTTAAGCTTATAAAACAAATAGCAAATAGCAAATAAAACTTAAATGACACTATTTGACGTAAAATTAAATTTCCAATAACACGGTATCCTTAAATTCATGGGACCTTTGATTTCGGCCCAGATAAAACATAATTTGTTCTAAAAATACATGAAAATCTTTCTTTTTGTCTTTACAGAGTTATAGAGCTATACATTGATCGAAGTTTTGAAGATACCTAGTGAGAGTAAAATTTAATTGTCTTTCAGAAAATATGGTTGGTTAATATGATATTCTTTATATTTACGGAGCTTTGGCCTCCTTCTTGTTAAAAACGCAATATTTTAAACATTTCTATTAAGTTTGAAAGCCATAGGAACTATTTTTGTCTATATATTAAACATGGTAACAATATCGTTCTGTGTATACCTACATTTCCTAAAAAAGTATAATGTTTAAAATTTTGTATAACCCTTGAACACCCTAATAAAACGTCCGAAATGTCATGCGGAGTCGTATACTGAGCTAAAGTTGGCGGTTTATAAACGCAATATTAAAAATAAGGATACCAAACTAATCAAAATAAAACGTATGTAATATAATGCCTACGAGTATAGAAACAAAATAGCTATTAGGAAGCGCTACAAAAAACAGCGGAGACAGATCTGGGCATCAAAATTGGAACAAAACTAAATGTTTTGGCCTTTGCAGATGATGTCACAATATTCGCAGAAAGACTGGAGGATGTAGTTACACTAACAAAAATATTTATAAAACAAACCGCGCAGTTAGGACTAGATATAAACGATACGAAAACTAAATATATGCACTTTGCAAGACATCCAAATCAAAATTTAGACCCTTTACACATGGATAATCATACATTTGAGCAAGTAAATAGTTTTAAGTACCTAGAAGTAATTATACCAAATGAGAACACAGAAGAACCGGAAATTCAAAATAGATTAAACCTAGCCAATAGATGCTTGTACTCCTGCAACAAAGTAATGACTTAAAAATTACTATCCCACAAAACTAAAATTAGGCTATACAAGACTATAATTTGCCCAGTTCTTTCATATGGGTAAGAAACATGGAAACTAAGAGACAAAGAAGAGAAGAAACTTGTTGTTTTTGAAAATAAAGTACTTAGAAAAATATATGGACCTACATACGAGCTAGGTGAGTGGAGAAGGAAACACAACAGAGAATTAAGAGACCTGTATAAAGCACCGGACATAATCGGTGAAATACGATGCAGACGACTGAGGTGGGCTGGACACTTACTAAGTAGGGAAGAGGGATACTGTCTGCAAGAAATTATGAAAGGGAGGCCTGAAGGTAGAAGACCCACAGGAAGACCAAGACAGAGATGGTGGAATGAAGTTTTGAAAGACATGAGGAGGCTTGGAGCTACTGAGGAAGACGCTGAAGACCGGTCCAGGTGGAGGGGATACGTTGGCGCGGCTAAATACCAACTCGGATATAAATGGCCCTGGGAGTAAGAGTAAGTAAGAGTTAGTATAGAAACAAAATAATATTTGTTATACAGTATTTATATTGAATATTTTTTTATTATACTCGCCAAGATGGTGGCTTTATTAAACCAGTCATGTTCTGCGAGCTTGGCCTTAGTAAAGCTATCGTTGCCAAAGGACTTATCGCCACCCTGATCCAAGCGATTGTTCCCAAACCATGATAGAACCGCTACTTTGAGAGAAGCCGTCGAAATTTTGACATATACGCTTACCAAGATCTCAGACAATTAAGCTAAACCAGCAATAACGATCAAGATGAAGGGCTTGGAGCCCAAAGGCTGACGAGGGGACCACCTCAAACTGGCTGAAATCTACATTAGTTCAAAATAATTTCATGTAATTATTAAGTTAAAGGTACATGATTAAGTTGCTAAATTCAAAATATCTAATTAGGGTCAATTCCGAAGAAATATTAGCTCTTTGACCTTTTTTCTTTTAAATTAACTAGCATACCCGTATCATAACATTCGACTAAATATAACTAAAAATTGTAAAATAAAAAATTGTTGATAAAAAAAGTGAACCGACTTCAAAAATGTGTTTAGTGAAAAGCTCTAAAAAGGGATAAATAACTTTAAATGCATAATATCACGTGTCTTAGTCTACTATAAATGTATTTAGTCACTGCTACCAAACTTCAATAAATTACAAAATGGAACTTCGAATTTCTTGTTTATTAACAATGCATTGAAATTCCACCAACCATATTTAGTCTTAAAGCAGCTTACTATGACTTGAATGTTTATTTCGATGAGTGAAATATTGGACTGGCTAAAGGCTTTAAAACCCAGTTACCACTAGTTTAGGCAACGTTGATCCATACATTTTTGGAGAAAATGTCATGTCAATTTGAAGTCAGCGCTGACCTAGAAATTGTTTTGGACAAATTGCAGCGCCGACTTCAAATTGACATGACATTTTCTCCAAAATGTATGGATCAACGTTGCCCTAAACTAGTGGTAACTGTTTAAAGCCTTTAGCCAGTCCAATATTTCACTCATCGAAATGAAACATTCAAGTCATAGTAAGCTGCTTTAAGACTAAATATGGTTTGAATTTCAATGCATTGTGTAAACAAGAAATTCAAATCCATTTTGTAATTTATTGAAGTTTGGTAGCAGTGACTAAATACATTTATAGTAGACTAAGACACGTGATATTATGCGTTTAAAGTTATTTTTCCCTTTTTAGAGCTTTTCATTAAACACATATTTGAAGTCGGTTCACTTTTTTTATTAACAATTTTTTATAAGACTTAATATGGTTGGTGGAATTTCAATGCATTGTGTAAACAAGAAATTTGAAGTTCCATTTTGTAATTTATTGAAGTTTGGTAGCAGTGACTAAATACATTTATAGTAGACTAAGAAACGGGATATTATGCGTTTAAAGTTATTTTTCCCTTTTTAAAGCTTTTCATTAAACAAATTTTTAAAGTCGGTTCACTTTTTTCATTAAAAATTTTTTATTAAAAGTTAACGTGGGGGAAAAGTTAATTCACCCAGTATAAAAATAGTTAAAAGCTCTTTGATTATCCTTGAAGGGGCGCTCGTTTTTTGTTATTACCTTAGGTATGTTCAGTTCTTAAGGGGTGGGGACTTTTAAAATATATGTAACATATGGTTTTCGATTGGAAAACAATGGTGTTGTCTCATTTGGCTTTCATATTCACAATACAGAATTGATCATCACCGTTTTCATGGAAATAAGAAAACAAACAATGATTCCAGACCTAGCTTATCTGATAAGGTAAAAAAGCCTGTAAGTGCACCGAAAAAGAAAACCGTGTTATATTAGGCTAGTGTTATTTCCCGAAACTCAATAAATTTCAAGTTTACGTACAGAAACCTAATAACCTATTCTTGTTTACCGCTTGTAAAGTATATCTATGGCTATAATGTAGAGCAACTGGGATGTATGTGACCTCTATCAAAAATATAAGGAGTGTTTTAAACAAGAAAGGCAAGTAAACACTTTTGATTTTTTAACCGACTTCCTACGCAAGGAGCAGGTTACACAATTCGTCTTGAGACTTTTTTTTTCTTGTATGTTTGTACACGCATAACTTTTTAACACGGCTACCGTTTTAAACGCGGTTTGTTTTGTTTTGTAGGGGTTACCACCCCACCCCGGTGGTCCCATATAAAAATATTTTGAATCAAACTTAAACTTCTATATAAAAAAAGCAAAAAACTCCAAAGAAATCTAAAAAATCCCTGTATTTGCGGAATTTCGTGAGCTGTAAAAGCACTATTTTGAAGCACATATTTCGGGGATACTTTGGCGCGGCTAAATACCAACTCGGATATAAATGGCCCTGGGAGTAAGAGTAAGTATAGAAACAAAATAATATTTGTTATACAGTATTTATATTGAATATTGTTTTATTATACTCGCCAAGATGAAGGCTTTATTAAACCAGTCGCAAATATACATCTTTGAAACTGGGTAACACTATGTTTATTTTCTTTGAACCTCATATAATAATAAAATCTAAAAAACATGTTTAGCCCTGTAAATAGAAATTTAATTGTTCTAAAATTTACGCAAATTGACGTATTAATACACAAAGATACCAAATAATAACGTAATTTTGCGTTTAAATTTTTACTTTGATGTAACGGAAATGATAACTAACCGGTCTGTACAAAATGAAATTGTCTCCAAAATGATACCCCTGATAGTTTTGATACTATGTATGAAGATTTTAATTTATCAGAAGTTTGTGCCCAAAGGTCAAATTGCTCGTTGACTTTTGGCAGCGAATGTGTTAATTCTAACGTTATTGAACCGTTAACAAATTACACTGGAAAACAATAGACTTTTCAGAAAAAAGGCCCCAACTTGGTTCCTTTAATCTTTAAGTTGAAGGAAAACTAAAATTAAGAACCACTAATGGCTATGAAAAAAATAAATAGCACTGCTAATTTGCGATACTATTGGCCAAAGCATGATCATGAGCAAAGAAAATGGCCCTTAGTATTACAATTTTACAAAAGGAAGAGCGAAGTACCCTAAGTCGGACAGATTAAGGGGAAAACGTCACTGTAAACGAAGGTACCGTAAAAAATCTTGTAACCTGGCAATAAGAAAACAAATAACCTCCAACCAGCAAAAAAAGCGCAACTGCGAGTGAATCTAACAATCTAGCCATTAGGAGCTTGACCAGGCACCAATACTACATTAATTAAAGGGGACAGCCTAATCCTGCTAGTTTTACCACCACCTTGATTTAAGCAAATTCGTTTTAGCTAATTTTAGCCGATTTGTTTGAGCTAGTCATGAACAAATCCAACAGCCTATGTTCTGCAAGCTTGGCCTTAGTAAAGCTATCGTGGCCAAAGGACTTACCGCCACCCTGATCCAAGCGATTGTTCCCATGATAGAACCACTACTTTGAGAGAAGCCGTCGAAATTTTGACATATACGCTTACCAAGATCTCAGATAATTAAGCTAAACCAGCAATAACAATCAAGATGAAGGGCTTGGAGCCCAAAGGCTGATGAGGGGACCACCTCAAACTGGCTGAAATCTACGTTTGTTCAAAATCATTTCATGTAATTATTAAGTTAAAGGTACATACATGATTAAGTTGCTAAATTCAAAATATCTAACTAGGTTCAATTCTGAAGAAATATTAGCTCTTTGACCTTATTTCTTTTAAATTAACTAGCATACTCGTATCATAACATTCGTCTAAATTAAACTAAAAATTTTAAAATAAAAAATTTTTAATAAAAAGTGAATGACTTGTGTTTAATGAAAGCTCTAAAAGGAAAATAGTAAATGCATAATATATGTCTTAGTCTACTATAAATGTATTTAGTCACTGCTACAAACTTCAATAATTAAAATGGAACTTCGAATTTTACACATGCATTGAAATTCCACCAACCATATTTAGTCATAAAGCAACTATGATTTCTTGAATGTTTCATTTGATGAGTGTTGGAAAACCTGTTAAACCCAGTTCAAGTTTAGGCAACGTTGATCCATACATTTGGAGAAAATGTCATGTCAATTTGAAGTCGGCGCTGCAATTTGTCCAAGAACAATTTCTAGGTCAGCGTCGACTTCAAATTGGCATGACATTTCTCCAAAATATGGATCAACGTTTCTAAACTAGTGGTAACTGGGTTTAAAGCTAGCCAGTCCAATATTTCACTCATCGAAATGAAACATTCAAGTCATAGTAAGCTGCTTTAAGACTAAATATGGTTGGTGGAATTTCAATGCATTGTGTAAACAAGAAATTCAAAGTTCCATTTTTTAATTTTTGAAGTTTGGTAGCAGTGACTAAATACATTTAGTAGACTAATACGTGATATTATGCATTTAAAGTTATTTTTCCCTTTTAGAGCTTTTCATTAAACACATTTTTGAAGACGGTTCACTTTCTTTATAAAAAATTTTTTATTAATGTTCTGGAAAAAGGGGTTTAAAACAATTCAACAAAAAAATAGTTGGTCTCCTATGTACCCAAAGGTCTAAGCTTTAATTATTTTTTTTAAGCTCTATGACAAATACCTTAGTAGAATAATTCTAGTAGTGTGTACCAAGTATTCTTACACCATGGTGTGTACCTAAAACTTGCCAATTTAACATGCACGCCATAGGGACGTCCCTATCCCCTTAATTCTATAATAATAACTAAACAACCTTACAGTAGTAATTTTCAGAATAGCAACTTAAATTGCATCAGAACCTGACCCTTGGTTTGTCTTTCTTTGAAATATGTACAAGCCTGTTATCTGTAAGCCTACTGATAAGAATGCCAGTGTAATGGACAAAGGACGCCACAGGGAGCAGCTCAACAATAGTGTCAAGTAAATACTGGACTTGAAATCATCTATGTTTGTACAGTAATAACCTGGCCACACTACTTGTAAAAGTGGTCAGCTTTGTTCCAAGCTAACCAACTATCAACTATTGTAATGATCTATTATTGTTGGAATAAACTCATTTACTCATTTACTCAATTCGTGTTGTTTTGACTATTTATATTCAAGTTTAAAGATTTTTACTTTTAAATCGTAGTATGTTTTCTTAATTTGTCTGAGATAAAATTACGGACGTTCTCTGTTTTGTTTTTTTAGTGAACGTGAAGATTGCGACGTTACGGGGGTTTTATCCCGTCTACGGATTAAGAGTGGCCTAAATCACAACACAACAAGTGGAGGCCCCAAATGTTTTTAAAGTGAGTTTTAAAATATGTCCCCACCAACTTTTAATTTTGAAAAAGGAAATATTTTTAAAAACCCTATAAGGAATATTTTTATTGAATTCTGAAATTTGTTTTGACATACTTTGCGTCCCCCACCCCCCACCAGAAAACCGAAGGGGAGGCCCCAAATTTTTAAAATCAAACCCTCCACCTTGTGGCACTTCAAAAGAAAGGGAATTTTAACATAAATTCAATGACGCAAAAAAAAAATTTTATTCTGTTTCGTCGTATTTTTGACTGACTTCAGTGAAACGAGGAGGTTATACAAGTTGACTTTGGGCGATTTTTTTTTATGGCTGTTCACGAATTACTTTTGAACGGAAGCACCGTTTTACACCCAGTTTGCTTTGATTGGTAGATCCTAACTCCATAGTTGTCCCATTTAAATATCTTTTTGATCGGACTTATATTTCTATATAAAAAAAGTCAAAAACCTCAAAAAAATCTCAAAAACCCGTGTATTTGTTGCGTATTTTGCGTGGTAAAAACACTATTTCGAACTGGAAATGGATTTCTATAGCCTTATTTCGATGTAGAATTAAATGTGCAACAAGATAGTAGCATTAAATTCTTCTAAAACTTGGGTTTGTTGAGAAAAACAGATATTTGCGTCTAAAAATACTCTAAATAATGTCTTTGTTTGTATTTACAGAGTTATAGGAGCCAAACTATACACTTGATCAAAGTTTTGAAGGAACCTCGTGAGGGTCAAATTTAGTTGTCTTTAAGAAAATATCCATATTCATTGTGATTATATTCGAATTAACCGAGCTATGACCTCCTTCTCGCTCAAAAACACGTAATTTTTACTATTTTTTAGGTCTGTTCACGAATTACTTTTGAACGCGAGCATCATTTTACACCCAGTTTGCGTTGATTGGTAGATCTTTTAATCTCCCATTTAAATATCTTTTTGATTGGACTTATATTTCTATATAAAAAAGGTAAAGAACCTCAAAAAAATTTCGAAATTCCATGTATTTGTTGCGTATTTTGCGTGGTAAAAACACTATTTAGAACCGGAAATGGATTTCTATAGCATTATTTCGATGTAGAATTAAATTTGCAACAAGATAGTAGGTAGTCTTAAGTTTTTCTAAATCTTGGGTGTTGTTGAGGTAAATAGATATTTTCGTCTAAAAATACTCAAAAAAATGTCTTTGTTTGTATTTACAGAGTTCTAGACACCAAAATATACACTTGATCAAAAATTTGAAGGGACTCTGTGAAAGTCAAATTTAATTTTCTTTCAGAAAATATCCATATTTGTTGTGATTACACTCATATTTACCGAGCTTGTACCGTGTTTCCTTGCCCTAAGCCAAAGGGGGTGACAGGTGAACATATATTTATATATTATTAAGAGTTAAACAATTCTAAACGAATCTCAGCGTAATGCTCTGCTACCAATTCTGCACCGTGATCCCTTGCCCTAAGCCAACGGGGGGTGACAGGAAAACATATATTCCTATATTACTAAAAATTAACATACAATAATTATAAACGAGCGTGAACCCTTAGACCGTTAGTTAGAAAATCTACGTCGTAGCCAGCTTTAAAGAGCTTGATTTAATGTCTGCAGACTACAGTAATATATATATATATAAAACAATTTAAGTGCTGGCGTTACAACTTTCTTAACAGGAAAATGACTGTGGCGACTTGCAACAAATATTATAATATTATCTAAATTTATACAGGAAAATTGTGCGTTTCGGCGATTAACGAATTAGCTAAAAGAAAACATGTTTGGAAGGGGGCAGAGCCCCTAGACGAAAAGACTTAAAACATAATTAGATTTAGGGTTGAAGACAGCTTCTTACTGCTCCCGGGCCTCGACACACACTGGACGGCCGTCGTGCGACCTTGTGGTCAGCTGGACCCTTCTCCCCTCCCCACCTAACTCACGCTGCGTTCTGATTGTCTTATTTATTTTGAATATCGTTCGTTAATTCGTATGTCGCGGACTTGGTCGTGACAAGCTATGGCCTCCTTCTTGCTAAAAAACACGTAATTTTTAGCATTTCGTATTAGTTTTATAGCTATAGAAACTTTATTTTCAATATCATAAACCTGGTTATGATAAGATTCTGTACATAGCTATGTTCTCAACAAAAAAACGTATTTTACAAGCTTTAAAACTTTTTATAGATTCTGTAAACAAGTATAAAATGTCCAAAATGTCATGCTGAAACGTGTACTCCATGCGTGCTTAATGGTATAGATCTCGCTTTGGCAGGTTATAAAAATAGTTAAGGTACAAGACTAATTTAAATTGAATTGTTAAAAAACGATACATTTTACGCAAACACGGGGTTTTCCCCGAATTTTAAGCTGATGATGTTTTCATTTCGATGTGATGGATGTATATGATATGATAATGGTACCGTTCTGTACCATGACTTACTCCAAAATTGTACCCCTGATTCGTTTAAAAATACGTATATTTCTGGAGAAAATTTCGAAACAATCAGACACTTTAAGGGTAAGCGTGAACTACTTGTAAATCTGAACTGCATTTGTGTTAATTTCAACATTAATAAATTATGCACACAACCGTACAAACCACTTTTACTCATAAATAGTTCAGAAAATAGCTCGCCCGACATATTTTAAAACTTTTAAGTTAAAGGAAAGGCAAAGTTAGAAAACACAAAAGTGATAGCAAAATAAATCTCTACTAATTTGAGAGCCTAAGGACGATGCGTTACTATGAGCAATGTAAACGGCTCATAATATAGCAAACTTGCCAAAGAAAGAGCAAACTACTCATAAGTCATAAGGATACGGGCCGAAACCTAACTAAACATGATCTTGTGAGCTGGCAATAAGCAAATGAAAGGCCAGCAACAACGAAGCGTCAATGCGAGTGGAGCGAACCACCTAGTCCTCTTTAGCTTGACCAAGCACCGAAACTACATTTCAGAAGGGAACTACTCCTGCGAGCTTATTATTAGAAAAAGACCGAAGGCTCGTAACCAACGAGCCATAAGCCAAATCGTCACCCTGATGCCCCATACCCGTTCGGCCAAAACGCTACCGCGAGCGAAGCCTTAACTGATCCTTAACTGATCCTACTTAATTGATCCTTCGAGCATGCCATGGGAAAAGCAAACGGCCTATGATCTGCATTGTTAACATAAGCAAAGGCGTCGAGGCCAAAGGACGAAGCGTTACCGTGATCCAAGGTTAGTATATAGGAGGTTGGCCCACTCTCATAAGACTCCGTGTTCCAGTTTTTGGTGAAGACTGTGACGTCACTGCAGACCGCCAGAATTCTCGTCCGACTCAACTTTTACAGCGCGTTAAATACTCGCTCACCGCGACGTAACCAGAATTTTCCGTACTTACATATTTATATATTTCTCTTCAGGAGAAAACGGGCTTTCTAACGATATGTATATCAAGTATATTCCTAACTATTGTGAATTTATAATGTAAAAAATGTAAAAACTTTTTTTAGTTAAAAAAAATTAAGACATCAAAAAGTAAGTGATCTAGGAAAATTTTTTATTTTGATTATTTTAGGTTTAAAAGTATTTGTTTTAAAAAGGAAACTTCAAATTTTCATTTAAAACAAGTTTAGTAATTTAGCTCAGTGGTTTATTGAATCCACTTTAAAGTCGAAAATTGAGATTTAAAAATATCGCATGTTAGACTTTAAAGTGGCGTGTAACTAAAAAAAAACCCAAATTTCTTGACTTTTACTGAGTTTATTACATATTTTTTTAAATTTATTTTTATGAATAATGCAGCAAACGGTAAACTAATAACTAAAACTAATGTTTTTTTGGAAATACGTTTTGAAAACCGTACTAGAAAGTCAGATTCATCGCGTTTGCAATAGTGCAAATTGCTGAAATGTTATGAAAACTTATTTGTTTGTCGATGATTTTTTTAGGTAACATTTTTTGTGTACAGTTTTAATTAGTAAATGTTAAATAATTTGTGCAAAAAAGGTTAACTGTGCTTAATATTAATATTTTTTCTACTAAGACATTATCGTAAATACAATTAATAGACAACACTATTTCACACAATTTTGTATATTTAGTCACACTGCTTTGGCCAAATTACTACTTGTTGTATGTTTATCGTAAATCAAACTTCTTTAATTTAAATCATTTTAAATTATATGAATAAAAAGCATAAAACCTTGTAGAACTGGATCATATCATTAATTAATGGCGAAACAATGTAACAGCCGAAACTTGTATGGATAATATATATATTATCTCGCTTTGTTCTTAAACCAAGAGATATAATTAATTTGACATTATATTTTAAACTTAACATACTCATATTTTTATTTTATGGACCAAATCATGTAGTATTTACAGTACTACTTTTAATACGGATTACCATGACTACACATCAGAATAACTTAGTTGGAGTCCTGTGTCCTAAGCTTACTTGAAATTAATCTGAAAAACTAAATTAGGAAAACTAAGTTTTAAGGAAAACATAATGCGTGCAATAATCTGACAATAAAAAAAACGTACTTATTTACAATAGCAATTTAAAGAGGGTTTTCACGCATAATTGTAGTATATAATGTATACAGTCTGTACATTTTAAAAATAGGCCCTATATCTTTGCCAACATTAAACTATTTGTGATTTTTATTTCAAAATGCAAGCTCTAAATCAATATTAAGTCGAATTTAAACTAGATTTCATAATAACGAGTTCACAAATTGCTCAAAAGACACTCGGATTCTGGAAGTGGTATTAAATTGTGTAAGTTTAATTGTTTATAACAACTGTTTTATTCTTGAAGCGTTTTCTTTATGCGTCTTTTACATTGGTATTAATTATACAACCAATTAAAAACATGGCAAATACAAACTAATAATTTGTGTAATATCGTTTGTCCTTTCGCAATACCGTACTGATAGAGAACATTTACTGTAATGTGGTTTAATAATAATGTTAAACGTTACGGGTAATAAATGTAAGTTAATTTTAGAATATATGGTTTCAACCAAATTGTTAATTATTCATCGTACTAATTAGACTATTGTGTTTTTAAAAAAATCATTAAATAATAATTCATATGCATGGAAAATGTAACATAAAACTTCCACAAACAAATAAGTTTTCATAAATTTTCAGCAATTTGCACTATTGCAAACGCGATGGATCTGACTTTCTAGTACGGTTTTTAAAACGTATTTCCAAAAAACATTAGTTTTAGTTATAAGTTTACCATTTGCTGCATTATTCATAAAAATAAATTTAAAAAAATATGTAATAAACTCAGTAAAAGTCAAGAAATTTGGGGTTTTTTAGTTACACGCCACTTTGAAGTCTAACATGCGATATTTTTAAATCTCAATTTTCGACTTTAAAGTGGATTTGCAAATAAACCACTTGAGCTAAATTACTAAACTTGTTTTAAATGAAAATTTGAAGTTTTTTTAAAACAAATACTTTTAAACCTAAAAATAATCAAAAATAAAAATTTTCCTAGATCACTTACTTTTTGATGTCTTAATTTTTTTGAACTAAAAAAAGTTTTTACATTTTTTACTTTATAAATTCACAATAGTTAGGAATATACTTGATATGCATATCGTTGGAAAGCCCGTTTTCTTCTGAAGAGAAATATATAAATATATAAGTACGAAAAATTCTGGTTACGTCGCGGTGAGCGAGTATTTAACGCGCTGTCAAAGTTGAGTCGGGCGGCAATTCTCGGAGGTCTGCAGTGACGTCACGTAGACAAAACTGATTTTTCATGAAGTGGGCCAACCTCCTCTATACTAACCTTGACCGTGATCCAGGCGATTCTTTCCACTCCCGTGTAGCAGAATTGTGTCTTGAGTGCAGCGGTCTAATTGTCTACCTAGAAGAGCTGTACTCACAGCTATACTCAGTACACATTTACTTCAGTTTGTACTGAAGAAAATCACGTCAAACCAGCGATTGATACAGAGGATGAAGGACTCAACCCTAGGGTCCGATTAGAGGGCTGCTTCCCTCCCAAACTGGCTGAAAGCTTTTTGAAATAAATATTATATGATTCAACTTCTTTAATTTCAAGACCTCATGACTTAATTACTAAGTTCGAGATAATATGATTACATTACACAACAAGTACAAAATCATTTAACAGCTTCAAAAATTGAATCAACATTTTCTTTGCCGTTACTGTATTTTTGTTAATATATCTCACCTATTATATACCTAAATATCTCACCTATTATAAATTTGTCTGATTGGAATTACTTTACCAAAAAAAACTGACTTCAAATAAAAATTGAAAAAAAATATCAAAATTGTGAAATAAAATTTTAACGTAAAAATACGAGTGTGTTATAGTCAGCATATGCAGTTCTGTATTGAAGTTATGCTGTTAATACTGTATAGAACACTTATTATTACAAGTTTATTATAATTAATATATAAATATATTTCAGATATTGTGAAACAAACACTATTTGCTAATATATATTAGAGTTGTTATAATCATTCATCCCTTTAAAGAAACATTGGAGTCGGTGATGCTTTTCTTTTGATAATATTGCTTCAGCAGCACCGACTCCAATATTTTTTTAAAGTGAATGAAGATTATAACAACTCCTAAATTGTATTTTACGAGTACAATATGGCAAATAGTGTGCGCATTTGATGGTATTTTTATATGTATTAGCAAATTAATATTTATTATATTGGTTGCCATGAAATGGGTACAGCTGTAATATATTACTGTAGTGTAATGGATAAATTATTGTTTGTACGCGTAACACATCAGAAACCCATTGTTTATGAATGTATCATGTAAAGCAATACAGGATTGCATTACCCAATTATTTCACACTTTGTATAGCATTTTACTGTTGGATTGTTTTTGAAGTCGATTCAATTTTTTTGTTAAATGGTTTTTTGTTATACCAATTGAAATATTACATGAAATCAGGTTTAAATTGACACATTTCACATAAGCTACAATTTATTTTGAATTGACAAGATGGTCTTTATAATACTCTATGGCATTATGTTATAGGGTTGTGATGCTACCCTCAAAGTACTTTAAAACAAGTTTCGTCATTAAAAAAATTGAATGGGAAATATGGAATTTTAAAATTGATTTCGTATAATTTTCAAATTGGTTTAGCAATGAATGAGTGGAGGCAAAACATTTTTCTTTCGTCTTTGAGTTTGTGTTGAAATTCCCTTTCTTTTGAGGGGCTACAAGGGGGGGGTTAATTTAAAAACTTGGAGGGGGCCTCCACTTTCCGCTCATTTAGTATTTAAACAACTGGCAATTATTACTAATCTACTCAATTGAGTAGATGTCAATTATTACTAGTCAATTGCAACTGACAAAAAAAGATAGAAAACAATTTCATGGCTTTTGGCGGTGAGTTCTGTACCTAATATTTCGTTTTATATTTTAGATTACTCTACACCTGAAGATGGGATCAGATTCCCGACTCCGAAACGTCGTATTCTTCCTGTTCACTAAAAACGATGGGAAATAATATTCGTAACGATATTTGAACCTCAGGAATTCTACCACCGTTAACAACAATCTTCGAACTTATTAATTTGCATCGAAGAAGAAAACCGAGTTATATTAGGCCAGTGTTATTTCCCGAAACTCAATAAATTTCATCCACTGAGTTCACTAATTACGCTAGTGTCTCTAATTGTTCACTGTTTCAGCATTTTAAAGAGTTTGTTAATGTTTTCGATATTAACCTGATCATCTCAGATACACCACGGCCTCATGTCTACTGTCCAGGGCTAAACCTACCGGCCTAGTGTTGAGAGTCTAGCCCGATAGGTAGCAGCACCTTTGGCGAAAAGTATTGCTCAGTTTTCTCGGGCGATTTTTTTATTTTTTTTATTAAAAAAACGGATTGTTATTTAGACAAGGTATAGAATTCACGCAATGGCTCTTTTTTTTTTTTATACTGATTTTGAGCAGCAAAAAATTGACTTTAAAACCAACATTTAAAAACGCCGGTAGTCATTTTAAAGGATTTATTTTTAAATGAATTTTGCAATTTTAAGATTTTAAATTGGTTAAGCTGTTCGATCGGAATCGTTTTTGTCTGCGGTCATATAGCCTTTGCGCCGGGACGCCGCCGCCCTTCCCCGCCCACCGGGCCTAGTGTGGTGAACTGTGCCGCGTAGTACAGTAGTGCACACCACACACACACACACACACACACACACACACACACACACACACACCGCTCGTCTATCCACACCCATTCTGTACACTGTTTACAGTATGTCCTAATCAAACTCTGTTCACTTCTTGCTTGAGCCGAAAATAAAAGTAAATTACGTGTTGTTTGATCCATAGGTTATAACTGATCACTAATCTTGCATGCGAATTGTTCGTTGCTAAGCGTAAATATTGTAGCTGTAACATTGAGGCACTTTATCTTAAATCTACTGTGTTAAATCTATACTTTCGAAAAGTTAGTTTTATCACTACAGCATGCCTAAAAAGCGAAGCAGTTAAATTCAATATTGAACCAATAAGACTTCTAAACTTAACAACAAACATAATTTGCTTATGTTGCAGAATGTAGATTTATAATTTATTTCAAGCTGCCATTATTACATTTTTACAACTATTTATAAATGCTGTTTAGCTGTTGGTGTAATATTTGTGAAAGTATACACAACCAGTCTTTTCACGACTACCATTCACTAGGTGTATTGCTTACAATTTTATAATAATCCGCGGTTGGGCCCGGAAGGACCACGCAACTGGACGGTGTTAGAATCGGGTCGAGTGCTTATAACTAGACATATAACTATAACACATGTCACATGACACGAGTTATTCTAAAACACAGTAGCGCTGCTGTAGTGGCGGGAAATAGTGTACTGGAGGAACATGCAAGCCCGGTCATACGTTCAAATGAATTGAAACCAATGCCAATCTTTAGTATACAATTAGTATATATTAGTATACCTGTTTGCACAATTAGTATACTTACCGGAACCCCTCAAATAACGCCTTAAAGGTGCCCAATTTAGGCGTGACCAGCCCGGCCATGTCACAAAAGAGCGAAACTGGTGTCAAACTTTAGTATACAATTAGTATATATTAGTATACCTGTTTGCACAATTAGTATACCTACCGGAACCCCTCAAATAACGCCTTAAAGGTGCCCGATTTAGGCGTGACCAGCCCGGCCATGTCACAAAATGAGCGAAACTGGTGTCAAACTTTAGTATACAATTAGTATATATTAGTATACCACATTACGAAATTAGTATACCTACCGGGACCCCTCAAATAACGCCTTAAAGGTGCCCGATTTAGGCGTGGCTAGCCCGGTCATGTCACTGAATGACGCGAAACTGGTGTCAATCTTTAGTATACAATATTAGTATAAATTAAAATACTACATTACGAAATTAGTATACCATATAAAACCCATAAACCTATTTCCTATCTGCATTTGAACTGAGTAAGCAGTGAAACAGTTTCATCCCTAAAGCATCTAGATGCACATTTCCCAAGCTGACGTTTCGGCTCTCTTATCAGTGCTGACTCATTATTGATAAGAAACATACTCCTCACTCCGCACTCTATTTTCAACAACAACAAGGAGCATTTCATTGATGTATTCCTTTTTGATGCACTCATCTCATTAAACTATACGTCTTACTGTCTAAGACAAGATTTATTGTGGACCGTATGACTGGTTTTGGTTGATGGCAATACTAATGCGAGTGTGAATCGTCACTATATTGTCTATACTCTGTATTTCCTAGCTAAACAAACCTAAATACATTATTTAAATAGTGCTTATGTTAATTTTAAAAATGGATATGCTGCAAGCCTCACAGACCTAGTGAATTAGCAATTACGTAGTGTAAGCAAATTACTTATAACAATAATTATAGTGTAATGTCAAGTGACTTTTACATGCCGTAGTTTCCGTTTTCTTTATTCACTTCATGTGTAACAATATCTTCTACTTTTCTATATTCTAATCCCCATTCACCGTAATGTAGCTTAGCTAACTTGTTAGCTTTAATGAAAACGTACACAGCGTAAGGGGAAATTTCACTATCGAATCCATCCGAAATCACACGGTATACAGAGTTTGATGGTCCTACAACTTTGCCGTTACCAAACAAATCTGTTTTTAATTTACCAATAGCCTACAAGCAATTAAGTCGTCCGGTGGAACTCTCGGTTTCATCATCAAATATACTTCCTGGCCTTGAAACATTATTTTGATCGCCATTAACTTCCGGTTGATATACACTAATTATAAAAAGTGTTATATTAATGTATACTAAATGTATACCAAATATTGGAACACTTTTCGTCATTTCCGGTCATGACCTGGCCAGGTACATGCACCTGTCAGGTGGTGTGTAGGACTCTGCACAGCTGATTGTGCATGTCGTGTCGTCTGCACAGTGCACAGGGTACACTGGTACAGCACTACGGCCAGCTGATCCATCATGTCATCGGTTCTACAATGACAGACTCGGGTCGCGACTACCACCTATGTGCTCCTTATAATATGTCTCCGAGAAATGTCACGTCTGTTCTAATACAGTACTGTATGTATTCTTGTGGAATACTCAAGCCTAATTTGATTGCGCTATTAAATATTTGTGTTTTTTTTTCGTGTATTTGTTTCTATTATTTATTCTAAATTTTGTCTTTGTTACGGGGAATAATTCAGTATGAAATTGGTATAAATATATCTAATTGTAAACTACATTATACTCGTCGCCATTTACACTTCACAGATGTTTGTTGAATTTTGTACTTATTCGTTAATAAATATACATTATTTATTCTGATTCTTACAACACTTTCAAGCCTATGAGCGTTATTGTGCATACAGTTGTGAGGACCATTTCAAACCTAAACTCATAGCTCGACAGTTTTTTATGTGGATTACTGAAGTTGTTATTTTTTAGCAGCAAATTACTTTAAGGTTCACTGTGCATGATGAATTGGTCATATAATTATTGTAATTTGTCATAGACTACAGGATTACGTATGTTAAAACTGTCCAGCAACGCAATTAAACGTACACTGTTAAATACTTATACTCGCATTAGAACATTTGAAAGGTTATTAATTTTAACGCCTTGTTAACACTAGCAAACACATTAAAACTTTTTTGCAAGCATATATTACGACAGTCATGAAGACAACAGTGTTGTGCTTAGTATGAGTATAATTGTGCACAAAGAAATTTCTTAGTGTGAATATTAGGGCATGACAACGTTGTGTGCCCGTACGATCAGTGAGGTAGGCAAGCAGCTAGTAGCTAACTGTTCGTCCGTGCAGCACAGTTTGGCACCGTCGCGGCGATATGGCAACGCCGCATCCCTTGAGGTAGAACGTAAAAAAAGGATTCCGACAGATTGGTTGAACCGATTTTAATTCTAAAAACGGTTACGGTTGTTTGAAAAAATACTCCTCCAAATAACTGCCTTTTTTTTGAAAATTTGCGTCTAATAAAAAAATAATTTAATTTTTTTTTTTTAATAAAAAATAAAAAAAGTAGAGCCATGGCGTGAATTTTACGGATTCAATTTAAATATGTAATCTTTTAAACTAACATTTTTTACTAAACAAGCAAGTAAACACGGCATTACTTTTAGCTCAATTTGGTGCTGCTACGTGGTGGCAAATGAGAGAACTAATCCCGTCATGTTTAGCCTTGTTGCGCATGTTCAGAGTGCGCAGTAGTGGCTGTGATCTTGAATTTCCTCCCATAAGAGCAATGCATTTACTAGGCTTTCTCTGAGGTGACCACTGAGGCCGACCCTTGAGTGCACAGTACCTATCCCATAAGAACAACGTAGAAACATGCATTTTCTTGGAATACTTCACGCCTACAGTTTTCATCGGATTTTTATGAAATAAAATTTTGTTTCAAGGTGAGTGAAATGTTTTAGTGACTCCACTGAGCCGAATTTCCATTTTCCCACTCATTAAACCGTGACATCAATCCAAAAAAATATGGCATTTTGTATTTGAATTGCTTGTTTTTGCTATTGAACTAAAAACACTTTCAAAAAAGTGGCCAGCGAATTCACTGCAGTACACCATTATCTTTCAAATAAAACCTATTTCAAAAAGGTATGAAGAAAATAGCAGGCATGAAGTGTCTTAAGAAATGCTTGTTTTTAAATTGTTCATATGGGACTAAAAAAAAAATTGCCCGACAGGTACTGTGCACTCTTAAGGGTTGGCCTCAGTGGTCACCTCAGACTCAGAGAAAGCCTAGTAAATACGTCCGTACAAGAAACACGCGACACCGCGCATGTGGCACTGGCTAAACAACAGATTCGTCAAACCAAGAGTTCGCGTTTATGCGCGTACGTTGTTATCTTTCAAAATAGGTATATACTAATAAACACGATACTCGTACATTTGGAAACAAAAGACGTTTTGCAAACTGTGTATCAAGCATATCATAAGTGGTTGAATGGTTTCACAAATAAACTTTGGCATCGACCAAGGTTTAGTGCTTTTCAAATCCACTGTGTACACATAAAACGCAGAATTTAAAAGGACATTCTATACGCCTGTAGGAAGAAAGCTCTTTAACTTTGAAAAAATGTGAATATCTATGAATGTTGTCTTTGTTGTCTATGTTGTCTTTAATAGTGTCGGCTTATTTTGGATTATTGAAGACCCTTGCAATCAGTGTCGCCCGCAGCTGAGGCCTAAGCTTTTAGCCTTAATCTTAGAATGCGTAGAATCTAAAGTAATCTAAAAAGATTGCTTGTAACGTAATCTCATTTAACCTCTTACCCTTTGATGTTCACCTCATGAGAAAATCCTATAAGAATACTGATTACATCCAAGTCTTAAGCCTCTGCATGGTTGAAAACTGCCATGGGATCACCACATCACATCGACTCTTACTTTGTATCAAAACCCCAACGGATTATTTAATCAAATCAAATCAAATCGTTTATTGCCAAAAGATACATATGTACATAGGCATAAGTCAGTATATACAAAGTTGGTAATATTCTTATAAACTTAACAACATCTCTTTGCTCTAACTTACCATTTATAATTTATAAAGTCATTTACTTTGTAAAAGCATGGTTTAATAAAATGGTTTTATTTGCCTTTTAAACGAGTTGAGGTTGGATTCAAGTTTGAGAGTGAGAGGAAGAGAATTGAAGAGTCGTACCCACAGTGCAAAAGGTGGTTTTCAGAGAAGGAAGTGCGGTGTTTTGGAATAGGTAGATTATGTCTATTGCGCAAATTGAAGCTAGTATTAACGGAGGATATTGGAAAGAGATTGGGATTTTTCTTGACAAAACACAAAGTTTCCAGAATATAAAGTGACGGAAGTGTGAGAATGTTATGCCTTTGGAACACCTCTTTACAGTGATCACGACTCTTCAGATGAAATATTGTCCTTAAAGCTCTTTTTGGAGAATGAAAAGATGTTCAGCAGTTGATGAACTGGATCCCCAAATCGGAATAGCGTATACCAGATGAGGGTAAACAATACCGTAATATACTGAGAGAAGGTTTTCTACATTAAGTTGGTCAGATAATCTTCGTAGGACAAAAATGCCTGAGCTAACAGATCTAGCTACTTTGTCAACGTGGTTGCCGAATCTAAGGTTCTTGTCGATGACTAGCCCAAGATACTTGGTGGAATCGTCAGAGTGGACCTCAGATTCCCCCAGAAGACTGGACAAACCACTGTCATTCCCTCTGTTGTTAATGGAAAAGACGACCAGGCTGGTCTTTTCTGTGTTAACCTTTAGTTCGTTTGAAGAGAACCATTGTAGTAGACCATTAATCTCAGAAAAGATACGCTGCTCAAGTAAGGGCTTGGAAGACTCACAGAACGTCACTGCTGTGTCATCAGCGAAGAGACTAACGTTTCCGTTTCGGATCCCTGTATTGATATCGTTGATGAACACCAAAAAAAGCAAAGGACCCATGACCGAGCCCTGTGGAACCCCAACTGACATGTGTTTTGAGCTGGAACGACTTGTCTGAAGTACTGAATCATTACTGATGAAAGGAATTTCAACTTGTTGTCGTCTTTGAGACAAGTAAGATTCTACCCATTGAGCGGGAATTCCACGGACCCCAACCTGATTCAGCTTCCTTAGTAGGAGTTGATGGTTGACCAGGTCAAAAGCTTTACTCAGGTCAAGAAATACGCTAGCTGATGATTGGCTTCTATCCAAAGATGTGACAAGCTGATTGATCAGATGAAACATTGCGTGAGTAGTAGATTTGTTTTTTAGGAAACCATATTGATGTTCGAAAATTACTTTAAATGCTGCAAAAAATTTAGTAATCTCACCGCAAATGCTTTTTCTAAGACCTTTGAAAAGTGGAGATCAAAGAAATTGGTCTGAAATTGTCCAAATTTTCCACAGAGCCTTTCTTGTGTAAGGGCTTTACGATTGATGTTTTTAGAAGACTTGGGAAGCAGCCTGTTTCAAATGATTTATTAGTGATTACAGTTAAAGGCTTCACAACGAATTGACTACAGTCTTTGAGCAGTTTGGAAGAAAATCCATCAACTCCAGCTGATAGTTTAGTTTTTAAAGACTGAATGATGAGACCGACTTCTACCTCGGACACCGGGGATAGAGCAAATGAATTTGCCAATGATTGAACACCAGGCGATGCCGAAAATTTGGAATTATCAGAAGGTGGTAAAACTCGTTCTGCAACACTAGTGAAGAAATCATTAAAGAGGTCAGCTACAATTTTTGGGTTGTAAGCGATGGAACCGTCCTTATCCCTGATACCGAAGTTTTGAAAAGAAGATGTCGAAGAGCTAACCCTGTTCTCATTGACTATATCCCAGACTACTTTGGAAACGTTGTCAGCTCTTTCAATTCTCTTAGCCAGCTGAGCTGCCTTTTCTTCTTTGATTTTGACTCTGAACAAACGTTTCAGCCTACGATACTCTACTCTCTCATGACTAGACCAGTCTGAGTTTTTACTGATGACATACAATTCTTTTGATCTATCACGCAGAGAACTAAGTTCAGAAGACATCCTTATTCTACTCTTGAAATTGGTACTGGATATTTTGACTTTCTTCAGTGGGAAGGCTAAATTAAAGTAAAAGTCCAATATACCCATAAAGTTGTTAAACATTTCATCTGTATCATTAGAAGAAAAGACCTCTTGCCACTCTTCCTTTTTTAATAAGAAAATGAAATGACGAGTATTTTCTTCATTGAAACAACGCTTCCATTTGAAACGTGGAGTCTTGTTTGTTTTGATGACCGAGCGAACTTTCAAAACCTGCGCATGGTGGTCTGATAAAGCTGACACCAAAACATTGGCCTCCACATCTTTCGGGGAGAAGTCAGTGAAAATGTTGTCGATTAGTGTC
This sequence comes from Matsumurasca onukii, assembly GCA_018831715.1. Classification (NCBI taxonomy): domain Eukaryota; kingdom Metazoa; phylum Arthropoda; class Insecta; order Hemiptera; family Cicadellidae; genus Matsumurasca; species Matsumurasca onukii. The sequence goes on along the minus strand of JAHHFQ010000242.1, from coordinate 33,989 downwards.
TTAGAATCTTTGAACTCTCTTGTGTAAGTGCTTACAGTCGGTCGAAGGCCAAAGGAAGACATAAGATTTAATAACCTCCTGCTGTTTAACTCCGACTTACTGAGGTCAATATTGAAATCTCCAGCAACCACACTCAAGGACTTTGATATTTTCAACTTCTCCAAACAATCAGACAAATTCTGGAAGAACAAGTCAAAATCGCTGTTTGGTGGCCTGTAGACCGATACTATTAGAACTCTTTCTTTTAAAAGATCCAACCGTACAGCACAAAGCTCTACGGCTCCCTCTAGGCAAAAGGTAGAAACGTCCACAGGCTCAAACTTGAGTTTATTATTCAGGAAGATACATGACCCACCTAACCTTAAGGACTGTCTACAGAAGGAAGCAGCATTCTTGAAAGAAGGAAAACTGACCATGTTGAACTCAAAATCCTTTAGACCGTGTTCAGACAAACATATAACATTCGGTTGGATTTCATCTATTAAGATTTGAAATTCGTCTATCTTATTTGCTAAGCATCTGATGTTCTGATGAAGAATCTTAAGACCGAAGCTATCTGTCACCTGACTGGATTTGGAACTGATCGCTTGACTAAAAAAGAAGTGGAGGTTTCGTTCAAGGATCGGGAAACTATAGAATCTGAGGGCAAGTGGGTAACCGGATAGTTATTGGATCTATGGAAAACTCTCGAGGGTATTTTTAAGGGAGGAAATGTTGATGTGCTGTTAATGTCAAAGATTACAGGATTTGACTGTGGGGTAGTACCATAGGAACCATCTTTGGAGCGAGAGAAAATTCTGGTTTTGAAAGGTTTTGAGGAGGGGGTTTTCATAGTCATAGGAAAATGTTCAGAATGACTGGGCGTAGGTAATGAGGTATGTAAGAGTAGGCTACGACTGATCTTTCTTGCGAAGGCTCGTTTCCCTGCTGGATTAAAATGGAGACCATGTCTGGTGAAGAGTCCTCTATAAAAATCAGATACTGACATAAAGGAAGCATGACTGAACTTACAACACAAATCCCTTAATTGGTTATTGATAGATACAATGTTTTTGTCAAATGTCGAGACATCTTTCCTTAGCGGTATACTAACAACCAATATTTTACATTTTGTGGGTGTTCTTAGAAATTCGTCAAATTGCTTGATAATAAAGTTATCATCATTGCTACCTAAATCATTTGTGCCAGACATTAAGATCAAATAGTCGTTTTTACCTAGTTCCCGTAACTGGGGATGAGCAGTGCCCAGAACAGTTGCTGTTTTTCCATTTGGAATCGTGTCACCACGGACTCTACAATTTGGTAAGTTAGAAGCAATCAAACCAGCCACCCTCTACCATGGCTGTCAGAAAACAATCGAATTGAGGCTTTAAAATTGTCCTTGACAACCACTGATCCTGCGTCACTGGAACAGGCAACTTTAACATTTCTTTGTTTACTAGTTTTGGCACTATTTTGAGAGGTATTTTTCTTACGATTAATTTCATGACATTTTCTGCTTGTACTCATTTTCTTTGCTGCAAACACATTAGGCTCTACATTTTGTGCTTCTTTATTTTTAGTATTTACTACATTGTTTTCACTCAAAATACTGAACCTATTTTTCACTTTTAATAAGCTTACAGACAAGTTTTCCTGTGTACAGATCTTAGCTGCTTTGCTAGGATGCACTTTTTTGAACATGTTTTTTCCGTTAGCATTAGTTTTACTTATATATTTATTTACTTCCTTCTTAGCATTATTTACTAATTCATGTCCACAGGACACACTGTCAGTCTGCTGATGGCACACCTGATTTTCAACCTTGAGGGCTTGAAAATCCAAGACAAAGTTAAGCTGTGAGCATAAGTTATAAGCTACATCACGGTTGAGAGGTGAAAGAGAATCAAAATGCTTATACAAGCCTTTATCAGTATCAACAACAACCAGGCTCCAATGAGATCCCTCATTATTGAAACCAGTTTGACTGACATTAGAAACGTCAGATGAGGCCAAGAGAGGTCGGGCATTAGAAACAGGAGCAATTATCATTTTGAAAGACTTAAGGTCTTCGGGTAAAACAGAATGGACTTCCCAGGCGGTACAGTATTGAATGACTAAACAAAGTGTAGGGGGTAACACAAAAACTTCATGAGACGCCAAGCGTCTAAGCTCCCCCCAAACCTCAGCATCAGTCAGTTGACCTTGAACTTTACAGCTAGAAACTATACTATTTGTTAAACTATTTCTATGGCTGGTACTTCCACGCACAACATTCACTTGCACTTCAGAACACTGAACAGATGGTGAGTTTGCAGATGTATCGGCTGGTGAAGTTGAAGGTGACGATGCCGTTGGCGAAGTGAAGACTTCACACGTGGTCTCAGGAGTCTCGCAGTCGGTCTGGGTCCCTTGGTTCGTCGTCCGTTGTTGAAATGGGTCCGTCTGGGTGGATACAGCAGCTGCTACGTCAAACATGCGCTCAACTGATGTATCGGACATAGGTGTTTTTGCTGGATCAGCTCCTTCTCCAAGTCTATAGACTTGTTCGTCAGCGCTTCAGTCATATACTCCAGCTCAGCCACTCGCTGACGTAGATGCTGGTTCTCCTCATTTGGGCAATCGAACTTAGCTGCAACCGGAATTATCGTAGTGTATGGCGATAATAACTCTGTTAGTGATGGAGTCTCTGTCAGATCGGAGCGCTGAGAACTGGTGCTGATGTCGGATGTCGGGGTCTGCGGGGCTGATTGGTTGGTATGCGCCGGGGTGGACGGTGCTGGACACAATCTGTTCAAACATCTCCATTTTACTTCACCGGTCGTTAATGATCTATCTTTACGATAGTTAAAATTTTCATAATTTACACCCAAATTACCTCTAGAAGTTTTTATAGTTTTCAGGATCATTTCATTTATTTTTTAAAAAAATTGCTGAAGCAGTAAATATTTATTTACTAAACATAAGGCAACTGCAGATCTGTTATTGCAATGATAAGAGCTGCGTGCACATTGTTGTTGCAATCAGGATTAGCGCGGCGTAGAAATATGTCAATAGCAGTCAATGGTAAGGAAGATTCTGCGAAGTTGAATGATAATGGGTCAAGGTCGATAGGTGGCGTCAGGTCTCTGGATAGTGGCGCTCTGCACGGAGAACTTTGAAGTAGGTGGTTATACTAAGCTTGTTGCAAACTGCAAGTTTATTGTCTAACATAGAAAATAGGTTAGAACTTCTTACGTTAAATTTTGGTTATATTACCTTAAGTTCACTAAATGTCAGTGGCTAAATATGACAAACACTCTTACTAAAATTGATTTAAATCAATCAAACATTGCGTTACACTGTTCTACCGTAAAAAATGATATGAAACTGCGGAGCGTCGTAGGCCTAGGTGCATCACAGTAGGCCACGCCCACTATCCCGTCAATCTTAATCTAAGATATTTTCATTTAGTTACACTCAATAAATCGTAAAACTGTCACACTATGGAACTATTTATCCCTATATTTATTTTTATGGGATTAATTCGTTTAAAGGAAACTGTTTAAGAACAATGGTCACAAAAGATAATGATAAACATAATGGGATTCTTCACAAACGAACAGTCGTTTGAATGTGATAAATACTGCTGTGATTGGACGTATCTATTCTTGAGTCGATATGTATACGGTATTCTTATTTAAGTTGGCATTCGAAACTATATTACAACACTAGAAACCAATCAGTAAGACCGGCTTGCAGTAGGTTTCATGATCACGGCAAGCTTCCTATTGAATAAAGCAGATACATTTATAATAAATACGTTACGAATACCTAAATTTGGAATGGAGCTGTAACAAATATTTCTTTTGTCATTCATTTCAACAAGTGCGCTTGTAACATTGTAGCATCTATATAAAGGGTGAGTTTTAAATGACTCCTCACCCACCTTAACTTTTGAAAAGAAAATACTTTTAAACACCTTTTGGGGAACAATTTTATAGCATTCTGAAGTTTGTTTTGCCGTACTCTGCGTCACCCATTCCCCACCCGAAATCTGGGGTTGAGCCCCCTTGACTCCTCAAAAGAAAGGGAGTTCCAACACAGATTCAGCGACGCAAAGACAACTTTTATCTTTACTCATTTTATTGTTATACCAATTTAAAGATGGCACAATGTTAAAAATGCCACATTTCAATAACAATTGATTTTAAATCACAAATTTGACTTCAAAATACTCTATGTGATTATGTTATAGGGTTGTGATGTAGGCCTATCCCTCAAAATATTTTGAAGAAGATGTTGTCAATCAAAATAAATTGTGCGTGAAATGTGATATTTTAAACCAGATTTTGTGTCAGCTTTAAACAAAAAAGTATAACAAAAAAACGATTCGAGATGTAATATTTTTCTTTGCGTGGTTGAATTTGTGTTGAAATTTCCTTTCTTTTGAGGTGCTACTATGGTGGGGAGGAGGGGTGTATTTAAAAAGTTTAGGGGGCCCTCTCGCCCGGATTTCGGGTGGGAGTTGGTGACGCAATGTACGTCAAAAGAAACTTCAGAATCCTAGAATCCTAAAAAATAATTCCCAAAGGGTATTAAAAATATTTCCTTTTCAAAAGTTAAGTTGAGGAAAGACATTTAAACTCCCCATGTATATTTGTCACCAAACTGATACATGGAATTAAATATAACATATTTGTGTAGATGTAATTTTTCTATATTGGCCCGCAAAGAAAACACTAATGAGACCGACAGGTTGTATATAAATCAAAGTATTCAATACACAGTGCGTCAAATTCATGCAAGGCAATAACTTTTAACAAAATGGTGCAAAGTTCCTTTCGACCTTTGTTTGAAGACATCTTTGTCACGCGGCCCCCACAACTCTCCCTGATTTACTCTAACTCAAACCATTACAGCTGTTTCTTGAATATTTCAACTATACTGTATATCAATTGTGGTATAGTTGTTGTAAATATCAGTTTCCTACTATTTTTTAGTGACATTTTTAAGTTTGTGAGATTGCAAGCTGAGTTTTTGTTTAAGATAGCCATGATGTACCAAGGCCTTTAAACCCGCGTTTATTTGGTTTGACGATAGATACAATTTATGGAACTGGTTTTGATTCTGTTTAAGTTTAAAAACTAGATTATTGAAAATGTATTCAAACTTTTGCCTTGCAGCAGCTAATTATATCGTCCCATCCTAGCTTCTTAGATATTTTTCAAACACAACTTTAAACACTGTGCTATAATCCATGGCTGTTGTATACCTATACTGTATACGCTAAACATGTTTTAAATAAAAACAAGACAAGTACAACAAATTGGAAAAGCAACACTCGAGAAAAAACTCGCTTGCTACAATATGAAAAAAAAAAAAACTATTTAAGTGTTCAAGAGTTTTATTTTTTTAACCACCTAGCAAACCTGCCCGCAACTACAAAATTGTCAGATGAGTCAAGTGCCGGATAGCTATCAGGATCGCCTGTCAACGGTTGAGTGAAGCGTACGATAATTGGTCATCGATGTTCACGGGGTGGCACCATTTCAGGAAGGTTGAGTCTAGCTCTAACCTTGGAGCTGATAAGACGCTCTGCCGTAGTGCTCTGCTATCGTACCCGAGTGCACGTTTCATCCCGCTCGAGTGCTACACAGTATAACCTTACAGTGCTTTCTCTATGAACTTTAGTTACTAGAATCATGTCTACCTGTTCTGTTTGCAATGTTTTATGTGACACCTCCAAAAGTGACAGTTTTGTAAAATGTGCTGCCAATTGTGGCAAGTTCGCCCATTGCTCTTGCGCTAAGGACGACAAAGATGGAATGAAGACCCGAAGGAAAACCCGTGAGTGGAAGTGTGTAGACTGCAGAAACAGTTCTTCTTCCAAGATCAGTGTACAATCTACACCTAGTGAATTAACTAAAGAGTTTTTAGTGAGAGTTGTGGAGCAGTTTAAACTTGAGGTTTTTGATGAGCTGAAAACAATACGTATAAGCCTATATATTTATTTGCTGGTTGAAAAAAGAAAATTTAAAGCTTGTGTAACGGCCGAAATTTGGTAGGGGCACAATTTCGCATATAGGCCTAACGAAGTCGTTCTCCCTAGAACAGCAGATGTGGCAGGACTGGGCTCTATCGCCATGCCTAGTCTGTGCAACAGAAGCGACGGACAACAAACGACTTATAACCCCGTAAATAAAGGTTGTGCTGGTAATATTCATTTATTTCCCAGCTGTAACAACCACTAAAATACCAAACTCCACCTTAAATATCGTTTTCACGTAAATTACGACTAATTCGGGTGACATAACCTCAATTTCGATCTGACAATCTGTCAACTGTCAAAATGCTATCGTGCCTTTTTTTCCCGATCTCAATACCACAGAGTACGCCGTAATAACCCAGTTTCGGGTGAATTTAGCCTCACGCATGGAGGTAAATTATGTCTAATTTCTCGTATTTCACCGTGGTCTGTCGCTTACTGCCGCCGATCTCGCGAAAAAAGCATTTTGACAGCCGAAACGTCAAAAGACGAGCCTTCCTCAGCCCAGTTTTTCAGAGAGTGTCAGAGGTGAAGCAACGTTTTCGACTAGTGAATTTTGCTGATAACTTCTAAGGAAATTATTTCGCCATTTCCTTGGTAATTCGCTTTTATGATCTAGTGTTAGTCTTGTTTCTTTCAGGCTAATACTTTGATTCGACCAGTTTTGTTGTCTTGTGGATTTTATCCTCAAGACTTAAAACCACGACTCGACCACGCTACCTTGCCAGATATAACCCGTCTAGTTACCGAAGTCGGGTGATTCTGGAATAGAAGGAAGGAGTTTCAAACCCACGACACTCGGGTGATACTAGAAGAAAACAGGGAAAACTTGGCATTGACTTTCTTGTCAACCTGGTGAGCTTCTGTTGTGTCTCTAGCCTGGGGCTACAACCTCGCTACGACCCAAACCCTATCTTAAGGGTGTTGTCCGTAAGTAGGCCTAGTTAAGCCACTTATTTTATAAGCAGGGTGTTTTAGGCAAATATTAAGTAGGACTTGCCTACTTGATCCGTCCGTAGAGACGCCCCCACCAAATTTTCTGAAGGCTATGATGACAGTTTCTGCTCTTTGAGCGATTGATAATTTTTAAAGATCTGAGCCTTACGCCTAACCTGTATCCAGGTTAGTTCCACCAATACAAACGAGGTGTAATTTACTCATATTTTGCTCGACCCCTGGATCGCACCCAGCAACCGCACTGAGTGATTCCTGGGACCGCATCCGACTGTAACATTGACAATTTTAAACCAGGCGAGGGCAGTCCACCCCCGACCTCGACTTTTCTGCCCCGCTAGGAAAAGTTGTCACATGTTTCTGGCGCCCGAACCTAGGGACTTGAAATTGAGTAATTTAACCTGTTGAAAACTGAAGTTCGCTTTGGTGATTTGACTAGCCTGGAGGTTAATCAGTGCTCACAGCCTTTAGCCTTTAACTAGTAAATACTGGTGGTTACCTAGATATTAGATACACCTTATCGCCCAGTTCTGTAAACATTATTTTGTTGAACTCTTAAGGTCTTTTATCTAGGCTACGCTTCGTTCGCCCTACGCTTCACCCTACTCTTTGACTCCGCCCTCGTAAGTGAGTAGCCTAAGCTTTTTTAAGTTTATCTGCTCAGTTCGACTTCATAGCCTACGTTTAGTTCAGAGTAGTCTACTAAAATTTAGCTGATTTGGTGACTTAGGTAACCTGCACGTAGAGCCTAATTACTAGGTGTAGTGTAACTTAGTAGATTCTCTCTGAATTTAATTAAGCCTGTATTTGTGTAATTCTTTGGAGTGTATTAGCTGTATTTGGTGGTGTTTTGCTAGATTAGTACCGCTTTTGTTAGTTTAAATTTATTTTAACCTCTTTTGTGGTGAAAATTTAATTTTTTCTGAACATCATGTCGACTTCTAGCGGAGCTTCGCCTACGCATGCTGACTCGCCAGCGACCCGCCCCACGACTTTGGAACCTTTAACCTCCACTGTTAACAGCCTTCCTCCAATGATAGTTTCAACTGCAGTTCAGGCTACGACAACGTCCACGGTCTCGACGCTCACTTATAGTTCGGCTACCTCGTATCATCATAGTGGGCGCAGATACCCACTCTCGCCTTTAGATGATCCACGAGTCGGCTGGATACATGAGTTGAGCAAAGATGACTTGATGGAAGAGATGAGACGCTACAACCTAGATGTCTCGGGCACTTGTCGTCAATTGCGGCAGGCGTTTTGTGCGTTTTGGAGAAATTTCGCCACGTCTTCCGACCAACGGCTAGCTCCAAGCTCACAACCCCTGCAACCAGCCACCTCTGAAGGGCCATCACTCCAGTCTAGGCCAACTAACCATGTATCTTTTGCAGACGGTGCGCACAGGCCTTCTAGCCCGGGTGACTATAACCCGCAGATGCTTCGTCCGACAGTATACCAGGAGGAGTTTGACGGCGTAAGGAAACTTCTGGGACTGTCACCGAACGCTGACTCGGCGACCGTGCAACGCACTTTGGCAGCGCTGGTGGGAGGCAAGCCCCACTCTCGCACGCCGACCTCGCCTCACTGGCCGACCGCTGGAGTTCAGCATTCGTTTGGACCCAACCCAGGCGTCCCGACCGAACCACCTACTATACGGGAGGAGCCGACTCACGTCCTTCCGAGCACGCAACGGCTACCGGTTGACAACCCGCGTGCTGCTTCTGAGCAGGCACGGGTGTTTAACCCTCCGACTGCCGACCGCTACCGACCGCCAACTTCCGCCCATGGTGCACCGGAGACTACCAGGGTGTTGGTTAACCCTCCAATGGCCAACGACTGGTACTCCGAGCTTCAGCCGCCTAGAGCAGTTAATCCCCCGACTAGCAGCCACTGGGACATTCCGAGGCCCCATCCGTACTCTGTGCCTGCGTTCAACCCTGCAGCTGCTGGACCAGAGGATGCGTATCGAGTACCCAGCCATCATGGTGCTCCTTATTTCCGAAACCATGGTGCTTATGAACCCGACCAGGTGGGACATGGCTTGACCCACTACTCGACTCGCTCCGAACCGCCCCTCCACCAGAACCGAGGAACTTCTAGGGATTTTTTGGCCCTATGTGACTTGGTGCGCAAATGGAATTTGCGGTTCGATGGGAGAAAAGACGCTGCTGCTTTTCTCGAACGCCTAGAGGAGCTGATTGAGGCCTACGCTCTCCCGCCCAACGAAGTTTTGAAGGCTATGCCTGAGCTGTTGATTGATCGTGCAATCTTGTGGTACCGCAACAACAAGGATCATTGGTCTTCATATGAAAACTTCCGCCACGCCTTCGATCGACAATTCCTGCCGCCGACCTACGGAAAGAATCTCGACTCCGAGATTCGTCGGCGCACTCAGGGTGAAACAGAACTGTTTCGGGACTTCGTGCTCTCGATAACAACTCTAATTCGCCGCAGCGGGAACTACAGTGAGCAACAGAAACTGGATCTGATCTACGAGAATATGCTGCCACAGTATAAGATCATGGTGAGACCCCAGGACTTCTGTACGCTTACCGACCTGATGGATAAAGCTGAAAACTTCGAGGCTTATCTGCGGGCACGGAAAAACTATCGTCCGCCACCCTCTCCGGCCCAGGCAATGGTACCGTCAACCGCATTTCAAGCGCAGCGTAAGCAAGATCGCTTCGCTGAACTAGCTGCTGTCGACGAGCTACTGGATTTCGACCCGCCTGACCAAACTGTGGTGAGTAAAACGGTTAAGCCGTTTAAAAACCACGGTGGCCAGAGGAACCCGCCGACAAATCAGCCGAAGCCTCCGCAGCCGCCCCCCGCCTCGCCTCCGACTCGCCAGACAGGACCAAAACCAGCCAATCGACCTACAGTTTGTTGGAACTGCAACCGTAATGGCCATGTTTTCCGGGACTGTACTCAACCCAAAGTCTTACGGTGTTTCTACTGTAAGAAAGCAGGTCAAACTACCACTCGATGCCGATGCCGTTGGGAAAACTCCAACCAGGCTCAGAAGCCCGGAGGTCAACTGAGTCCTGCGCCAAACAACGCACAACCTCCGACGAGTGGAACTGCTGGCTCGACTACGTAAGAACCTTCGCTGGTGGAGTGAGTGACCGACATGAGACGCATGATATTCGACCCTTCGTTCCTGTCGTCTTGTTCGGTGTCTCTTTCGACGCACTGATCGACACTGGAGCCGTTGTCAACCTGGTGAGCGACAAAGTTGCCGATCACCTTTTTGTAAATGGTATCCAACCCCGATCAGTGCACATCAACTTGAGGATGGCTGATTCAACGCAACGCCACGTCCACGACAGCTTCCTCATCCCGCTCGAACTTCGCAACGCTCCGTATTCCTGCCTCGCCTACAGGGTGCCTAACCTCACGACCGACATGGTGCTGGGTATGACAACCATCAGTGAACTGGGACTGGTGCACATCGACATCGACCTTCCGCCGCCACCAGACCCAGAGATTGATGAGGTTGACCTTAAGATAGCAACCATAAGCCACCCTACCGCCGATGAAGAAACTCAGCTTAGTCAATTTTTAACTGATGAGCTGCCACAGTTTGACGCTTTAGAAGGGAAAACCACAATGGCCGAACACGTGATCCGCCTCAAGGAGAATGTGGTGCCGATAAAGCAACGCTACTACCCACGCAACCCGGCGATGCAAGCCATCATCAATGAAGAAGTGGCGACCATGCTGGAGGATGGTGTGATCGAACCTTCCGACAGCCCATGGAGCTCACCGGTGGTACTTATCAAGAAGGCTACGGGAAAGTACCGGTTTTGCATCGACTTACGCAAAGTCAACGACTCTTCGATCAAAGACGCCTATCCTTTGCCTAGGATAAACGCTATCCTGGAAAAGCTTCGGCAGGCTAAGTACATCAGTACTCTTGACTTGAAGCAAGGATACTGGCAAGTTCCCTTGGCAAAGGAAAGTCGACCGATCAGTGCCTTCACCGTTCCTGGCTTAGGGCTATTCCAGTTCACGGTTATGCCCTTTGGACTGCACTCTGCCGGAGGAACCTTCCAGAGGTTGCTAGACCGAGTGATCGGCCCGGAGCTGGAACCCCAAGTGTTCGCCTACCTCGATGATCTAGTCATAGTATCTTCGACCTTCGATGAACATCTCGAGCTGCTCCGACAAGTTTTCGTCCGCCTACGCAACGCACGTCTTCGCCTCAACCCTGAGAAATGCCACTTCTGCAAACGTGAGCTGAAATACCTTGGCCATGTTGTGAATCAAGAAGGGATTTCTACTGATCCGGAAAAGGTTCGAGCGATAGAAGAGTATCCCGTTCCGACCAACCTCAAGACTCTACGCAGCTTTCTTGGTCTAGCGTCATGGTACCGGCGATTTATCGACAAGTTCGCCACCATTTCCTCGCCTTTGAGAACGCTGTTGAAGAAGGAAGCCAACTGGCACTGGGGTGAACCGCAAGAAACCGCTTTCCAGGACCTCAAACGCGCCCTGAGCACAGCACCTGTGTTGGCCTGCCCTGACTTCTCTGTTCCTTTCACCTTGCAAGTAGACGCCTCAACGACAGGTCTGGGAGCCGCTTTGACGCAACGCCAAGATAACCACGAGGTGGTTATCGCGTATGCTAGCCGCCTACTTTCAGACCCTGAGGGCAACTACACGACTACGGAACAGGAATGTCTCGCACTCGTCTGGGCAGTGAGGAAGTTCAAACCCTACCTGGAAGGCTACCACTTCTACGCCATCACCGATCACGTCGCCTTAACCTGGCTGTTGAAGCTGAACGAACCTAGTGGTCGCTTAGCTAGGTGGGTGATGGAACTTCAACAGTTCGACTTCACCATCAAGTACCGTAAAGGTACTCTCAACCGGGTGGCAGACGCCTTATCCCGCCAACCAGTCGCAGAACCAGTATCGGAAGCAAGCTGCAACCCGACACTTTGTGTAGCGGTGGCTGCGCTCTCCGACACGCCACAAGCTTCAAGCTCCGCATCTTTGCCATCCGATACTGGTGACCTCAAAAACCCAAGTGACCAAACGCAGGGTGCACTCGGTAACGACCTCGAAGGATGCTGGTACGACAAGATGTTCGAGCTAGTCTCCAAGCATTCTCGACGATACTCCAACTATCGCATCTGGAATGGAGTATTGTATCGTTCATCGAAGAAGGCAAAAACCACTGAGCTCACTTGGAGGTGTTGTGTCAAGGCCGACAGAATACCTGATGTCCTCAGGGAAAACCACGACGCCAGTACCGCTGGACATCTAGGGGTGAAAAAAACCTTGCACCGAGTCGGGACCAAATACTTTTGGCCCCGATGGCGAACCCAAGTGATCGCTTATGTGAAGTCCTGCCCTCAGTGTCAACTTTATAAAGTACCTCAAGTGAAACCAGCCGGTAAAATGTTTTTCCGCAAACCGCAAGGTCCTTGGTATACTCTATCTGCTGACCTTATGGGCCCGTTTCCGCGCACTACCAACAACCATCGTTACCTGCTGGTGGTACAAGATCTCTACACCAAATGGGTCGAACTCGCTCCTTTAGGGGATGCCACGGCAAAGAATGTGGAGATCAAACTGAGCGGAATCCTGCTACGCTACGGAGCTCCAGAGACCCTGCTTACAGACAATGGTACGCAGTTTGTCTCGAAGCTATTTCGCCAGCTCGCTGAGGAGTGGGGTATTACTTTCCAGAATACCGCCCCTTATAGCCCGCAAAGCAACCCTGTTGAACGCGCAAACCGGGTGCTCAAGACGATGATAGCTCAGTACGTTCGAGAGAACCACAAGGCATGGGCCGCTAAGTTGGCCGATTTCCAATTTGCTGTGAACACCGCTGTTCACGAGTCCAGTGGATACACCCCAGCCATGTTGTGCTTCGGACGAGAGCTGAAAGTTCCTCGAGCTGTGAGCGGACCATCTTTTGAGGCGACATCCGACCCAGTCGATACTCCGATGGATCAGGTGCACAGCAAACGCATCGAGGAGTTTAAGAGACTCTACGCCTCCGTCCACACCAACCTAAAAACAGCCTTTAAACGTCAATCAAATTATTATAATTTGAGACGCCGTGACGTTGGCTTCAAGGTAGGTGACCAGGTGTTGCGCCGGATTCACGTTTTGTCTTCCGCCGCCGACGCAATTGTCGGTAAACTCGCTCCTAAGTTTCAGGGTCCCTGTGTGGTGATAGGGAAAAAGGGTGCCAACATTTACGTGGTGGCCGATCCAACCACCCAGGAGCCACACAACGTCCACGTGAAGGACCTGAAACCCTTTTTCGCTCGACTCCCGTACGAATAACAGGTTGCATGCTAATGTCAGATGTACAATGGTGATTTTTTCTTTGTTGTATTTAATTAGCACGAACCGTTTGTAATCTTGTTGTTCTGTTGTTGCAGGTGTGTGGGTGCTTTGTGGATTGTAGTGCTTGCTGAGCTGTACCCCGTAGATTTTGCTGCCTCCGCTTACTAACCCACCCGCTTAGACCCTGCCTGTTGCTTGCACCCGCTTTAACCCGTAGCACCGTAGCTTTTTTGCCAGCATGCAAGTTAAGCCTTTGGTTGGATTAGCACCGGGTGACCTGGACTCCCTACAACCAGGCTGTCCTTTAGACATCCTGGTGGTGAAGGCGTTCCTTCGTTTGATCGAGCGCCGCAACGCCTTCTTCTCCGTATCCCTGCCACGTCTCCGGGCTATGGAGCCCAAATTCATCGACAACTGGCGCGCTGGAGGTTGGACAGCCGTGAAGGAGTGCGCTGGTGAGGATCTCTTCCATCAGGACCTCCTGTTCTTCCCCATGGACGTCCTGCGCAATGCTACTGAGACCGCTTGGGCTCTCATCGTCGTACGACCCAGGAAGCGAGAGATCCAAGCCTACGACCCTCTCAGACGATCTCTAACCATCGAGATGCTGCAGATCCAGCGATTCCTGCACGCCCTAGCCCATGTCGAACAACGTGACTTCCGCACCGCCGAGTGGAAGATCATCGACGTTGCAACTGCAACCCCGGAGGTTCAGGATCCTGAATCGTCCGGGGTGTTGATCTGCCACATCGCCGACCAACTGTCACAAGACGCCAGCTTGGAGATGCCAGACTTGGCCGAAGCCCGAACTTCGATGGAACGTATCCTGCGCGAGGGACGATTCTTTCATGAGAAGTTCCCTGCCAGCCCGGCCCCCTCGTGTATCCCGCCAGCTAACCCCGTTCCCGAGCCGTCTGCAAGGCTCGCGGAAGAGATGGAGGTGAGTGAGCGGGAGGACTACGACCCGCTGTTGGCCCAACTGGATGAGGCTGTCCGTTCGCCTGGACTTCCCGGACCCAGTTTTGCCAGCTCTCCACTCCGGCCGCCTTTCGTCTCAGTAACTGAGGCCCCGAGTCTCGGTGTGGATCAACGCCCCCCGACGCCCTGCCTCTCCGTCTGCATCTCTGAGGCGGAGGTGTACGGTCTCCACGAGTTAGAGGCAGCGAACTTGGAGTCACCGTACGCTGTGACGCCAATCACCTCGACACAGTCACTCTCGCCGTTGCCGTTCATGTTCAGAACGGCGACCCCGCCAATGCAACGGATCCTGACTCCACCGCCTCAGCATCCGATTGCTCTTCCGCCCGCCTTCACCAGCCAGTTGACCTTCATGAAATTCCCACCGCTGCCACAACCATTCATGACGATGATGCCGCCACCGCCGTCCCCGTTCGCTACAGCCACCAGGACTTCGGTGTTTGCATCAAACGTGTCCTCCACCAACCCGCTTACCCCGGAGCTGACCAGTCAACCTCCGTCCGCTTCCAGAGAACACGTTTCTCCTCTACTCCGGGTGAACGCTCTGACCGTCACCGCATCCTCGGATCAGGGCAGCCGTAAGGTGGACATGGCTTCATCAAACCCCAGGGAAAGATCATCAGGACGCAAACCCGACTGCCGTCGGGTGACTGAACGGTCAACTGCGACCACTGACTCAGCACAAGACCGGCGAAGCTCTTCAACAATAACCCCCAGCCGTCACAGGGGTGAGGATCGCCGTCGACCTAGTGATCGCCGCCGCCAACCTGAAGATCGCCGCCGCCAACCCGAAGATCGCCGTCGCCAACCCGAAGATCGCCGCCGCCAACCCGAAAATCGCCGCCGCCAACCCGAGGACCGCCGCCGTCTACCACGCGAGGACCGAGATCGACCCAGCCTAAACCCTGAAGCGCAACGACGCACTGACCGCCCCCGCCCACGCCAAGGGGAAACGGACAGACGTCAAGGGAGGAACCGCGCACGCCAGAACCCTTCTCCCAGAAGGGTGGGTGCATCGTCCTCCGCAACGATCTCTGTCGGGACAGATCCCCCCACTGCATCTGTGACAACATCGACGCAGACTTCTGTGAAGGATCGACTGACGCTGCCAAACCCAGGCACGAGCCGGGTGAATCGAAGACCATCTCACCGTCCTCATCCCCCTACTGCAGTGAGCGGACCCAGGTCTCGACGCACCGGAGAAGCTACCGACAACCGTGACCGACCCCATGGCACTGTGAGAGCGATAGCCTGCGAAGGAGGTACCGGGGAACCCTGGGAGAACCTCACGATCCCACGGGCCGTGATCGATCGCCTTCGAGCACTCCACGACCGTCTCACTCCTGTGCAACGCCACAACAAGAGATGGAGGGTGTTCCTAGACGACAACTCCTTCATCCGCCTGAGACCTAACCAGGTCCAACGTCTACTCGACCAGCGACGTTAAGTTTCATCCCCGCTTCAACCGGAGGCAACAGAATTTTTTTTTTCTTCTCCTTCTTTTTTTTTTTCGTCCGATGTACCGGAGGGGTGTAACGGCCGAAATTTGGTAGGGGCACAATTTCGCATATAGGCCTAACGAAGTCGTTCTCCCTAGAACAGCAGATGTGGCAGGACTGGGCTCTATCGCCATGCCTAGCCTGTGCAACAGAAGCGACGGACAACAAACGACTTATAACCCCGTAAATAAAGGTTGTGCTGGTAATATTCATTTATTTCCCAGCTGTAACAACCACTAAAATACCAAACTCAACCTTAAATATCGTTTTCACGTAAATTACGACTAATTCGGGTGACATAACCTCAATTTCGATCTGACAATCTGTCAACTGTCAAAATGCTATCGTGCCTTTTTTCCCGATCTCAATACCACAGAGTACGCCGTAATAACCCAGTTTCGGGTGAATTTAGCCTCACGCATGGAGGTAAATTATGTCTAATTTCTCGTATTTCACCGTGGTCTGTCGCTTACTGCCGCCGATCTCGCGAAAAAAGCATTTTGACAGCCGAAACGTCAAAAGACGAGCCTTCCTCAGCCCAGTTTTTCAGAGAGTGTCAGAGGTGAAGCAACGTTTTCGACTAGTAAATTTTGCTGATAACTTCTAAGGAAATTATTTCGCCATTTCCTTGGTAATTCGCTTTTTATGATCTAGTGTTAGTCTTGTTTCTTTCAGGCTAATACTTTGATTCGACCAGTTTTGTTGTCTTGTGGATTTTATCCTCAAGACTTAAAAAACCACGACTCGACCACGCTACCTTGCCAGATATAACCCGTCTAGTTACCGAAGTCGGGTGATTCTGGAATAGAAGGAAGGAGTTTCAAACCCACGACACTCGGGTGATACTAGAAGAAAACAGGGGAAAACTTGGCATTGACTTTCTTGTCAACCTGGTGAGCTTCTGTTGTGTCTCTAGCCTGGGGCTACAACCTCGCTACGACTCAAACCCTATCTTAAGGGTGTTGTCCGTAAGTAGGCCTAGTTAAGCCACTTATTTTATAAGCAGGGTGTTTTAGGCAAATATTAAGTAGGACTTGCCTACTTGATCCGTCCGTAGAGACGCCCCCACCAAATTTTCTGAAGGCTATGATGACAGTTTCTGCTCTTTGAGCGATTGATAATTTTTAAAGATCTGAGCCTTACGCCTAACCTGTATCCAGGTTAGTTCCACCAATATAAACGAGGTGTAATTTACTCATATTTTGCTCGACCCTGGATCGCACCCAGCAACCGCACTGAGTGATTCCTGGGACCGCATCCGACTGTAACATTGACAATTTTAAACCAAGCGAGGGCAGTCCACCCCGACCTCGACTTTTCTGCCCCGCTAGGAAAAGTTGTCACACTTGTTTTAAACTTGTTACTTGTGCTTTGGAAACGTGAACGTATGCCTAACTTGATAACTGCTACTCGATTTGAGGTAACAGTAGTCGTTAGGGAATTTTAAAAGCCAAGAGGGTATTTTAAGGTGATTTGTTGATGAATAAATAAAATAAAATAAATAAATTAAAATGCCTTTATTTCTAGAGTTTTTCATTTACAATGCTTTTAGAATAACTCATGTCAATAATCCCTTAATTTAATATTAAAACTAATTGTTATTTTCTAATAATATGGACTTCAACTCAAATTTAAACCTACTAATACTGAACACCTTTAAGGTATCGGGAAGTCCGTTGTACAAAGTTGGTCCGAAGTACGTTAACATCCGGCACACAGCTTCCATGGGCAACAATTTGGCTGCTTCATGGAAAGGAGAGATATGTTCAGATCTTTTGAGGCAAAAACAAAGCGAATGGCTGAGTTTTGAAGCATCTGCGTCCGACCCATGCCATCTCTAGAAATGCTGTTGCCGTATGCAGGGAAGCAGTAGTGAAATACTGATTGTATCAGTGCTTGCACAAGTTGAAGTTTGGCGGACTCTGGCAGTAGCTCTTGATACCTGTAGAGACCCCTCAGCCTTCCCAAAGCTCGCTGCCAAAAGAGGCGTCTAGCTATTAAAGGGAGCATTTTCGGACCCATGTTTACATGACGTTGTTATGCTCGGTATAAGAAGCATAGCTCCTTAGTGGCATCTTATTTATAGTCAGCCATTAGTAAAAATATTTTTAACTGAGAACGACTCGTAAGCTATTGCTTATAGCATTATATTTGTCTTTCATGTACATTATATTTTCAATTAGTGAAGCAATCTTTTACAAGCTGAACTCCCGTTAAATATTTCTTAGTTCAATAGTTCTTCCTGTCACTATTTTTTGTGTATATTTCTACTTCTTGAGATCACGTTGTCCTTTGAGAAGAACCATTTTAAGAGAATGGACAGTGTCATCAATTTTAGGTATTGAAATTATGTTCTGCTCAACTCTACTCAATAGAACTTTGCAATTATTCGAGCTCCTTTTTTGGAAAAAACCGCGGACAATCTGGAAACTAATGCGTTTAAGCAGCTTCTCCATAATGCTAAGCTATGTGTTTATTTTTTGAGCTCTATAAACGGAATTTCCCCAAACATGCAATTAACTTTGTAATAAGTATGCGAGTTAGGCATTATTGGGATATTTGCCTAATAACATAAATACCTTTTTCTAGCAAACGATTTTTACGTGACAGTAGAGTCCATGCGTTTCTTCGTGGCGCTTGACCTTGACGACTAAACCCAGTTATAACTGGGTTTTCGAGGGTGGGGGTAACTAACTGGTCAGTCTTTCCATGGCCCTCGTACTGTGAGGAAAGGCTATTACTGTACTTTTTGACAACATCGATTTGTTCCCACACTCTGTCGCCTCACTTCCCCTCACCAAACGGCGCCACGAAGAAACGGGCGGCCACGAACTCAACAACTTTTACCCGTTGCACCGGAGGTGCGCCACAAAACCCAAATAGCCACAGGAGAGGACCCTAAGTGCGCCGCGACCGAAATCTACCCTCTTGAAACTAGCTGGAAGTGCGCCACTATTGTGTGCTGGGCTGTTGTCTATTATTCTCAGAACTAATTCCAACGCAGCCCCGCTGAAGTCATTCTCACTGTAATGTGTATCAGTCCCTCAACGTGGACTACTATATTTATAATTGTCCTCCTTGTAATAGTCAGCTATGGTGTTGCTCGCACATCAATGCGGTTATATTTCTGAAACTACAGACCTTAATCAGGACGTCCCAGAACTTTAATACTGTATATGTATACAGAGTGTCTCAGAATCCCTTTCCAATAAATTGTTCTTTAAGTAAAGACAAACAAGTTTTACCATATAACATTGATCCAGAAATGCTTTCAATGCCTTGTTTATTTGCTAGCCGCCATTTTGTTTTCAATTTTAATTATTATTTTGAAATGCGTAAACCAATTAATTAGAAATGTTGCGTACCGCTTTATAATACTAATATCAAAATACAACAAATAATTTTTATCATCCGTGAGAAATAACAAAATAGCGGCTGTTTCGACCTTTTGACCTGCAACCGCTAGTAAACGGCAAACTTTGCAAAATATTAAACAAATATTGTTTTTTTAGCACTGAGAAACGTTTTATGACCGGCAATAAACCTCAATAATTAGGGTCTAATCCTCGACCAGTTGCTAAAGGCGCGAGAAACACTATCCAGACGGTGAGAAGGGGGTGTGAGAAGGACTGTCACAGACTTGTGGCCTGTCACTCATATTAGCTCATTCATGTGGACAGACAATTGCCGACCCATCTTGCACTCTGATGACTCATCCATTTGGAGAAAACAGGACAACTTCCCTCTAGCTAACTATGGCACCTTTAAGCTTATTACTTTGGGAGATACTCTCTTGTCCTTCCATTAAATTTTATTTATATCGATGACATTTACTATTTAAAAAAATTTAAACCGGTATTTTAGTTAGAACTCTTGAAAGGGGGCTTTCGGTATTCTGATTTTCCAGCAAGTGATTTTAGGCCTAAATTTACAAAAGGAAATATTTTACCAAATTTGTCAAACATCGGACAAAAGGTGAAACCTGTGAAGATCTCACACCTACATATATTTAACATATATACAGGGTTATTACAAATGATGTTCACGATTTCTAATGTATGAAAAATGTAGTTTTATATGTTATACAAAGAAACAAAATGGTTACATTTGAAGACAAATTCAATAAGTTTCATCAAAACAGCTATTCTTATCTATAAATTTTTCATATGGGTACTCCTTGTGCTACAACAGATTTCAATCCTATAATCAAGCAATCATATCATTACACAACAAGCATTAGTGTCTTCAAATTCAACCATTACACAACACCTACAACAATTGACTTAAGAAACAGCAGACACGCACCCAAATCATTATAAATAAAGTTTGATGAGTTTTTCTTTCCAATGGTACAATTTAAAATTGTCTAAAAGCAAATTTACCCAGTAATATTTATGATAAAAATCAGGAACATCATTTGTAATAACCCTGTATATAGACCTACGTAAAATTATAAAAATTGTTCAAAACGTGTTCTTGGGTCAGGATTGGCGCTCATTTTATAGACCCTGGTCTCGATCATACCATTCTGATGGTGTTAATAGTTCATTTTACTAGCAGAAATTCGCTGATAATGTCAAGTTTTATATGTTGTGATAATTCGATTAACTTATTGAAAATTGTTGACTAGATACTTAATACACTCTTAAGACATCAATATTGTCTACAGTATGCACAAATCCATATATTATATGTAAAATATTCCTATTCAATTCCTAAAGACACCAAATGTAACCATTTTGTTTCTTTGTATAACATATAAAACTACATTTTTCATACACTAGAAATCGTGAACATCATTGGTAATAACCCTGTATATATGTTAAATATATGTAGGTGTAGTATTGGATTTGTCATGACAAAAATGAATTACCTTAACTAGGGCTCAACACATTATTTATACTGTGTAATGTGTATACATTGTAATGTAGGTTTTAATAAACACCGAAGTCTGCATATGGTCGCTGTTAAACTAACTCGATAACAGTGTAAATGTACGAGGAACGTCAATATTCCGATTTCAAAATAAACTTATGACTCAAGCTTGCAAAGTTCTCTTGGTGGTGTGGAACTGGAAAGTAAACACAAAAGCAACCGTGATCAGGTACCGACCGACAATCCAACTCTGTTTGAATGCGGTATTCCGTCTTCCAGGAAGAGCAGAAGTATCTAATGTTCTCTCTCACATATCTCTCTTTGGTCAATAGTAGACTTGACTATGGAATATTTTGTTGGGGTGGAGCATATGTAACAAATCTAAAACCACTTCTAACTCAACAAAAGAAATTTATAAGACTCATTAAGAAAAAAGGGAAAATGGAGAAATCTTTTCCTCTTTTTGTGGATTTGAATATTCTTCCCCTCAAATATATGTTTGTCCATAAAGTGTTAAAAATGTTTTATATTATAAGTGGTAATTTACCGGAACGGCCAAATAATTACAAAAACAAATTAAGAAGGCAAGAACCAATACCAGTTCCAAAGCCAAATTTAACATTTTTCTCTAATAGTTATTGCTTCTTAGGGCCCAAAATGTTTAGTATAGTTTCTCAGTATATAAGTTGTAAGAATGTAAAGCTATTTTCAAAAACATTAAAAAAATGGTTATTAGGTTTTGATATTTTAGATTTTCTTCTGTATATAGATGCTTAGGTAATTATTAAAGATAGTAACCGTGAAATTTTTATTTTTTGAATGTAATATTAAATACATGTTATTTTCTATAACTGCAGCAGCACACCTTAATTTAAATTTTTGTTTGGAGCTTAAAAAAATCAAAGTTTTTATTTAACACTTCTTTGAGCTGAATTTGTTTTTTTGTTCGAAAAGGAACCTCTACACAGGCACTGCCTTAAGAGGCCCTAGTTATTTTTGGAAGTATTGATTTAAGTATGTTTATTGTATTCTTACATTGTGTATGCTATTGTTAGTTTAAGTTTGCTTAATGTGAATTCATGAATTATGTATACCATTGTATATTACATTGTAATATTTCCAGAAATAAATGATATTCTATTCTATTCTATTCACTACCTGTCGCCCCATTTCAACCTCGGCGCTACCCCCACCTCCTTCTACCTGCGTTGTTCCTCTGACCGACTCACTCACCGTGAAATGCGCTTAGGACATCTTGCATATATTAAATGTCTCTAAGTGCTAGACTCCGCACTGAGTTCCAGCCAGGGATTAGGCTGATA
Organism: Matsumurasca onukii; assembly: GCA_018831715.1. NCBI lineage: Eukaryota > Metazoa > Arthropoda > Insecta > Hemiptera > Cicadellidae > Matsumurasca > Matsumurasca onukii. The sequence goes on along the minus strand of JAHHFQ010000242.1, from coordinate 12,048 downwards.
TTTTTCTACCCTTACTTGAGGGTTATAAAACGGCGCACCTCCGGTGTACGCCTTTTACCTGCCCCCGTTAATCCCCAACCACGAACTCACCAACTTTTCTGAGCGGGGTTTCTCAGGCCGACCTTGAACTCACCAACATTTGCTCCCTATTCTTCTCTAATAAGATTATGAATATCAAGAAACTAGGAGTTTCTTATAATCTTGGATTGTATCAAAGGACTACTTATACTTACTTATTCAGATAGTTCAAAATAGGTCGAAATATTTTGTCTTATTCTGTATTTTGCGAATTTTACTAATGACTAATATCTAGAAAATTTAGTGATTCCGGAATATAGCGAATTTATACAAAGTTTTTGTTTACTTGAGGTTAAGCAATATTGAGACAGTTTGATTTTCACTTGTGTGCTTCAACTGGTTCGAACGCGTTCATCACTTTCTTTGCTCACGTGACAGAAAATTAATTTCTAATTTGCTTAAAACAGTTGCTCATTACCTTTCTCACTAAACCCTATTTTTAAGTCGTTGTCATCCATTACAAGTTCAAACACAGTTCTAAACGCAAATCCCGGTACTTCATTATACTCAGTCACTACTAAACTAGTAAACTATGTACCGTACGGTCACTGCTAAATGAAAACTTCGAAGAGCAAAGAAACTAACTTTTTTCATGTTACGTCCTTTATGTTTGTGGTATTAATTACTATGAAATAAAAGAATATTTGACTTTTTAACCACAGTAATTTTAATTTTAAATCGGCATCGTTTGTTGAACACTACTTGCAGTCCAATCACACGTATTCAAGTATTGAAGAAAACATGGAAATTTGTTGAAAAGGGGTGAATTATGGATCGTAAAGAGGACTTCCAAATATATTTTAACAAACTAAAAGATTAAGTTATTTCTATACTATAAAGCTCGAAGCTCGAACGGCGTGATCACTGACTCACTCACTCACTCACTCACTGACATAAATGTTTGGGTACTTCCAGATGAGATAGAAACTTGAAATTTGGCATGTAGGTTGGTCTTGGCCTGTAACCAACTGGGAAATTCCAAAAATCAGAATTTCAAATTGGGGCCCGTTTTGGCAGGTTTAAAAATATCGTGAAATCCGGGTATGTAGAGGTTTACTATTTTGACCGTAGAGCCTAAACAAGTGGTCGGATCTTAAATTTGACGAAAAATCTATAATCATCAATTATACGTAGGTAGTGCCTTACAAACCTGCTCTCCTGCAAAATATGACTGTCAAAGATGTCGAGATGAACCTTGCAATTGCCTCTACGTGAAAGATAGTCAAGTACCTGTTCATTTACATAATTAAAATCCTGACGAAGAGCGTGTTGTTCTGATAGGTGAAACGGGTACAAACCATGAAGACAAAATATATAAAACCAAACGCCATATTTACGCCTGCACTGCAGCTTGGAGGGTGATAGAGTTTGAAAAGGAAATGCCCTAACTGAAAAAGTATAGTCATTAGCGAAGCGAATGCATAAACCGAGAGGCCGAAGCAGAACCGTGAGCAAAGCGAACGAACTGAGGCCGCAGGCCGAAGCGGGGTCTGGGGGCGAAGCCCCTAGCTGGCCGAAGGCTAGTTTAGTATTTAAAAGTGTATCAGTGCAAACAACTGAACAACTTGAAATTACATTAAATTGTGCTTTTGTAATTTTAACATAATCTATTCTTACAAGCAAAAACCAATAAAAGTATTGATTGGAATTGTGTATTGTCATGCATATTAATATTATATACATGACTGTTATCTTTTATTGGCATTACTTTTGTTTCGAAGTATTCTACCATTATATCTCAAATGAAGTACTGACAAAGTGTTCATAATTTAAATCGTTGACCTGCCCGTTCTTTACCAAAATAAGTTGTTTACTACAGGTAATAGCAACCTGCACTCCAAATATAATGAACATCGTTTAAAAAATGCATTTTAAAATTGATGTCCTGTGCGTGTAAGACGATAAGAAACTAAATTTGAATATTTTGAAATGAAAATATTATAGTATAATATAGTACAAATATGCCAATATGCTGGATAATAAATTATTGGTTATTTTTTGTCCAAAAACATAATGTTAAAATCGGCCATGTGGTGTTTTAAATGTCATACTATATCTCATAAAGTTAAAGCTCTCCCTTTTTATTAATAAATCATTTTAAAAATTTTAATTATTGTAGTGTACCTTTGAAGTAATTTGTATGAAAGTAGAGCACTACGCATTAAAAACAAACAAGTATACAGCGTAATATAACGGTACTACGGTGAGCCACTGATCAGAAAGAGTCAAAGAGATGGGCGATTCAACACACCGCGAAGCAAGGGACTCAGGCTCGGGGCTGCGCAAGGCAGGAGAGTTGGTCGCCAGTTTTTAGTCTCACTATTAGTGTGGAGCGTGGCAACAGCGCAGGCGCTCGACATGACAACACCGCGCACAAGTATTTATAAAATGACGACACCGCGCACAGAGTATTTATACCGTGTCTCGTAATAGTTCGGCAAGTGGCCGAGAGGTGGCGCTGCTCCGATATGTTAGCTTCGCCCTCGCGCTAGAGACGAAATCGGTCCAGCGGTTCTGTACTACCCACTGTTAATAGCTGATTGGCAGCACACCTTCTTTATATTAAAAATAAAACTATTTTTAATTTTTGAATTATATTTCGGCTTTTTAACAGAAACCCAAAAAATGTTGTAATTTTGTAGTCTGAAGAGAGTTTCTGTTATTCGCTTTATTACATTATATTCGCTTCGCTAATGACTATACTTTTTCAATTAGGGCATTTCCTTTTCAAACTCTATCACCCTCCAAGCTGCAGTGCAGGCGTAAATATGGCGTTTGGTTTTATATATTTTGTCTTCATGGTTTGTACCCGTTTCACCTATCAGAACAACACGCTCTTCGTCAGGATTTTTAATTATGTAAATGAACAGGTACTTGACTATCTTTCACGTAGAGGCAATTGCAAGGTTCATCTCGACATCTTTGACAGTCATATTTTGCAGGAGAGCAGGTTTGTAAGGCACTACCTACGTATAATTGATGATTATAGATTTTTCGTCAAATTTAAGATCCGACCACTTGTTTAGGCTCTACGGTCAAAATAGTAAACCTCTACATACCCGGATTTCACGATATTTTTAAACCCGCCAAAACGGGCCCCCCAATTTGAAATTCTGATTTTTTGGAATTTCCCAGTTGGTTACAGGCCAAGACCAACCTACATGCCAAATTTCAAGTTTCTATCTCATCTGGAAGTACCCAAACATTTATGTCAGTGAGTGAGTGAGTGAGTGAGTCAGTGATCACGCCGTTCGAGCTTCGAGCTTTACAGTATAGAGATAACTTTTCTTTAAAAAACAAATTAAATACATAAAACAATACTTATCTCCCATATACTTGTAGGCTATATAATGATACCAATCTAAACAAATTAACATCAATATCTCTGTAATGAAATAAATAATAAAACAATTAATAAAAACAATATAAGCCTACTCCCCTCTACACTAATAAATATCAGTACAAATTAACACAAATAACATTATAGTAAAATAAATAATATAAACAAACATAAATTTCATTCAACATTTATCATACAAAATTAGTATTTAATTTTTTTTTTACTTTGTACTTTTCACAGCAATAAAGTAAAGTGAGAGTGTACAAGCCACATAGCAGGTATAAAACAGAGACGCCATCTGAAACCCATAGATCTCTATTTATTTCCACAAAACAAAATGGAAATGTATAGAGATCTATGCTGAACCGAGAGGTGAAGCCAGCTCGCCAGCGAGTTTGCCCTCACCTGGAGTGGGAGAGCGTACTAGCCAACCTTTTCCCGCCTTCGTCGCTTTACTCCGTTTCTGAATTCTGACTCAGTTTCACAAGCGTAAGTGCGGAGGATGGACCCGTTCATGTTTACTCTTTGTATAAAATGGGGCAAAAACGCAGGAAGAAAGGAGATGGGCTGTTCACCCCATTCACAAACTGCGTGCCGATCATGAAGTGTTTTCACGCTGTATCAAGAACTGGGAGAAGATGATGACAATTTTACAAGAGTACGTTGAAATATTTTATGTGTTTGATTTATTTGCCTCGTTATTATTCTGTATTAACTGGCTAGAAAACAAAGTCGTGAGAGGGTAGGCAGGAAGATGAGTCACACCCTTGCAGCGTCCTCCCCGCTACATGACGAGCAGACGACTGCTATCCTTGGATCAAGGTCAAGGGCATCGAGCTACTGTATTTCAGAACTCATTGAGGGTAGATCTTCGGGTTTACCTTGGAAAATAAACTGTAATAATATCGAGACAAAGTTTCTTCTATTTTAAAAATGTCTACCCAACATTTAAATAATTTACTATAAATTTGATTCACTAAGTTTTTACTAACATTAATTAAAGCCCCAAACGGCTCTGGTTTGCGAGTGTATACATGTCACACACTCTAGGCCAGACCTGAGATGGAGTGAGCAATGGAAAAAAAGAACTCTTTAATTAGTTTATCGATCGAAGCTAGATCTACATGACGTATTGCGGGAGTTCGTACAGCCAATGTGCTCATATTATCCATAAGCCTTACATTTTAATTCTATACATATTTTTAAAGTTAATTAATACAGGCTATTTGTTTTTGAGGTTTCTTTTTACTCTGGTAGTTTGTTAAATTTCATTATTTCTGTCTGAAAAGTAATGTGTTAAATAATTCCAAGCGATGACTTCAAAAATAAGTCTCAGGTGATCCCAGTTATGCAAATAAAGCGTTTGTTTCTCAAGATTTTATTTTGAGAAGACAGAAAATTATAGCTTCAAATACATAACGTGAAACTATAGTTAATATTCCGATATATTTCATTAAAATCAGTACTGTATAACGACGCTTTCCCGTAATACTATTTGTTAGTAGAGGCACTGGGTAGATCTTGGTTGGTATAAGCACAAGATTGGCAGAACAAGTTACTATGACAAATAAAATATGTCTGTTTGTATCATTTCCAACGATTACCGAAGCGTACCGATATTTGAATCGGGACAAATTCTCGGCAGATTCATGAACGGAAGGAAGGCGCGCGTGCTGCGACCTAGCGGCGGTCAGCCAGACTACTAGAGTGAGCCGTTGATGATTTCACCTGTGCTAAAATTGACGAACATGGACGCGCTTGAGACGCGTCACTCCTACATTTGTGATCCGATTTTCTTGAAATAAATTTTATTTAAAAGTACATTAAATTTTCTAGTGCCCCCGCTGGACAGATTTTTTATTTTCACGGTAATTAAGCTGCAAAAAAATTCCAAACTTAAAAACTCTTATTTTCTTTGTTATTAATAAACGGAAACTTTTATAAAAAAAGTGGCCAGCGGAGGCACTGCGTAATACGTTTATCTTTCAAATGAGATATTAAACGTGTTTCTAGGTTGAAAAATAACCGCGTGAAGTGTCTCAAGCGTTTACATTGCTCTTATGGGAGTTAAATTCAAGATGGCCGCCAGGTACTACCCACTCTTAATAATGAATGAACCACCTTCAACACCATATCGACAAACACTGAAATTAGAAGTTAATTTTCTGTCGCGTTAGCAAAGAAAGTAATGAACGCGTTTGGAGATGTGCTCACAAGATGTAGTGCTAAAGTGTACACTGTTGCGGATACGTCATTCTCACGAATTGACGGCGAGCATCACCATGAATCACCAAGCCTTGAACCAGTTGAAGCACGCAAGTGAATATCAAGCCGTATCAATATTGCTTAACCTTGAGTTAACAAAACTGTGTACAGAAGAATAGGTAGCAAAAGTTGGTGAGTTCGAGGTCGGCCCGAGACCCCGCTCAGAAAAGTTGGCGAGTTCGTAGTCGGGGATTAACGGGGCAGGTAAAGTTGGTGAGTTCGTGGCCGCCCAGGCGAAACAAGTCTATTTAAAAATTAAAATAAATGTGGTTCAAAAGTACTTCAATTTCAAACTACATAAATTTTTTCTTTGGCAGTTTACTGTTATGCAACGTGTCATTTGGTTCGTTGAACGGACGTCTTATGCGTACAGCGGGACGCAGCGTCAGTCACTGCCCTTGCGGTCACATTCCGTTCACGCTTGATCGCTTCCACCCTTCCATCACCCGCCGACTACCTGGAGGGAAAAGTTTGGTGAATTCGAGGTCAGGATTAAGCTACCTTTTCCTGACTTTCTAATTATAGGCTTAAAGTTGGTGAGTTCGAGGTCGACCGAAGAAACTCACGGACTCTACCACGTCAACCCTAGCATAAGTTACACGTTAAGGAATCTTAATCAGTAGATATCTTTGACTTTAGTTTCATACAACATGATTGTTGGACTGCAATATTATTCCATTTAGCGCAAGAAAAAGTAAAGAAACGACATATTAATTTTATTATAATTAGCTCAAACGTGTTTGTTTTTTGTTGGAGGCCATTAAAATACTAGATTGAGCTGTTGAGCTCAATGAATTTAGATGTTCAAACAGTTTAATCGACTTTGCGTTTAAACAGAGAGTTGTGTTATCAGCTTACTAGATGAGTCGTCTTTTCAAACCAATAAACTAAAACCATTGATATAAATTAGAAAGAATAAATGGATACCTTTTCAGGATACCTTGGAGCCTTGAGGTACTCCATATCCCATCTCCTTGTTAATTCTAAACCATTAAAGTGTGCTTTATAAAGTTCCTAGGAAAAATCTTGTTAACATGCTATTAGATTAGAGTACAATTGAATTTCTTAACTTGTAAAAAACTTAGAGCACACTTAAACCCAAACATTACAGGATAAGTACAGGGGAGATGTCAGATTGGGGACGGAAGGGCAGAACTGGAACGTACAGACCGTGCTAGGCTGAGTTCAGTAGAAATTTATGAAGCAGTATTCAGATTTCAGACAGTTTCCTCAAGACATTCGTCAAACACTGCATTTGCGGCAATCAGTTAGTGGCTGTCAGTATCGCCCAAGACAGTTGGATTATTATAATTATGAGGTCGCCTGCCACAAACAAAATTGTACGAATAAAGGGTTTGTTCTATTTGTTTTGAGGTTGAGCTTGATGAAACGTTGGAATGAACTGTTGGGCTCAAAAAACGTTGTTGTTTAGGGTTCTTGAATTAATGGTTGTTTAAAACACCCAGTAGTGTGTGAGAAATCTCTTAGCTTTCTATTATTATGAAATGAAATGAAACATATTTATTTCCACAAAAAGTTACAAAACTAACAACAACGTTACTACCTAACCCATGCAAGTACCGGTAGTTAGTTACGGTAACTAACTAGCAATTGGTTTGCTTTGAAATTTCAAACCACCTTCTCCTGTACCGGTGGTAGATACACAGAAATTGCACTTCAATTAGTCGCTACACTTCACTTGCACTATTTTGTACGCGAACAAACTGTGGTTAACTAAAATTAACTAAACATCTTGTTTTACGTAAATATTTTACAGATTTAGCATAAAAATGAACTTAAACTAAAAGTATTCTGTGTAAATTAGATAACATAAAAAAGATAATAACAAATAAATAGAAAAGTACATTGCCTATAATTGCACAATGGAAAGCTTCAAGAATATTATTCACGTCAGAATAGTTGATAACCTATACGGGTCATCCAAAGCTAATGGCCAAATTTTAAGAGCTTGCAGAAAACCACTATTCTCTTAGCTTCTTTTATGGACTTGGGCAGTCCGTTAAATAGTTTGGTCCTAGAAAAACAAAAGATCTTTGGAAACATGGTTTGTTTATTTTGGCCTTCTGAATAGATTTGTAACCGCACTCCTTGTTTGGTAGCCATGCTCGTATAATTCAGTCGTTCCACTGTTTCCACACCTTGTATAGAACGTCCTTAAAACTTTGTAAATGAATAGGTACTCGATTGGGAGTACATTAATTTGTCTATATAGTGGAAGTGAGGACTCACGTTTCCTTTTAAACAACATTATTCGAACAAATTGATTTTGAATTTTTCTTACTTTATTAATTAGGTTCTTAAAAGCTCCACCCCAACAAGTTACTCCATATTCTAATCTGGAATGGATCAATGCATAGTACAGACAACGGAGCATATCAGTATCGCATTTACTTATTAAAAAGTAAAATTTCCGGATGTTTCTTCTCAGATTTCTCTGCAACTGGACTATATGCGGTTTCCACGATAGTTTATCATCCAAATAAACTCCCAGATATTTGAAGCTTTCCACTTTTTCCACTACTTCACAATTACATCTATTTGCAGCTGTACAGTTGATATTATGAAAATTAATGTTAGGCATTAGGTTCACCTTTGTCTGGGAAAAATTGATAAGCTTTGTTTTAGAAACATTAACTGACATTCGGTTGATTGTACACCACCTCTGTAAAAGACCAAAGTCATGATTTATGGAATTCCAAACCTCTTTATGTGAGACGAAAGAGTACACGTACGCGACGTCATCCATGAATGCGCATATTTTGCCTCTGAATTGCAATTCCAATAAATCATTAATAAATAATAAAAATAAGCCGGCTGAGAGTACACTTCCTTGAGGTACCCCCCTTTGTACATATTTCGGTTCACTATTAATACTTTTAATCTTTACTCTCTGCTGTCTGTTAGAAAAATAGCTACAAAACCAACTCTTTGCCACTCTTCTAATCCCTAGCGATTCCATTTTTGTTAGTAAAATTTGTGTATCAACTAGATCAAAAGCTTTCTTAAAATCTATAAAGACTGCCACTGTTATTTTAATATCATTCTTGCTGTTATACAACCTTTCCACGAACACAGCTAGTGCATCCTCAGTGGACTTATTCTCTGTAAAAGATTATGGTGTACCTGGGATGATGTGACGTACCTGTTCTGCTTGGCATGCTGCAGCCACTGGACCCTCCTCCACTCTGTTTTGCAGTTAGCAATCAGCGAAGGTGACTTTTCATCCTCGGTCGGATGGCATTCTCTGTGCTACCATCACGTCCTATATATCATACAATATATTTTGAACTAATCACAAGATAAACTTTTATTTGGGACATTCACCAATTAAATTAATGGCTCATGAGAAGGAATTGACCAAAGATATACTAGTTCATACAACATTGGATTATTGAGAGAGCTTAATAGATTCTACTGTTTGAAATTGAATTTAACTTTAATGAAACTAATTACACTTTACTCAAATCGAAATACTGTACTTATAACATAATGAAAGTAGCAGTAGATAAACTAAACCTCATGTTTAACAATACACAACTTGAAATAGATTTAATTAATTCGAGCTTTCTGCTGTGTGGAGAGAAAATTATCCAACTTAACTCAAAATTAATCTCTAATTTTCCAAAGAAAATTCTATGATATTATGTTAGAATATAATCTGCTGTAGAGTTCTAAAGTGTCTAGGGCTGATCTCACGAATGCGCACATGCTACATGGTCACTAACCGTACGCATATCTTTCGAAATAACTCACATATAACTTGAGTTTGTGGTTCATGACAGAATTTGCTAAAACAAATTTAGGATGTAAAACTTTTGTTGATGTTGTCTACTGTGTGGTTGATTGAAGAGTTTCTCTTGCTAGTCTCATGTTTTCTGGTCTCCCGTTGGCTGGTAAGTAATTTTATGTAATAACACCAATGTTATGTAATGTAATGAGCAATCCCGGTCTTTGATTGGTTTCACTCAGCACACGTGTAGACTGCAGGTCCTCTTCTTAGAATCAGCTGAAGCCTCTGTCAACTGAACAATGCTGGCGTGCTGACTGATAGTTAAGTTGAAAATATTTATTTAATTGAATTTAGAAGTGTGTGCTTTGTGAGTAACGCATGTATTGCTCACAAGTGCCTTATCTGCCTATTAGAAATGTTGTCCCTTTCGTACTGTTGAGCCAACGTCGTTGACGAAGAGCAAGAGTAGTAGGGGCAGTTGGATTTCTTGAAGCTTAATTTTTGTCTAATTGAGCTGTGACATCTCTTCTCGGTCTCTTGTATTTCAAAAACTCGAAATAGCTATTACTAAAAGTGATGTTATAACTATTAGACTTCAGCACTGTGACAGTTCTTCCCAAGTGGGAAAATCTGCACAGTTTCGAAAATGGATGACTAGACCTAGTCGAGGTGATATTGTGGATAGGGTGCAACTGTGCCGGTGGTGGACAGATTTTTCAAAGAAAATCCGGGCTCCAGCGCGGTACCTCTAGCGGTCAATTATACAGGGTTAGGCAAAGTTTGGAAACGCCTTTATAACTTTTTAACCAGTGTTTTCAGCGCAACCGAACTCGGTACGCTTTATTAGAGAAAACCAAAGTACCTTTTAATGCATACTGACTTTTTGCCCCAGTTTTCAAAATTGGGTAGCCCCATAATTTTCATCGGGAAGCCCCATTGAGTGACACCTCATTTTGAAGGTCTTAGAAAATGTTGATGAGTGCTGAAAACTAGACGGCTCTATCCTAACCCAAAAATAAATGGCGTTCATTTTAAGACACACAGTCTTTTATTACGCGAGAGTGGAAACTCCTTCATAACTTTTAGCCAGTTTTTCAGTGTAACCACTTGGTACATATTATTAAAGTTATCAAAACTATCTATTAATGCATACTGACATTATGCCCCAGTTTTCAAAATGAATGATTGGGGGCGGGAGGTAGACTTATAACTCTGTGTAACTTAAAACCAACGCCATTTCTTTCTGGGTTAAGATAGAGACGTCTAGTTTTCAGCATTCATCATCATTTTCTAAGACCTTCAAATCGAGGTGTTACTCGATGGGGCATTCTTCTGAAAATTATGGGGCTACCCCAATCCCCATTTTGAAAACTGGGGACAAGTGCCAGTATGCATTAAAAGGTACTTTTGTTTCCTCTAATAAAATGTACCGAGTTCGGTCGCGCTGAAAAACTGGTTAAAATTATGAAGGCGTTTACACTGCTAATAACTGTGTAACTTAAAACCACCATTTCCTTCTGGTTTAAGATAGATACTTCTAATTTGCTGCATTCATCAAAATTTTCTAAGACCTTCAAAGAAGGTGTCATTCGATGGGGCTTCTTTATGAAATTATGGGGCTACCCTCCATTCACCCATTTTGAGAACTGGGGCAAAGTGTCAGTATGCACTAAAGGTACTTTGGTTTCCTCTCTAATAAAGTGTACTGAGTTGGTTGCGCTGAAAACACTGGTTAAAAGTTATAAAGGCGTTTCCACACTTTTGCCTAATCCTGTATACAACTGACTGCACGCAGGTAGTCGGGTCTTTCACCAAGGACTTCTCTCGGTAAACTGTTGCGGCATATTTGTCTAAATAAACCCTTTTAAGGTTTACTCGCCGGAAGTTGTTACTCATCTATGTTAAAAGCTTAAAATTAACTGAAATTAAACTTTTGGATTAACCACAAAACCAAATCCAATAAACCCAAATCGTTTCAACTAGTCTATGATAGTCATCATCAGTTGTATGAAGAATAAAGAAGAGAAACTATAATAATTATATATGTAAAAGATAAGTGATTTGAAACAAAAATAATTATAAAATTGTAAATAAATAAACTAACTATTCCAGATTGATAAATAATAAAACTGTAATTTTGGAAAAACAATACGTATAGGCTATATATTTATTTGCTGCTTGAAAAAGAAAATTTAAAGCTTGTTTTAAACTTGTTGCTTGTGCTTTGGAAACGTGAACGTATGCCTAACTTGATAACTGCTACTCTATTTTGAGGTAACAGTAGTCGTAAGTATTTTAAAAGCCAAGAGGGTATTTTAAGGTTTTGTGATGAATAAATAAAATAAAATAAATAATAAAAATTTCTTTATTTCTAGAGCTTCTCATTTACAATGCTTTTAGAATAACTCATGTCAATAATTCCTTAATTTAATATTTAAACTAATTGTTATTTTCTAATAATATGGACTTCAATTCAAATTTTGACCTACTAATACTGGACACCTTTAAGGTATCGGAAGTCCGTTGTACAAAGTTGGTCCGAAGTATGAAAACTTCTTCTCCCAAACTCTAAATTGACTTTGGGACAATGAAGCCTTCCACCATGGCGTGTGCT